>OY978469.1:1217500-1778670 GCA_963854805.1 Plagodis dolabraria | reverse complement strand
CCTCTTAAACATATGATATCATTCTTCATGATAACTAGTGGCTCTGGAAGCTGTAGACCTCGCAAGTCTACCCTTGCTTAGCAATTGAATAATGGTTAACTGCACACCCTGATGGTTACAAAATCCAAAAATCATAGTTATATTCTGAAAACTGGTTGAAATTTATTTGATGTGAAATGTAATTTGCATTTCTTCATTATCCTAGCTAAAATTTCCCAGAAACGGTTGAGAATTACGACTTGTAGATGAGAACAACCGGACATACGCAAGTATTTTTGTGTAAGCTGAAGCAGAGACGATTCGCTCGCACTTCGTGCTCGCTCGGTCAATTAAATGTATTTGTTATGAAACCTTCGTAGCGTGTCGGGTTAGAATGTCACTCCTACCATTTCTTCTCATGGATGTCGTAAACGGGGACTAAGTGGAAAATGTGAAAGGGGAAGCAGCGCCTTCCGAAGAACTGACAATTTCTACTGCCAAGCGTGGGGTTTTTTTTAGTACCTGGCGCTGTGGCCTGGCTCTCGTGCCAAGAGGTTCCTCTGACGTTGTCACAGACTGTTTTTTCTTTATTTTATCTTATCAATCCTTATTCTAGTATTACAATATTTTCTTAGTCAATGTAGTACATAAACATTATCATGTTACTTTTTCTAAATCTAACAGTTTTCTATCATATTAAAATCTATGCTGTTTTTATTATATGATAATATAATAGACAACATACTTATCTAGCTAGTTTTATTTCTGTTTACTACTTTACTTGCTATGTATACACAATATTCTAAAAACTTACTTCTAAATTTTTTATCATACATTATTTTCCATATATTTTTCATCCCACCATCTCGCAAAGAGTATTTTTAATCTTCAAATTCAAAATCATTTATTCAATTTAGGCGTCTACGACGCTCTTATGAAAGTCAATTACAAACTTTAATATTGAAATATTCTACATTGTACTGCCACGTTCAGCAAAACAAATTATAGAGCCACTGCGAGAAGAACGGGCAAGAAACTCGGGGCCATTCTTTTAAACGTCTGTTTACAATTTGTTATAAACAATATAATACAATAATTACAATATTTGTTTAAATTACGTAGGAGACAGGTGATGGCTTGGCAGAGGTGGAATTTTCCAAGCATTTTTGTCGTTTAAGTAATCACAAACTGTGTAGTAGGATTTCTTAATCAAAATGTTTTTCAAGTGTAATTTGAATTTTCCTTCTGTGAGCATTGTAATATGTTCGGGAATTTTATTATAAAACCGCACACAATTACCTAAAAAGGACCTTTTATTTGTCTTTGCTAATCTAAAACACGGTACCGTTAATTTATATTTGTTCCTAGTGTTGTAATCGTGGTTGTCACTGTTTAATTTACTCAAATTTTTCCGAACATACATAATATTTTCAAATATATACAGACTCGGTAAAGTTAATATATCAATTTCTTTAAAAAGATCCCTTAGAGATTCCATAGGATCCATTTCATATATGGCTCGAATTGCACGCTTTTGTAAGATAAAGATTGTTTCCATCTCAGCAGCAGCTCCCCACAGCAATACACCATACGACATAATACTGTGGAAGTACGCGAAATAAACTAGACGTGCAGTAGCTACGTCTGTTAACTGTCTTATCTTACAAACTGCATATGCAGCAGAACTAAGTCTTCCGGCTAGATCATGTATATTCGGATCCCACTGTAAAGTTGAGTCCACTTTGATTCCCAGAAAGACTGTCACTTTGTCAATAGAGAGTTTATCTACGCCAAGCTTAATGTTTGGTTCAACATAAGGAACATTTGGTAAAGAAAACTTTAAACATTTGGTCTTTTTTGAATTTAAGAGAAGATTATTAGCGGTGAACCATTCAGAGATCATAGATAACACATTATTTACATGAATGAGTTCACTATCTTTCCTATTTACTTTAAAAATCAGAGAGGTATCATTGGCGAATAAAACAATATTGCAGAAATCTTTGACCATGCAAGGCAGATCATTAATATACGCTAGGAACAGAAAAGGTCTCAAAATTGATCCCTGCGGTACACCTATTTTTACCATAGACCCGGAAGAAGTATTGCCATTTATTCCAACCATCTGTAGCCTGTTTGACAGATAAGACTCTATTAGATTCAAAGCTTTTCCACGAATACCATAGTGTGAAAGCTTACGAATCAGAGTGCAGTGTTCTACACAGTCGAATGCCTTGGAAAGATCACAAAATACGCCAATAGCATCATGTGAACTCTCCCAGGCTTCAAGTATATGTGACATCAATTTAACACCTGCATCTGTAGTGGATCTGCTCTTAGTAAAACCAAACTGATTCTCATTCAATATATTATGCTCATTAAAATGAGATATAAGTTGTTTGAGCATAATTTTTTCGAATACTTTACTCAGAACAGGTAAGATGGAAATAGGTCAGATGCAGCCCCCGACTTCAAAATTGGAGTGATTTTACATAGTTTCATTAAGTCGGGGAAATTTCCTCTATCGACACAAAGATTGAATATTGTTACTAAGTATGGTGCGATAATGCAAATTATAGACTCTGCCACTTTAACTGACATACCCCACAAGTCTTCAGTACTCTTTATGTTTAAACTTTTGAATGTCTTTATAATTTCAAAATTTGTCGTGTATCTAAAAGAAAAGTCCGGTGTTTTGCAGGGAAAATTATGTTTTAATAGGGCTTCTGCTACATTGGGACAAGAATCCAATGATTTAGTGACTTCTAGGGGTAAGTTAGAAAAAAAGTTTTCAAATATATTCGCCACTTGTATTGGATCAGAGATTTGATTTTTATTAATAGTTAAGACATATCTTGAATCTCTAGGTTTATTTTTACCAGTCTCAATATTTATAGTCTTCCAAATGGTTTTTATTTTATTTTTAGACTTGCTAATTTTATTTCTAATAAAAAGAGATTTAGCACACAAGCAAACAGACTTAAAAGTTTTTGAATAGTTCCTAACATAATCATGAAACTGCTTGCAAGATGTCAAATTTTTCCTGCGATAAAGATCAAACAAATAATCTCTACTTTTTCGAATACCTCTAGTTGCCCAATCACCAAACTTCAATTTTCCATTTATTTGTTTCTTTATTTTTGGACAAACTTTTTGAAACTCAATATTTACTAAAGAAAATAAGTTATTGTAGATGTCATTCGGGTCACAGTGAGAAAAACTTGTTATGCCAAGCTTAGCTTCTATTGGTACCAAGAGTTTCTAGCCTACTGGTTGTTAACGGCCTATGTTCAACTTCATACCTCTCTGTTTCTCTATTTCCATCAAATTTTATCGCAAGGCCCTCATGATCAGACCTAACACCTTTCAATATTAACTTTTCTTTAATCTTACAGTTTGAGTATATATTGTCTATACAGGTAGATGAAGTGTCTGTAATCCTAGTGGGCTCACAGAACAGAAATTTCAAATTAAATGACTTAAATAATGAAATAAGATCAGTCTTATTTTTAGAATTCATTAAAATATCTATATTAAAATCACCACATACAAATATGGGTTTTCTACATTTAGAGATTTTCTGCAGTATACTTTCCATAGTGGATAAAAATTCTGCAAAATTTTGAGCATGACCTTGATCTGTAGGTGGTCGATATACACACAACACAAGCTGCCTGTCCACCTCCACACAAGCAACTTCACAGACACGTTCAACAGAATATCTGACTAAGTCATGGCGTTCTTTAAATTTTAAGTTATTTTTTACAAGAATAATACACCCTCCTCCTTCTGCAGATGATCTGTTAAACGCACTGCCTACACTAAAATTCTTAACATTAAATAACATTGTATCAGCTCTTAGCCATGTTTCAGTAAAGCATAATCAATATCTGAGTGGAAAAGCCGTTTTTATTCTCTAGAGGATAAAGTAAATTGAATTTAGAACATCGTGTGCACTAAGTTTGT
Source organism: Plagodis dolabraria (assembly GCA_963854805.1). Lineage (NCBI taxonomy): Eukaryota > Metazoa > Arthropoda > Insecta > Lepidoptera > Geometridae > Plagodis > Plagodis dolabraria. The sequence continues at coordinate 1,774,725 of OY978469.1, read as the reverse complement.
GAATTGTGAAAAAAAAACATTAAACCTATTTACTGCTACCTCTATGGTGCCGAATATATCATACAACTTTTTTTAATTTGTTAAAAACTCAGATTCGGAACCTTCTTGGTTTCTTCGCTGAGGTGGAATGAAAAGTTACGTGTTGCACTCGAGTCAAAGATTTTTCACCTCGTGCTCTTTTGATTCCCTCGCTAACGCTCAGGATTCTAATTTTGAATCACTCGCTGCGCTCGTGATTCAATTTTAGAATCCTTCGCTTGCTCGGTCATCAAAATTGAACACGCGGTTAAAAAGCAACTTTGCATTCTTGTATAACAAATAACTATTCCTTTGTTATATATACGTCCAACTCTATTTCAGATTCGAATCTTTTTAAATACCTAGCGGGCATTCGGTCCAGACATGCATTATCGTTTCATTTTGACTGGGTTCACACACACACACACACTCTGGGCTTTCCTTGCACCGGAATCTACTCAAGTACTCAGAAAACCCACCGTGGCCAGTCATCACTTGAGTTGTTACCCCGGTTGGCTGGAGTTTTTTAACAACCTTGTAGGCTTCTATGGCGTCGGGAAAGAATATTTTTGTGGTGCAAGCCGTTGTTTCCGTTTTATATATCCGGTTCCATTCTTCAAGCGTCTTCTGACGGATCTGCGACTTAATATATAAAACATTACAACTATCATAATTTGGCTTCCTTTCGATTTGAGTGCAGGAGGTCGACTCCCGAAAACGAAGTTCGAAGTTTCGTTTCGCAACGAAGTAACGACGAACATCGAACACGTTCGTTGCCGTCCAATCCTGCTTGGGCTTTAATCCAAAACAAGGAGATATCTTTGTTTGCATAAATATTCCCCTTATATACGTTCGGGCTTCCACTGCTAAAGGGTGGAGGCATCTTTGATTGGACACTGGAGGTCTACTCCCAAAAACGAAGTTCGAAGCTTCGTTTCGGATCGAAGTAACGACGAACATCGAACTTGTACCCTACTACCAAATAACTTCGGATGCGACTTGTACGGACGATCTTCGTTTCGGATTCATAGACAAATATTATAGTGGAGTGATATTGAAATCTTTGGGCAGGTTCTTTATGGTAGATATGATGAATAAATCAAAAACTAATAAGTTAATAACCAAAAAGAGTTTGTGAAGAAGAATGTTTCGATAAATAATAAATTATTTATTCATGAATGTGTATGTGGAATTTAATGTATTCTACAGTTTGTTTTCTTAGTAAACAAGTATTTTTCAGAGTGATGGTTGTGTCGTCAACAAACAAAGAACCTAATTGAATGATGCCTAACACTATAAACTCTATCGTAAATTCTACTTCGAATATGACAACTAGAATGCAACCATGGACTTACATTAGTAGATAAGCCCATATGTTCAATACACCGTTCGTCAGAATGTTTTTATTTTCTCAAGTAGCAGACCCATTTTTGGGGCTTCTTCTTTTTGACGTAAGTACCTATTTCTCGCGCTGCATTTTATGAACAACCATGCAACGCGTTCCTAAATTAAGTAAACATATTCTTGAAAACACAAGAATTATTTCTTATTTATTGTAACGGCGACTCTTGTATACAAAAGTATTTGTACATTTATGTTCCATAACTTTTTCTTCCACCACCAAGCGGATCACCATTATACATATTATAAATATATATATTTTGAAGCAGTGATGACTCTGACAGACGTAACAGTAAGGCGTATCTATCATGAGATTATCATTCATCCATAATCAACTTACTGTCTAAATACGAAGTAATAAATGTCAAATAACATTTGGGGTAGGGTCAAATACGGGCAATATGTCAATTCACGAAGTACGGATCGAAGTTCGGATCCGAAAGTGTTTCGTGGTAAGAAAAGGTGCGATCCGTCAAACGAAACTTCGAACTTCGTTTTTGGGAGTAGACCTCCTGTTTCCAACGCGGATCGTGAGTCACTGTATACCGAATCGAGCTATATATACCATAGCTCGATTCGGTGCGCTTAAGAATCTGTTTTGTAGCTTCGCATATGGCCAGGACTTCCACCTGGTAGACTGTGCAGATAGAGCGTGGGGATTATGGCAAATCTCCTCAATGGGAGTCCTTGTTCCGTGATGGACGTTCCAATTGATGCAATGATAAATATTAGATAAAATATTTTATGATTTATTCTTATTGATTTATAGATCATTACCAATTTCAGCGCTGCTAACCTAACAAACATAGAATTGCTACTGACGGACGGTTGGTACTTTGTCAAAGCGACCATAGACAAAATGATATCTAAGCTCGTCTATGATGAGAAGATTTTAGTTGGATGCAAACTGATGATAACTGGTGCTGAGCTGGTCAACTGTGAACAAGGAGTAGCTCCTTGGGAGGTCAGTATATTTTAAGGCTTATTTATTTTTGTAATAAGGCTTGGTAACTGTTGTACATACTACAAGAAGAATACTGTATCAGCCGGTCTGTCTACTGCTGAACACAGCCACCCCCATTATTGGGGGGGTTGGACCCCCATGCTTATGAGCATACCTAATTCTGTAGTTCTGCCATGCCACACTACCCTGTAAAGTGAAGGATTCTATAGAATATTTTATAAATATTTGTTATTATAAAATATTTATTTCCGCGCTTAATCTATTCATTATCTGACAAGTTAGCCTTTGATTACTATCTCACCTGATAATAATTGATTATTGTGGTCGTAACAGGGTTCATTGGTAAAATGCTAACAACCTCTTAGGGTTACCTTCTGCTAGTCCTAACATTTTGAGAACATTATTTAACTATTGACAAAGCGACAGTATTGACAATGCGACAGTCTTTCTGGGAATCAAAATGGATTCAACTTTACAGTGGGATCCACATATACATGATCTAGCCGGAAGACTTAGTTCTGCTGCATATGCAGTTTGTAAGATAAGACAGTTAACAGACGTAGCTACTGCACGGCTAGTTTATTTCGCGTACTTCCACAGTATTATGTCGTATGGTGTATTGCTGTGGGGAGCTGCTGCTGAGATGGAAACAATCTTTATCTTACAAAAGCGTGCAATTCGAGCCATATATGAAATGGAATGGATCCTATGGAATCTGTAAGGGATCTTTTTAAAGATATTGATATATTAACTTTACCGAGTCTGTATATATTTGAAAATATTATGTATGTTCGGAAAACATGAAAATTATTTGGAATTATGACTAGATATATTTTTATATTTATTATGTCTTTTCTTAAAATATTAATGAAATATTTGTTATTATTAAATAAGGATATCCCCAGAGTAACGCCACAATCTATTATTCTATAGAACCCTGAGTGTACCTGGAAAAAAATAATAGGATCTGTTTGTTGTTCTTACAGGACACGTCGTCAGTCCGGTTGAACATATCGGGCAACAGTGTAGCCCCAGCGGCGTGGGACGCCCGTCTCGGGCTCCGGCCCCGCCCCCTGGGGCCGCGCCCCCTTGCGAGCGTGCACCCCGCGGGAGGGCGGGTGAGCCGCCTGAGAGTGCTGGTCGCCAGGGTCTATCCCATGTTATATGTCGAGAAGTTGCCTGACGGCTCTACAGGTCAGTCCTTCAATATAGCTATAAGTAGGCGATCGGTTCGAGCAAAAAATAAATTATTAGCAACAAAAAAGCAACACATTTTGGTGTATTTTTTTATAATTTCGTTAATTTTACACCGTTATTTTTGTAGACGTATAAGATTTCAGCACTACTGCATTGCTAAGCGAATCTGATGATGCCCGCAACGCCTTTATTTCATAATTCGCTTCTTATGCCAAAATTGGTGAGTGTGTTTGTATGTTTGTTACTTCTTCACGCTTAAATGGCTGAACTGATTTGAATGAAACTTGATATATAAACAGTTAAGTTAAAAGTATAGATCATTGCCTACGCGGACGCCACTGCGGGGTTCAACTAGTAAAAATTGTTAACCAAGAAATGGAACCGAACTCAAAAGTGTGAAATAACTTGCTGAGGTCGGTACCATGATATTTCAAAAGTACCTATTATTACAATACTAGCTTTCTGGGCGCGGCTCCGCCCGCGCGTACGTCGGTTATCGCGCAAAAACATTAACCTCTTTTGGCGCAGTTGGATAAAAACTATCCTATGTTTTTTCCCGGGTCTCAACTATTTCCATACCAAATTTCATTCAAATCGGTCCAGTAGTTTTGATGTGAAAGCGTAACAGACAGAGTTACTTTCGCATTTATAATATTAGTACTGATTAAATGTTATACGATAACCGGCAAAACACTCACATTGGGGATCGAGTACTTCTCCCGGGTTTCGAGCATGTCAGATGCTCATCATCAGGGTGAGTGCGTTTATAATATTAGTACTGATTGTAGGCATGGTACCGACTTCGACAAGTTATTTCACATTTTTGGGTGTTGAAGTTGGTTCCATTATTTGATTTAAAAAAATGTTTACTCTTTTTGTCACCTGGCTACTTATGGGATCAATTGTCAACGACTCTAACATCAAGAAAGGAAAATATTTTTCAGTTATTGGAGGGTAGATCAAAACCGGCTTGACCGATTTTGATGAAATTTAAATGGGACCAAACGACAAGCATAAGCTCTCAAACAATAAAATAATTATCAAAATCGCTTCACCCAGTCAAAATATATGATGTAACAAACATAAAAAAGACGAATTGAGAACTTCCTTTTATTGAAGTAGGTTAAAAATATATAACATATTTCCAGTGACTAGATCAGAACGATTGGAACACCTGTACCAAGTGAAATACGAGACGGAACGCGAAGCTCTCATTGAGAAGATATACGAGGAGGTGGAGAGGGACTTCACAAATCAGGTATCTATGAAACTGACTGTTAGTTGGCATGTTGGCTTAGCGGTCAGAGCATACCTCGGCTATAAGGGTGTATGGCGCGGGTTCGAATCCCGCACATGACAATCATTTTTCATCGTAATTTTGTAAATGTACTCCGCGGAGCATACCAAATTGATATATACGATTATATATAAAAATTACGTGTAACGTTGTTTGTCCGCGATGGACTCCTAAACTATTGAACCAATTTTAAATTTGATTTACATCGTGTGCAATTTGATCCAAATTGAAAGATAGGATAGCTTACATCTCAATTTATAGTCGTAATTACCTGTGCGAAGCCGGGGCGGGCCGCTAGTATACATATATATTATATACACCCACGGCGATGTCACATGGAGGGAAAGTACACTGAATTTTGTCGATGGAACATTTTACTAAAAGAAGACATTTGAATTTTAAAAACAATATATACTGCATTCATGGATATTTAAATAATTACATAGTTGAACCGGGGATCGAACCCGTTACTCGACAAAAATCACCCTGTAGTTTTATCATACCGATCGAAAGATTTCATCATAAGGATTATTTTTTGCTAAATAACATAGTGTCAGAAATAAAAGGAAGACCTTGAATTTAAAAGTTTGATGTGAAATTTATTCAGAAAAATGAAAAGCTTAAATTGCCGTAAGGACATACAACTGACATTATCATAAGTACCCAGCGACTGATCAAGAGTTCAGACCGCTCTAGGCTAATTATGAGGAAGCGCCCCCGCCAGATGTGTTACAGTCGGCCTAAAAATTAGTATACTAGTTTCGACTTTATTTAGTTGTGTGAATTTTTTAACATGGTTCAATATGAACATATAAAAGTGTTCAGATCGATCTACAAGCGAAACTAACGTAACTTTAATCTGCACGATATTCAACTTGAAAATTTTAGTATTTAAGGAATTATTATTAACATAATCAAAAGTCCTTTTTCGTGCTTTAGCGTTTGCAAATCTTTCCACATTTATTTTTCAAATTTAATCGTTTGTAAAATATCAATTTCTATGTGAGTACATTAGAGATAGCGCTGCAAGTTATTGCTGGCGGAGTGTGAAGTGCAAGTAATTTTGAGCTAAAAAAGACCTTTCACCGCTGCAGTTGGGAACACTTTTTGTCAAAAAAATCTTATTATTATCTCCACTACTATCCATTACTAGAATCACCGCAAGAAATAGCAGATGAATTCAATAGGCATTTCATTGCACAAACGAATCAAAAGCTAAATTATTGTAAGAATACTAATAAAACCAGCTTAAACAGTAGCATATTTTTGAGTCCGTTAAGCTATATAGAAGTATATAACATCGTTATGTACTTAAATAATACATCCTCTGTAGGATATGAAATAAGGACTGACAGTTTGAAGAAATGTATACACTTAATAAATCTATGTTCTGAAAGTGGAGTATTTCCAAGTGTGCTCAAAAAATCAATTGTCAAACCACTACATAAAAAAGGGGATATATAGGAAAGATATCAATAATTATAGACCAATTATATTGATCACGACAATATCAAAACATTTCGAAAAAGCACTGCAACAAAGGTTGATTAAGTTTTTAAATAAATCTGAAGTATCAAAAAAGAGCAGAATGGGTTTAAAAAGAAAAATCTACAACTCTACCTTCTTTTCATTTGGTTCATAATGTTCTTTTAATTTTATGTAAAAAGATCCAAAATACGGCTATCTATTTTGATATGTCAAAAGCTTTTGACTAGTTTAGTTTTTTTATACATATATTCACACTTAGATTTTTATTTTTTTCACATTGAATTGTTTACTTTCCATATTTTTATACCTATTTATATTTTTAAAAACAATTTGTTTTGTATTTTAAATATTTTTTAATTTGTAATAAAACAAGTAATACAAATTTTATTTAATATGTATTACCAATATTGTGTTATATAATTATTATTTTTTAAACTTAACATTGAATTGTAAAACTACCTATCTACAATTTATTCCATATTCACATGCCAAGCAACGGCAAAATAGGAGAACTAATATTTAACCTAACATCAGCGTAACACCCTATTTGAAGTGAATAAATTTCATTTCATTTCATTTCCACATTCGGGAACATGCATGAAATAAATATCAAAAATAATGATCAACAGCAATAAACTCTTTGGGCTTCTGGCAAGAATAGAATGCTTGGCCTTGGGGTCAGATTTTAAAAACTTTAGAGTTTTAAAATCTGACACCGTCCATTTGGACGCATTCTTCTAAAAGTTTCTTCTAAATCAGTAGCATATAGTTTTTTTTAACTCCTTTGCTTTGCTTCTGATAAATTCAGTGTCGTCTAGTTCATGCAGCTTCCATAAGAAACCAAACTTTGTGTTTACTGTATTTTAAATAATTTGCCAGTTTTTCAATAGCTGCATAATAATTATCAACGCCGAAAGATCGTCTCTCTTCTAACTCAATGTGCCCAGTTTTAACTTCACCAAAATGAAATTTGGGTTTTTTTCTTCTTCTTACATTTTTTTTTTATGTGGTCACTTTGCATCTCTTGATTGCCTCTGATTTAAAATTTTCGATCAATAAGTATGTAATGTCTTATAATAATATCATAATAATAATAATAACATCATAATAAGTATGTAATGTCTCATAAAGAATAAAAACGTTCGATAAATGAAGAGAACCAGCTCACTTGCAACTAATCACCTAAGGGTTAATCAGGCCTTGTAAGTACCTATTACTAATAAATGTACCCACTTGAAAATAATTTCCCTATTATAATGTAAGTGCATGATAAAATGATACGTAAAATAAAGAGATACGTAATTAGTAGGTACCTGCAGGGCTATCACGTATCTTCTGTAGCAATCAACTGTTGATTGCAACAATAAAACCGTCAGTTTTGACAAATTTTGTAAGACAGATAGATAACAGACCTTCATGCGTCCAAACGTTAGTCGCCGACCGTTTTATTTCTTTTATACCTGAGACGATAACTGGCATATACATTGATCGAATTAAAAATTTCGTACTATCCATTCTACTAAAGAGTTTGTAAAAATATAGGATATATACAGGTTGTACTCCCATGGTCAGTATTTCCTTTTTTTTCATAAATTATTTTTTATCTTTGTATTTTCATAAATGTATAATAATAATAATAATAATAATAAATTTATTTGGAACCATAACACTATTAGTCACAAACATGTCAGAATCGATGACACCTGCAGAAGTATATAACTGTGTCGCAGGTGTCAACGCCCTCCTCCGAAAGTAAGCTAATTTAGTTACTTAGTAACAAACAAAGTACGTAATTATATAACTATTTAACAAATATGTCTAAGCGTACAAAAAGACTCATAATATGTGGTAGGGGTGTTTTATAGGTGTGGATGTGTGTGTGTGAGAGTGTGTGAGGGTGTGTGTGTGTATGTGTGTGATAGATTGTGTGTGCTAAAGTGAAATGAGGTGTGGTATGACGTTATTTTAAAACAACAAGGAGGTCTTCTGTATCCTGGTACGATAAAGATTGCAACCATTCAGTACATTTTAGTTTGCATTTATACAATGTAAGGGGATATATATTTAGTTGCCTGTTAATCTTATTGTACAGCATCGAGCTGATATAGTAATAATCCCGTTTTGCAGTTACTGTCCGCCTTTTTTCTGTGGTGCATACTATATCCCATCTGCGTTTATTATTTATCACGTTTGGATCATATGGCATATGAGCATGTTTCCTTAACAAAGTTTGCAGAATAAAAAGTTGTCTTACAGTTAAGACTTTGCATAACGAGTATAGCTCACTAGTAGGAAATCGACGTGGTTTATAACAGAGGACTTTAAGTACTGCTCTTTGTGCCCTTTCCAAATATGTCATATTTGATTTTACAGAACCACCCCACGAAGTTATGCAGTATGTCATGATAGATTGAGCTAGGCCGTAGTATACAGTCTTCAGATACTGAAAATCAACAATTTGTCTAATATTTTTAAAAACATACAGCAATTTTCTGACCCTAGAAACCATAGATGTAATATGCTGATTCCAAGTCATTGCACTGTCTATAATGATGCCTAGATATTTAATGTGATAGGACCGTTCTAATAGCATGCAGTTGCAGTCGGTAGAACCAACTCCATTATCACAAAGATGAGCACGTAATACAAATGAAGGAGGTGGTAGACCAACCTTGCTTACAGCAAAAGCAATGAATTTCGTTTTGGAAACATTTGGGGTTAAGAGGTTTGAACATAACCAGGTCATAACAAAACGTAGAGCATTCTCAGAGAGTTTTCGTGCATCTGACCAGCTGTGGCCATGAACCAGAAGGACTGTATCGTCAGCATAAGATACCAATTTACAATTTGGGAGGGAAAGGTTGCACAAATCATTAACGTAAACTAAAAATAAAGTAGGTCCCAAGACACTTCCTTGAGGAACACCGAAGCAGAGCTGTTTCTCGCCGCTTCTAATACCATCTATTGAAACTTGCTGAGTCCGATTACTGAGACAGCTGCAAAAAAGGTCTAGAACTCTGCCTCTTATGCCTATATGTTCCAGTTTGGAAAGAAGAATAGGAATAGAGACAGTGTCAAACGCTTTAGAAAGATCTAGAAAAATACCCATTGTTTTTAGCTTTTTATCAATATTTTTAACAACCGTATCCGATAATTCTAAGACTGCGTCTTCAGTGGACTTACCTCTTCTAAAGCCAAATTGATTTTCAGAGAGAATATTATTTTCATTTAGGAATTTTACTAATCGCTTGTTGATTATTTTCTCAAAAATCTTTGACATAACTGTAAGCACAGAAATAGGTCTATAATTTGTGACACTGTCTCTATCACTATTCTTAAAGATAGGATGCACAATAGCTTTTTTAAACACTCGTGGAAAAATACCCGCCGAGAAAGACAGATTAAATATATGATGTAAAAGAGGGACAAGTACAGTTCTGGCAGCCTTAATGACAGATGTCGGGATGCCATCCCAACCGTTTGCACATTTGTCTTTAAGATTGAGAATAATCTGATCAATTTCATCACAGTCGATGCTAAATAAAGCCATAGAATTTAATGGTGGTGGACTAAGAGCGGCGGCAAATTGAGCATTCAATGAGTATAAAGCGTGAGGTTGACGTTGAGGAAGTTTATTTCATATTATTATTACTCTAAAATCTAAATAAAGGCAAAATTCTTACCCGTTACGTGTGAGCAGAAATTTTAATGAGATAGACAAGAGAGTTGGCCTAGACTTATTTTGTACAAGCATTGCATCGGCTAGGCGGTTGTTGAGCAGAGAGTTCTTCGACTAAATGTTTGAATTTTATTATAAGCAGCAGTCTAAACATTAAGACTAAGTTGTAACCTAGTGTTCATTATTTGAATGTCATTTATAAGATAGCTATCCGTGAGGACCTATAATTGGTTATCTGTTGTTATTCGTTATATAAGTCCAACAGTTTAACAAATAACTTAATATTTGTTATACTGTTGGTCTTCCTAAGAAATAAATAAAACTTAAGTTTATATTGGCATAGATTTTAAAATACAAGTAGTAATTTCTTATTATTATTATTTTTCTTATTCGGAGAGAGGAGAAAATTTCTTTTCCCGCTCATAACTTAAATTTTGCCTCTCGTATATATTTTTTTTATGTTATCCGCAGAGCATGCGTTATTGCAAAACATAAAAATACTAAAAATATCATAGTCGCTTTATTACATTTGGTTTTATTTTACAGGATATATCAAGCGTATGAATCCAAAGTGTAGATACTCATTGGCATTACACACTAAAATTGAAGCGGTGTGGAGGAAGATATATTTTGGGTTAATTTGTGTTAGGGGAGGTAGAAGAAATTACTACTTGTATTTTAAAATAAATGCCAATATTAACTTAAATTTTGATCTACTTAGATTTTCAAAATAAAATTAGATTTTAGAATAATAATAATATGTAATCAAAGGAAATACTGACCATGGGAGAACAACCTCTATATACGTATACTATGTTAGTACAACTCTTTATTAGAATTGATATTACGAAATTTTAATTCGATCAATGTATATGCCAGTTATCGTCTCAGGTATAAAAGAAAAAAACGGTCGGAGACTAACGTTTGGGCACAAGAAGGTCTTGTTACCTATCTGTCTTTTTCATTGATACAAGATCTATCCAAACTGTCATTTTTGATTGTTGCAATCAGCATTTCATTGCTACAGAAGATACGTGATCACCCCGCTGGTTGTATGCAACAAATCGAGCCGTATCCTGAGCCGAAAGATGTATAAATTATTTTATCCATCGCAATGCGGCTTGCTGATTGTACAGAAATAATTCTAAATTTCACATACTATATAACACTTCCTTTTATTTCTGACACTATGTTATTTAGCAAAAAATATTCGAATGATCACTATGATAAAACTACATGGTGATTTTTTTTTCTCGTGTAACGGGTTCAATTCCCGGATCAACCATATAATTGTTTTTAAAATTCAAATAATGTCTTCTTTCAGTAAATTTTCCATCTACAATATTCAGTGTACTTTCCCTCTATGAGGCATCGACGTGGGACGCCCTGCATATATATAGTTTACAAAATAATTCTAAATATGGAGTATCATATAACATAATCGAGCACCGAAATCTTTTAGATTTCTGTGTTCGACTGCAATTTGTTTGTCTGTAGGAATCTCAAGGGTCCGAAAGTTGTTCAGAAGGGAGCAACAAGCGGAAGTGCCTCGACAGCGGCTCTCAGATTGCTAAGCTGATGAAGACCAGCAAGGACCCCGTCGAGTTTCGGGTGAGAATTCTGATAATAATAATAAATAATAAATAAATAAACTTTATATCACACCCACTCAGAAAGTATCTCATTCCTCGTTCAATATATGGAATTTCATTCCTTCCCTCCGTAGCAGTGAAGGAATGTTGTATGAAAATCCATACCTGCCCTGCTAGCGTTCTTTTGTTTTTTAGCTGCGAAATGTTGCGTGGACCTATTCAGTTGTCTTAAAAAAATCAACTTATGGACACACACACATTTATTTTATTTGAAGAAATAAAATTATTAATTTACACTAGGCCTTACAAGTTCCTGCAACTCACTTTTGCTACTAAATTGGGTAGAGGTTCCACCTGAAGTGTATACTGGTACTGAGTCTGGTGACTCCTGGAGTTATCACAATAAATCTGAGCGCTTGATTTTGGAAGTCATCGTTTATATAGAGAAAAATACCGGTGACAACGCGTAAATAAATTTGCAGCCATGTTGAAATCGCGATCAGTTTAGGTAAAATCATAATAAAACAAAACTAGTAACTCAAATCTAAAATGTAACTTTTCTTGTCCCTCTTGATAAGGTTCTGCTATTTAATTTATATGTTTTCACACACATTAATGCGCAAATAAATAAGATATTTACGTTACTAGAGATCTCGATAGATTTCAACTTTGCAATTTCATTCTATCGAGATAATTTTAAGGAGACATGTTTCGGACTTTTCTTGTCCTTACATAATGTGATCAAGATTAAAATATAATTTTCTTACTGCTACAGACTAAATACATTTTGCTAAAAATCTGTTCAAGTAGTGTTGAAGCAATGGTGGCCGAGCGGTTATAGCTAGGACTGCCGTGCCGCTGGTTCCTGGTTCGACACCCATGGTGGAAGGGCATTTTGCCAATGCCTGGCTGGCTACCACCCTGAAGTAGAAAATCTGCCGCCAAGCACTTACCAGTGTGTTCCGGCAGCTGTCCTTGAGAGCCAGAAAAATTACAGGCACAAGAGACTTGACAACTGCATGTCTCAATATGACGGGCGCAGTGCATTTCGTCACATAACGAAATGCATCTGTTATATAGGCAGTGGTTAATCCGCTTAACATCAGGTGGGCCTCGTGCTTGTACCGCCACAATCACATAAAAAAAAGCTAAGCTATTTAGCACTTGTCTTCATGCCCATAATTGTATTATATCGTTTTAGGCACAACTGTCCACAAGCCAAATGGACCTCCTGCAAGCCCACCTGGCGAAGCAACGCGACAAATATCTCGAAGCGATCCAAGACAAGGTGCGCGAGAGGTTGGCGACGCGTGACGTCATCGCGCTGTGCCGCGGGAGGATCGTCGGTCTAGAGGGAACCACCAATGTCACTAAAGGTACAAGAACATTCCTGTTAGTCCTACTAGAAACATACAAAGCCAATTTCCTCCAATACGATACGATATGAATACTCTTTATTGCATATCAACAAAAGTAATATAAAAAATAGGCCAAGTGCGAGTCGGACTCGCGCATGAAGGGTCCGTACCATTAGCCATACAACATTAGACTACATATTTTAACCCTTTTTTTGTTTAACGTGCGCGAGTCCGACTCGCACTGTGTTGTTATAGCGGCAACAGAAATACATCATCTGTGAAAATTTCAACTGTCTAGCTATCACTTCTTGAGATACAGCTTGGTGACGGACGGACAGCGAAGTCTCAGTAATAGGGTCCCGTTTTTACCCTTTGGGTACGGAACCCTAATAAGTACATTTACAAAATCAATGAATAACTTATAAAAGTATTAAAGCAAACAGAAGTAGTTTATTGGAAGTGTACATTTCCAAATATATATAATTAAATATGTACAGTGGCAATACAATCGGCGGTCTTATCACTAAAGCAATCTCTCACAGACAACCTTTGGATGGATAGGATAACGAAAACTTGTGAACGGTGGTTTGCAAAGAAGAAATCAAAAATTAAAAAATAATTTAAAATAAATATGTATTGTACATATCAAAAATATAAAAACATACAATACATACCTACATAAATACAATATAATATACAAGTTATTAAACATACAAACTTTTATATATCTTGATGTGTTAAATATAAGTTGAATAAACAATTAGTTGTCATAGCTCACAGAGTACGTTCTGGACACATTCCATCTAAGGACTTTGGAGATTTGATAAAGAAAGAAATATCACCAAACTGCGAGTCATGTGGAGTGGTAGACGACATATGTGTGTGTCCTTATGGAGTGTGTCCAGAATGCAAGTCAAAGGCATGCACTAATAACATCCTTAAATTTAAATATTTTAGACAAGAGAATACATTAATACTTTGGTTAGAACCTGCATCAGAGAATGCATTAAAAATATATAATATGAAAAAAATGAAAAATGAAAAATGTTTATTCACATATAAGGCATTGTACAGTTTCAATGGCATGGTTGAGCACCTGTTTCCCACACTAGGCTCAAGGCCCGTATTATGAGAAAAAGAACTCTTCCGTCTATGTGTATAAGATAACATAAATATTAAGGTTATGGGACTGGGTTAAGAGACAAAAGTCCCTTAATTAAATAATGATAATAAAAAATCTCTTACTGCCGTCAGTTTAGTAAAAACAACGCAATCAGTACTTCGCGACTAAGCGATCCGGAAGGTTATAGCAGAGCGTGACGTCATCACTATGTGTCGCGGGAAAAACTGTATTAGATTAGTGGCGGTGTGTGTCGACTGCCGCAGGCGGAGTCCTAGGTTCAAATCTTGTTTTATACTTAAATAGCACTGTATTATAAATTTATGCCAGAACATTATCTGAAAATGTATTGCCTAACATCTGATAATGACGTCTTTGGGTGTCTGTTTGCATGCTAGGCTCAGTTTGCTACGAACGCCATTCATGTTTGAGATGCAGATCAAACGTAACATCATTGGCGGTGACCAAAGGCCTCCCCCATCAATGAGGTGTTCCATGGTTACATGGTGTTCGTGGTGGAAGGGAATTTTGGGAATGCCCGCCTGGCTAGCGACCACTCGCAGAGAAGTGAAAATCTATCGCCAAGCACCTAACGGTGTGTTCCGGCAGCAGTCCTTGAGAGCAAGAAATTACAGGCACATGAGACTTAACAACTGTATGTCTCAGGGTGACGGACGCAGTGCAGTTCCGAAATGCAGATATAGGCAGAGGTTACCGCTTAACATCAGGTTGGCCCCGTGCTTGTTTCGTCACAATAACATTGAAAAAAATGCATCCGGAATCCTAATAATTTAATTCACTATCACAATATTTCAGGGATGCTGTCCATTTGGAAGCCCAACGACGCGGTGCTGGACATCTTCAGGGAAGGCGCTTGGATTGAAGTCATGAACGTAGTGCCGACTGCTATGAGGTGAGGGTATTGTCTATAACTATATTATATAATAGCGGTATTGCCTTTTGACCACCATTAGAAAATCTGTCGCCAAGCACTTAGGTTGTGTTTCGACAGCTATCCTTGAGAGCATATGATCATTATTATTATCTATACAATAATATATATGTTATTGTATAGATAATAATAACATATATATTATATGTTATTATTATATATATGTTATTATATAAATATATGTTTGAAAAGATCTGAGATTATATAAGGTCACTTTTAATTCATCAACAATACTGCGGGGGGTGGTGTAGAATCGATAACTGAATGTGATCCACACATTTTTAATTTTCACATAAACAATTCAATACTAACTATTGCCTAAGCTGTGGCGCGTTGACTTTGAGAATGATAGCGACGACAACACTCGCGGCCGCCGTGGACAAGACTCACACATACACACACGTTCTAGGTATTCTAACGCATTGCGAGGGCAATGAACTCGGTAGGTATACCTACGCATTGCGAGGGCAACGAACTCGGTTGGTTTACCTACGCATTGCGAGGGCAATGAACTCGGTAGGTATCTCGGTAGGTATACCTACGCATTGCGAGGGCAACGAACTCGGTAGGTTTACCTACGCATTGCGAGGGCAATGAACTCGGTAGGTATCTCGGTAGGTATACCTACGCATTGCGAGGGCAACGAACTCGGTAGGTTTACCTACGCATTGCGAGGGCAATGAACTCGGTAGGTATCTCGGTAGGTATACCTACGCATTGCGAGGGCAACGAACTCGGTAGGTTTACCTACGCATTGCGAGGGCAATGAACTCGGTAGGTATCTCGGTAGGTATACCTACGCATTGCGAGGGCAACGAACTCGGTAGGTTTACCTACGCATTGCGAGGGCAATGAGTCTTGTCCACGGCGGCCGCGAGTGTTGTCGTCGCTATCATTCTCAAAGTCAACGCGCCACAGCTTAGGCAATAGTTAGTATTGATTTTGTTTATGTGAAAATTAAAAATGTGTGGATCACATTCAGTTATCGATTCTACACCATCCCCCGCAGTATTGTTGATGAATTAAAAGTGACCTTATATATAGAAAATCTAAAATTATTTCAGATCTTTCTTATGTACTTTTTATCAAGTACTTTGAGCTCCCCTGCTATATATTAGGACACTCTAATAAAAGAGGGCAACAAATTGTCGTTGCCTGGCTAGCTACCACCAGTAGAAAATTTGTCGCCAAGCATCAAGTGGTTTGCTCCGACAGCTGTCCTTTTTTTTTATGCCTGATAGGTTAGCCTTTGACCACTATCTCACCTGATGGTAAGTGATGATGGGAGCGAACGCGGTGCCGTCACAAAGAGTATAGTTCCTACGTACAAAATTTTTTAAAATTATAATATGTGAATAAATCTTCACCAAAGTGCTAAAAATGTGTATAAAACAGTGTGATCTAATTGTGAGAGTGTTATCTTACGAAAAGTGACGATAATAACAGAGATATATAGAAATGTTTGGACTACTAGCAGTGTTTACTCACTATTTCTAAATAAAATTCCCTAATTCAATTACACCAATACTACAATCAAATATTTCAGTCAAATGAGTGATTAAAAACAATTTAGAGAATAGTTATAAAATAAATATACTGTGTGCAGCAAAACCAAAGCAAATTATCACCAAACATTAACGTTTGAAATGTGTGTTGTGTTGCAATTCTAGTGAAGTGCCGTGAGCAAAACATGACTCATCGTAACGGACATTTACGTCTCATTCATAAGCTGGCGACTTTGTTCGGAAACCGTATTTGAGCTACGATTCCGAATGTTTAGTTGGCGCAGTTGAATTGATTGCGACCTGCGCTGCCAAGGATCGGAGATCGAATCCGCTGAACCAATATTGTACTTTTTGGACTTAAAAACTTTTGATTTCGTCTTTATTTTGTTTGTTTTTGTCCTCTGTCATTGTTTTCTAACTGAAAATGGATCCTGTCACTACTTGTGGAAAATGCCACAAAGCTATTGGACGCCGAGAAAGGCGGCTAAAATGCTGCCTATGTGCTAAATTTTACGATATATACTGTGCAAATATAACTACAAAGCAATTCGATACCACTATGTCACGAGATAGCAAAACATCATGGTTATGCAATACTTGCGCCAATTCCAAGACAAAAAGACTACGTAAAAATATCACAACGGTTACTAGTACCCCAACTACGGCGCAGTCAAAGAATATTACAAAAGATGTACCAATACTTAAATCTACTAAAAATTTAGTTAATACTGACCAAGACGGAAATTTACACCCTCATTCAAACATTAAACATAATCTACTAAATGTGTCAGTGTGCGAGAAGGATAACGATAATGAAAACTCATTTCAATCACTAGATTCAGACCTAAGAGCAAACAGTTTAATAGATGCATCTAAATCAGGCTTTTTAGCTAGAAGCTTACCAGATTTATCGACGATGAATATCAATGAGGATAATGAGGAGCTGAAATGCGAAGTTCAATACCTAAAAAGCCAACTACAAAGTGCTCACACAGAAATTGAGAACTTACTTCTTGAAAAAACAGCCCTTCAGAAATTGACACAAGAGCAACAAAACATAATACATAAGTTAAAAAAAATCTGTACTGACTCTCCTATATCAGAGCTTAAAAACACACTAGCTACACCAAAACGAAGACGAAACAACCGACAGCTCATCACTCCATCTGCCAAAATAAGCCAAGAATCTCCTTCACCATCACATTTGGACAATATTTTAACTGATCAATCTGCAACTTTATTAACCGTTCCTGACCCTGATAAAACATTACATAAAGAAATAAGCCCTTATACCAGACAAAACACCAACGCCAAAAGTAATGCAATTCAACGCGGCAAGATATGGATATTTGGCACTCAGCAGTGCTCTGGCCTGGCATCTAAATTAACCCACTCCAGAAATGGGAATCAGTATAGGGAATATGATGTAACAGCCTTAATAAAGCCATTTGCTAGCGCTGAAGAAATCCTGAAGACTTGTCTCAATACTGACTTCAGTGTTATGGATAAAATTGTAATTTGTATAGGCGAAAATGATAGTAATCCTTTAATGCTAGGCTCTGAACTAAGTGCAGTACTTAACATTTTGAATAAACACACAGTTTTCATTTTAAATGTATTAGATAATAGGTACCTAAGCGTGAAGAAACTAAATCGTGACATTGAAACATTATGTAAAAAAAATAATGAAAACTGTTTCTTTATAAAAAACAGAGCAAATGTAGTAAATGTAATTACAGATATATGCTCTAAACTTAATTACTTAATAGACTGTATCGATTATGACGAAACTTTTTTAAAACAAAGTCGACTTATAAAATGTAATAATAGACGCTTGCAGAGTAAAAATTTCTTTCTTGATTACAAATATAATAATAAACTTCAAAATACTCAGTTAAAAGACACTGAACATTACGTTCCTAACACGATTGGCCTGAATAATAATGAATCAAAACGCAGACAAGCAACTCTATTGGATTTTTTTCCCGGTGATTCAAAGATAAACAATAAGCCGGTTCAAAAAACAATTTTAGATTATTATAAGAAACAGCCCCAAACCGCAAGTGATGAAAAAAAATGTTTTCGTTCCTAATAACTTCGTTGACTTTAACATTTTACATCAAAACATAGCAGGTATTCTTAGTATACTAGATACAATTGACATAACTCTGAACCAGCTATCAAATCAAAATAAAACAATTGATGTTTTATGTTTTTCCGAAACATTTATAAAAGCCGGAGATGAACTAAACATAAAATTACATGATTATAAGTTAGCAGATTGGTATTCTCGAGCCACACAACGACGAGGTGGAGTATGCATACTGATCAAAAAATATATAGAATTCAAAAAAATTCCGCTTCTGCAACAGCTCTGTACAAATCTAACTTTTGAGTGTTGTGGAATAGAGATACCGAAATTAAAATGTATTATAATTTGCATTTACAAAATACCAATATGCAAAAAATGTAGAAATTGTTTCACATTCCTTACGCATCTTGAGGTCTTACTTACAAAGCTCAGACGTAAGACAAAAAAAAATATTATTGTAGTAGGTGACTTTAACATTGACTTATTGAAATCTTCTGAACCACTCACAGAATTCAAAAGAATTGTACAAAACCATGGTCTTACAATACACATTACAAAACCTACAAGGAAAAAATCTTGTCTTGACCAAATTATCAGTAACGTTCATAATGCTACATCTGAAATACTGCCTCTTGCACTGTCAGACCATACCACTGCTCAATTACTTACGATCAAAACTGAGAGTAACCCAATGCCCTTGCGAAAATGGTACATCATGAAACGAGACTTAAGTCCTGAATATATGGATAAATTTTATGATTGCATGATGAGACTCTCTTGGCAGGACATACTAGCTATGCAGGATACTAATTCCGCATTTAATGCTTTCCACGAAAGAGTAACCCTTTATTTTAACCTCTGTTTCCCAATATTTAAAAAAACATTGTCATGCAAACCTAAACGCCTTGCTTGGTTATCCAAAGGTATTAAGAAAGCTGCCCTTACGAAACGAAAATTACGTTTTCTATATTACAAGCAAAGTAATTCAACAACCAAGGCAAAATATTTAAAGTACAACAAAATTTTTAAAAAATGTGTGCATACTGCTCAAAAAATAAGTAACGAACGGTTCATCAAACTCTCTAGAAATAAATGTGCGGCGGCATGGAAAATTATTAAATATGACACCAACACGAGGGGAAATAATAATGATTCTAAGAGAATTCAAAAATTGACATACAATAATCAAATTATACTTGACCCTATCGCAATAGCTAACACATTCAATGATTATTTTATAAATTTGACAAACCAAAAGAATACACAACTTGACATACATAATAATACGCAATATAAATATGACATCAATCAAAATAATAATTCAATGTTCTTATATCCTACAAATGACAATGAAATGCTGAAATCCTTAAAGTCCTTAAAAAATACTCCAACCGCTGGTTACGATCAGATTCCTACTAATATAATCAAACATTGTTTAGTCGTATTTACACCTATTCTTACCCACTTAGTAAATGTATCATTTCAACAGGGTATCTTTCCGGACTCGCTTAAGTTAACAGTAATAAAACCAATCTATAAAAAAGGTGATAAACATAATCCTGAAAACTATAGACCCATTGCACTGATACCGGTATTATCAAATATTTTTGAAAAATTAATGCATTCTCGGATAAGTAACTTTATTGAAAAACATAACACATTGATCCCAGAGCATAATGGATTTCAAAAAGGCAAGTCAACAACATTAGCAGCTTTTAAGCTCATAAATAATATTATAAGTAATATCAATGACAAGAAACGAATAACGACAGTGTTTTTTGATATGAGCCGAGCTTTTGATTTTGTGTCCCATAGTCTGCTTCTACATAAGCTAAATTTGTATGGAATAAGAGGTCATGCTCACAACTGGCTTAAAAGCTATCTTAGTGAGAGAAAACAATTTGTAGAAATAAATGCAATTGATGTTAAAACATCAATAGAAATCATAGCTAAATCTTCAACAATGGTAAACAGATTAGGGGTACCGCAGGGTAGCATCTTAGGCCCACTGTTATTCCTTCTTTATATAAATGACCTGCCTCAAGTCACTGATCATCATTGCACGCTTTTTGCTGATGATATATCTGTTGCTGTTTCAGATAACAAGGATGGGATGTACAATTTCAAAATTAATGAGTCTGTACAAAATATAATTGAATGGCTAAATGAAAATAATTTAAAAGTAAATGTCAATAAAACCAAATTCATTCAATTTAAAAATATACACGACACCGTGTCAAAAGATGTACACCTTAGGGTTGAATATAACAACCAGCAGGTGACCGAAGCAGATGAAACTACATTTTTAGGTATAGTATTAGACCAACACTGTTCTTGGAAAGCCCATGTAGAAAAAATTTGTACAAAGATAAATCGCTTCGCATATGCACTATATAGATTAACAAAAGTATCTAACAAAGAAACCGCATTAAAAGCCTACCACGGCTACGTTTGTACAAACTTAAGGTATGGTGTGGTGTTGTGGGGTAATTCTGTAAGTATAAACAGAGCCTTCATAGCACAAAAACAATGTGTGCGCGCCATTTGTGACAGTGGCCCATTGACATCCTGCAAGCCTCTATTTTTAGAATTAAAGCTGTTAACAATGCCTTCTTTATACATTTATGAAATTTGTAATTTTGTTAAAAATCAACCTTCACTTTTTATTAAAAAAGGAGTAATGAGTCACTACAACACTCGATTTCCTGAAAAACTGTTACTTCCACATAGTAAGACAGAAATGTATTCTAGAAATACCTACAGCATGTGTGTGAGAATTTTTAATGCCCTGCCTTTAATCGATTTATTTCACAGTTATCTGTACGGGCGCAGGCAGCGTGTACGTCTTGAAGACAATTTATCGTCTTGGTGTGACACGACAGCAGGCGTACCGCAAGGCGGCGTGCTATCTCCTTTATTATTTGCAATATTTATTAACTCTATTTCACAAAATCTCTCTTCTTCCTACCACCTATATGCGGACGATCTACAGATATATTCGCACGCTCCATTACATACATTATCTGATGCTATTATTACAACGAATACTGATCTTGATCGCATAACAAAATGGAGCAAATCCTTCGGATTGAAAGTGAATCCCGGCAAAACTCAAAGCATTGTTATAGGCAGTTCCAGGTTATTGTCAAAAGTAGACTGGGCAACGCTTCCTCAGGTAATTTTCGATGGAAATGTTATACCTTTCAGTTTATCTGTTAAAAATCTGGGTGTGACTATTGACAACTCTATGACTTGGGATCTGCAGTTACAAATAACAAGTCGTAAACTTTTTGCATCGACAGCTTCTTTAAAAAGGCTGCGTAACTTCCTTCCCACTACCACTAAAATTGCTTTAGCTCAATCTCTCTTACTCCCTATACTTGATTACGCTGACGCCAGCTATCTAGATCTCACGGAGGAGCAGCTGAATAAGCTTGAGCGTCTTCAAAATGTTTGTATAAGATTCATATTTGGTTTGCGCAAATATGATCATATCTCTCAATTTCGTTCTGAGCTCAAGTGGCTTCCAATACGTCTTCGCCGGAATACTCACATTCTCTGTCTCCTTTACAATATATTGTTCAATCCTACATCCCCGCGCTATCTCAAGGAACGTTTCAACTTCCTTCAATGTTCTGCATACTCATTGAGGTCATTAGAAAATCTTATACTAGACATTCCACCACATACCAGTTCTTTCTACGACCAATCTTTCACTGTTAAAGCTGCCCGCCTATGGAACTCTCTACCTGTGTCCATCAGACGTGCACCATCTTTAAATGTATTTAAGGACCAAATAAAAAAGTTTTATCTGTCAAATGTCACATTGTAAGTACTTGTTCTTGCCTCTTTGCTTGAAATTGTTTATGGATATCCTTACTATTTCATTTATAAATGCTATTATTCTTGTAGTAAAATAATACATATATTTAACTTTAAAGATATATACTGGGTTATATATATATAAATATATATATTTTTTTATATCTATGTTTTTTGTACCTATATTCTACATGTATATTTGTATACATATAAAAGCACGTGCTTTAAATTCAGAAACTGTACTTAATTTATTATTTTTATTTCTCATATATTTCTTTTATAGTTATGTACATTACTACACCCCTTTAAAATCGGTTTTACAGATCCTCTCCATCCAAAGGTTGCCTGGAAGAGATTGCTTTCAGCAATAAGGCCGCCCATTGTAACACTATCAATTTGAATTGTAATTTTTATCTCTTTCATTTATGTGGTGTGACAATAAAGCATTATCTATCTATCTATCTATCTTTAAACATAAGAAAATTAAATGGAAATCAATTTAAAAAACAATTACAAATTTGGCTGGTAAATAAGTGTTATTACACCACACAAGAGTTTCTAAATGATACAAATTAATTAATAAAATTATATAGACTAATTGTAAATTTTGAATTGGATGATTTATATTTTGAAATTTATATGTTCTTTTAAATATTAATTAACTTTGACATTCAATTACAAAAAATTATACTAAAATATTTTATGACATATTTATGCTAGCAATAATCATTAATTAATAATCATTACCAATAATTATGTTAACTTCGTCATTATCCTGAACTTATCATTTGTGTTAAATTGCATGCCAGAAATGGTTAATATGTTGGACTTTTAATTAATATGTCATCATTGTACCATATTACCGCAATAAAGTATTGTATCATTGTATCATTGTATCATTGTGGTCGAGGATGTTGTTCAGACTAACCTAGAGTATATGTATATATATATATATATATAGTTTTTACGATCAATTTTATGAGAGGACCACAAACGGTAGCGCCATTTTAGTTCTAAGACGTTAAACTTTCTATTTGTTTTCAGAAACTCAGAAATACAAGTATCGGCGGGAAGACAATCAGTCTTCCGACCTGTCAAATGTAAAAACGAAGAAAACCTCAAACCTTACTTAGAACTACTCAAAAGAAAATGCTATAGAATCAAGGATCTGTCCCAAAACCCATCTATGACGACCGATTACAATGAAATCGATACCGTAGGAATTATATTCTTAATCGAACCCCCTAATCGATTATTCGAATCGATAAAAAACCAATTTCAAAATGTATACCTTGCTGACTTTGATAAAAACATGATATGTGTCAACTTCTGGGGCGGGATTAAAAAGTTTGGCTACGAAAATGTCTTAGATACAGGACAAGTGATTTATTGTGGTAATTTGCAAAAGCGCGCTGGTAACACCCGGAAAAATATACCCCAATATCGTGCCACTGAATTTTCGTTGTTCACAAAAACGCCTAGAAATGAGAACGCCAGAGGAATAGTTGATGAGATTAATAAACAAATGTTTGGATTGGATAGAAGAAAATTTTGTGAAGATTGTTTGGTGGTAAAACAGAATTACTCAGTTATAAAATGCTTTAATGGTAATGAAAATATATCGCCTTATAGGTTTAACAATAGTGATTATAATTTAGGTAAAAATAAAATATTTATAGATACACCAGTAGGTGTGAAAGTGAATGTAGGAAAATCTGAAGAGTTTAATTTGACAGGTCTTGATTTTGAATCTACGTTTAAACAGCAAGACACCCAATTGTCGCCTGAAAAGTTACTCAGGAAAAAGAAAGTTAACGAAAAGATTGCAAAACTAAAAATGTATGGTGAACCGCCTCCATTGAGTCCTATAGTTATCACAAATAAATCCAAAAATGCTACAAAGTCATATAAAAGTCCGTTAATTACAAGCAGTGATGCTATTCCTAATAAAATTTCCAGTGCTACTAGTAAAAATAATTCAGAAAATGTCACGCCTAAAAAAATATCTGATATTGAACATGCTAGTGGTGGGAGTGAACGTTTAGAGAAAGCCATTATATCGATGAATCGAACGTACGTAAAGAGAAATGTTCATCCTGTAAAATTAAACTTTACTGATGGTGTTGCTACGAGTGAAAATATTAATAACACTGTAGATCTCTTCGCCGAAGAGTTTGACGGTAGCCCGCCCCTGAGTTTAGATTAAGAATGTATGTTATGATATTTTGTTAAGTTTTTTGTATGAAAATGTGATATAATTTGAAACTAAATATTTTTTGGCCGATTTTTGTTGATATTTGCCCTCGTACATTGTATAGTGTAAATAAAAGAAATACAGATACATTTTGTTTTATTATTTTATCTGAAAGGATTTCGGCAAAACGGTACCTGGAGCACGTCTATAGAAAAAAATGTGGCATATTTCTTCCTTTAAGAGGGTAGGCATAAAATTTATCACGAGGTGATTTAGTTCAATAATTCGAGCATGTAACAAAAGTAAAACAAAATCTATATTAAAGCTCACTGCATGTGGTGGGTCGTCTAATAAATCTAATAATGTCCAAAATGCGCTAAAAATTAAGAATTCTACTTCTCTATGGACGGCATTGCTGTCTATTCTACACTATAATTTTCTACATATTAAAGTTACAGTAGTTCTTTTTAACTTGAAGTCTACATGCGTGTAACACTTATAATGTCCATTCTAAAAATAGCATTACCTATTATATTCAGTTGTAGGCAATCTTGCAACATTATAAATTTAGACGCGGGTCCAAATCCCGCACATGATTTAAATTTTTCCTCTGGTAAATTTGTAATTTTGTAATATAATCCGCAGAGCATGCGTTATAGCAAACATAAATTTTAGAATCATGGGGTTGCGTCACTTTACAAGTTTTTAAATTAACTAGTTTAAAGCTAATTGTAAAATTAGTCTTGTTTGTAGTACAACGTAAGTTGAACTATAGATGTAGCTCCATCCAAATACGATGGTTAAAGAACAATAGTATTTTTTTTAGTTATGACTCATTGTCATGTAAGCTCAATTGGATTAGAGCATACCCGGCTAAAGGGTGTATGGACGCGGGTTCGAATCCCGGATATGATTTTAATTTTTCGTCTCGTTAATTTGTAATTTTGTAATATAATCCGCAGAGCATACGTTATAGCAAACATAAAAACATTAAAATTTTGCATCAAATTACATGACAAAATTTACGTAAAACATACCACAATTGAACACATAAGTCAACTTAAACACTGTCATTCGGAAGCGTAAAACGAATTCAAATTTTCAAGTAACAGAATTAGTACTGCCATAATTGAATTCTTAACCGATACACGAATTTGTGTTTTCGTGTAAGATTTACCATAATCTCATTCGTAAGCATTATATGTAGGTATTTGGATTTCATCGTGAACAGAATAAGAACTGCCAGAATTTAGAGAATTTTGAATTTTGTGAAGAATTGACACCATTGACTGATTAGAAAATTTTCAACACGGATTTCATTTTTTACATTAAGTGAAAGTAAGATGTGAAAATTCACTAACGTTTCTAGAAATAATTTAAAAACATCTGCACAAAAGTGTATTATCAAATAGAAAAAACCTTCAGCACGGAGTCTTTACCAAATCGTTAAATACATGTGATATTACTGGTATATCTTAAACTTTTGCGGACTAAATTCATATAAGTTCAATTTACGCTTTCGGGTCTATTCGCGCACTAATCAAGATCATAATAACTTCGACGTTATCTTCGATCCTGGTAATATGCTGACTCCGTAAGCCAGCTCAGATACCATCAATTTGCCATACACCTCTGCCATTGAACAAAACATGCACAGAAGCAGCGCAGAGGGAGAATCAGAGTATCACAACTAACCAGGATATGGTTACCAAGATTTTGGTATTTTCAGATGCACTCGTAATTCACTTCACTACTCTGTCGAAAATTACTGCATGCCTGGTGCTTCTTATGCACAGATTGAGAAGAAAATTATGGCTTCTGAAACTGATAGTAATACCCATGGAAGTAATAAGTACTACGTAAAACAGGAATGAGCTGTTGTCGCAAAATTGAAGCCGAATGAGAGCTCAGTAACTGTACCTCTTAACCCTCTCTGGCGATGGTGACTATATCGAAATATGATTTAAGGACAATATGTATAAAAGATTATTTGTGATCTGAGTCAGCAGATCATTGCTTCAGATGGATTTTAATCGAAGATGCTGCTGATAAACTTGCCCTTTGCAGCACTGTACATTTACTGTTTTTGCTTGCTTTTTACAGTCGCGTCATTTAGGTAGGTAATTACCTACTGGTCCTTGTGGTATACGACATGTAGCTGGACTGAGATAAAATTACGATAAGCTACCTATTGTGGTATATTTCATTAATTAGGTAAGAAGAAAACAGTTAAGTTTACATTTAAGTTTAATTCTAAATCAGGTATTGTTAAATCAAAGTCTTGTGAAGTTTCTGCCGCAAACCCAGCTTATTCCTTATATGTTTCATTGACTCTAATTTTGCATGAGTTAAGGAAATCTAAAATTGAAACAAAGTTATTTTAATAGAGAAAGGAATAAAAAATGCATAGGTATTTAAGTTATTTGTTCTTGAACTAGGATTGGATAGTGACCCGACTTCTCTTTGACGGCCATCATCGTAAATATGGTCGATGACGAGAGTACGTGGGCGGCGGTGGCCTCGTTTCCTGAGACAATCGTCTCACAGAGGGTCACAACAGGAGCGGGACAGAGAGATCCTCTCTCTGTCCCGCTCCACAGAGTGCGGACACGGAGGCGAGCCGATCATACTCGAACCCCGTCGCCGCTCAGAGGACCTGGGGTGTCGGCCGTGGGGACAGCCGGTACCTCCCATCAGGATTAGGTCCTCATGAGGTGAGGATGCCCTTGTGGGCATCCCACAAAGCGGCACATTGGGGGGGTATTCCCAGAGGGTGGGCCCGCTTAAGCGGGCAGCGACGTCGATGGGGGCTGCGGCTGAGAGCGCGAGTGACTCCGTGGCCCCTGCCGCCAGTCGATGACGACAGAACACCATGAGGTTTTTAGTCGATAGTGGGGGGATGGATAGTGGGGTGGGTCGATACTGAGTCCGACACAACCACCTGCTCCCTGGCGGGTGTGTATGCGTAAATGCATTTTCCTCATGACAATAAAATAAAAATAGGATTAGATAGTCATGCATGGTCACCGTAATTCTTCACTAACAAATTATGTTTCAAACTATTACCTGTGAAAAGATAAACCATAATCAGGATAATACTTGCTTCCGCAAGCCTCCACGACACAAATCCTCCCCATTTTTATTAAAATTCTTCAAATATATCACGTAATCAAAAAACACACCGATACTAATGTCGAGTCGACGATTTCATGTGGGGTTGTCAGGTCAGGTGTCCGTATTTCATACAAATAAAAGAAAACCTATACGGCAATCGCAAAATTTTTGAGTTAGTAAAGCTTTACACGTCGCTACAAATAATATTGCTTGAACATGTCGGTAATAAATTATTATTTATATTTAGAAACATTTTAGAAGTAAATGTTTTTACTTCATTACAATACATTAATCGCAATTTTTTCTACAAACAACGAAAGGATTGAAATCAACTTAACTCTGGCAACTCTAAGTTACTGTTAGAACGGGACACAGGGTTCAGTGGTAGCCTTCTCACTCGGCTTAATTTTTATTTTGCGCGCAACAAGACTCTTACGACCTTAGCATAAGGTTTTATTTTCTTTATTTTAGCTGCATGATGCACAGATAGAGCTCTTTCCTGTTGTACGTAGTACTTATTACTTCTTTGGGAATACCATAGTTATTGTGTACTTAAGCCAAAGATTAGGTATTGACAGGAAACAGATAATAGCAAATGTTACCTCATTGATAAGCCTCAGTGCATTTAAAATTATGTTTTGTGCTTTTCCCTATTCAGAGGCACTGACTGAAAACCAGAAGGAGCATATTCATTCATTAAATATCTACTATATTATTTAATATGACATGTCGATTTATTACTAAATATATGTTGACTCGGGATAGGATGTACCTACCTAAGAAATATAAGAATCTGATTGCTACTTTGGTAGCTTATAATATTGAGTCGGTTATAGGAAATATCACCAAATCTTCTATTGACGCTACAGATTTTAGTACACGTACTAATACAAATGTTCAGTTAAACTGTTTAAACTTGTAAGTCAGACAACAGGGAAGTGTTTTGACATAGCACTGTACTACCAAAATATAAATCGCTTCCTTGGCAAAATACTTGAAATTGAAATGTTCTTAGATAAATATCCTTTTTAATATATTATGCTTCACCGAAACATGGCTAAGAGCAGATACAATGTTATTTAATGTTAAGAATTTTAGTGTAGGCAGTGCGTTTAACAGATCATCTGCAGAAAGAGGAGGGTGTATTATTCTTGTAAAAAATAACTTAAAATTTAAAGAACGCCGTGACTTAGTCAGATATTCTGTCGAACGTGTCTGTGAGGTTGCCTGTGTGGAGGTAGACAGGCATCTTGTGTTGTGTGTATATCGACCGCCAACAGATCAAGGTCGTGCTCAAAATTTTGCAGAATTTTTATCCACTATGGAAAGTATACTGCAGAAAATCTCTAAATGCAGAAAACCCATATTTGTATGTGGTTATTTTAATATAGATATTTTAATGAATTCTAAAAATAAGACTGATCTTATTTCATTGTTTAAGTCATTTAATTTGATATTTCTGTTCTGTGAGCCCACTAGGATAACAGACACTTCATCTACCTGTATAGTCAATATATACTCAAACTGTAAGACTAAAGATAAGTTAATATTGAATGGTGTTAGGTCTGATCATGAGGGCCTTGCGATAAAATTTGATGGAAATAGAGAAACAGAGAGGTATGAAGTTGAACATAGGCCGTTAACAACCAGTAGGCTAGAAACTCTCGGTACCAATATAGAAGCTAAGCTTGGCATAACATGTATTTCTCACTGTGACCCGAATGACATCTAGAATAACTTATTTTCTTTAGTATATATTGAGTTTCAAAAAGTATGTCCAAAAATAAAGAAACAAATATATGGAAAATTGAAGTTTGGTGATTGGGCAACTAGAGGTATTCGAAAAAGTAGAGATTATTTGTTTGATCTGTATTGCAGGAAAAAATTTACACCTTGCAAGCAGTTTCATGATTATGTTAGGAACTATTCAAAAAATTTTAAGTCTGTTTGCTTGTGTGCTAAATCTCTTTTTATCAGAGACAAAATTAGCAAGTCTGAAAATAAAATAAAAACCATTTGGAAGACTATAAATACTGAGACAGGTAAAAATAAACCTAGAGATTCAACATATGTCTTAACTATTAATAAACATGAAATCTCTGATCCAATACAAGTGGCGAATATATTTGATTTTTTTTTCTAATTTACCCCTAGAAGTCCATAAATCATTTGATTCTTGTCCCAATGTAGCAGGCCGCTGTTAAAACATAATTTTCCCTGCAAAATACCGGACTTATCTTTCAGATACACGACAAACTTTGAAATTATAAAGACATTCATAAGTTTAAACATAAAGAGTACTGAAGGCTTGCGGGGTATGTCAATTAAAGTGGCAGAGTCTATAATTTGCATTACTGCACCATAATTAGTAACAATATTCAATCTTTGAGTCGATAGAGGAAATTTCCCCCACTAAAGAAACTAAGTAAAATCACACCAATTTTGAAGTCGGGGGCTGCATCTGACTCTTGCAATTATAGATCCATCTTACCTATTCTGAGTAAAGTATTCGAAAAAAATTATGCTCACACAACTTTTATCTCATTTTATTGAGCATAATTTATTGCATGAGAATCAGTTTGGTTTCACAAAGAGCAGATCTACAATAGATGCAGGTGTTCAATTGATGTCACATATACTAGAAGCCTGGGAGAGTTCACATGATGTTATTGGCGTATTTTGTGTTCTTTCCAAGGCATTCGATTGTGTAAAACACTGCACTCTGATTCGTAAGCCTTCACACTATGGTATTCGTGGAAAAGCTTTGAATCTTATAGATAATTATTATATTATATATATAAATATCTGTCAGACAGGCTACAGAAGATTGGAATAAATGGCAATACTTCTTCCGGGTCTTTGGTGAAAATAGGTGTACCACAGGGATCGAATTTTGGACCTTTTCTGTTCCTAGCGTATATTAATGATCTGCCTTGCATGGTCAAAGATTTCTGCGATATTGTTTTATTCGCAGATGATACCTCTCTGATTATCTATAAGACAGGAAAGATGGTGAACTCATTCATGTAAATAATGTGTTATCTATGATCTCTGAATGGTTCGCTGCTAATATCTTCTCTTAAATTCAAAAAAGACCAAATGTTTAAAGTTTTCTTTACCAAATGTTCCTTATGTTGAACCAAACATTAAGCTTGGCCTAGATAAACTCTCTATTGACAATGCGACAGTCGTTCTGGGAATCAAAATGGATTCAACTTTACAGTGGGATCCACATATACATGATTTTGCCGGAAGACCTAGTTCTGCTGCATATGCAGTTTGTAAGATAAGACAGTTAACAGACGTAGCTACTGCACGGCTAGTTTATTTCGCGTACTTCCACAGTATTATTTCATAAGGTGTATTGCTGTGGGGAGCTGCTGCTGAGATAGAGACAATCTGTATCTTACAAAAGCGTGTGATAGATTATTTGAAAATTGACTTACTATGTAATGAAATATTTGTTCATCTTCACTTGATTAGCTTTAAGCTTATGATTAAACAACTGGTTTAATGTAACAATTTCATTTCGTTTTAATTATACTCTGTGGTTTTTAAGAGGAAAATAAGTATTTGTTTAATTATCCATGGTATACCTACTT
The DNA here is from genome assembly GCA_963854805.1 of Plagodis dolabraria. Lineage (NCBI taxonomy): Eukaryota > Metazoa > Arthropoda > Insecta > Lepidoptera > Geometridae > Plagodis > Plagodis dolabraria. The sequence continues at coordinate 1,743,330 of OY978469.1, read as the reverse complement.
TATCTGTGGTGTGAATTTAATACTGTACCTAATTGTGTTTGTTGTTAGACTGTGATTAAGCATAATATATTGATTATCATGATCACTTGAATCATTATTTGATGATAATATTACTGGAAGTATATTTTATAAGTATCGAAATTGATCACGTGACAGTGTAAAGTACTTATTAAAAATAGTTTATAATATGTTCTTTATTTATGATGTGTAAAACATTGAAGATTTTATTATACTTATTGCAATATGTATAGATCACTTGAATCATTATTTGATGTTATTAATACTGTAAGTATATTTTATAAGTAGTTTAACTGGTCATGTGACATTTGTTGAGATACTTATATAAAATAGTTTATAATATGTTCTTTATTTATGATGTGTAAAAACATTGAAAATTTTATTATACTTATTGCCATATGTATAGATCACTTGAATCATTATTTGATGTTATTAATACTGTAAGTATATTTTATAAGTAGTTTAACTGGTCATGCGACGTTTGTTGAGATACTTATATAAAATAGTTTATATTATGTGCTTTATTTATATGTGTAAAAACATTGAAGATTTTATTATACTTATTGCCATACGTGAGCTTGAGATCACACAATTGTCAATTAGAGTCAAGAGTAATGTGTTTGTGACGGTAGTCGCTTTGTCACCTTATTTGTTCACTCACTGCGAGTAGCTTCAGAGTCTGTCGGACCGCCGTGCGGAGCGGACCTCTAGTGGTATCGAAATAGTCTTCAATGACAAAGTGCTGCCCGATTCAGTGTCTGTCGGACCGCCATGCCGAGCAGACCTCCAGCGGTGTGGAAATAGGCTTTAACGACGAAGTGCTGCCGAATCAAGATGTTGTGAAGTTAAGTAATTTATTATACTCTTTTTTTGGTATTATATAATGACGAATATGTCAATCAATAGTTGATAAGTGTAAATGAAGTGTATATAGTAAGTAAGTATCACATTGTTAAAAGACATTTAAAAGAATGGCCTCGAGTTTCTTGCCCGTTCTTCTCGAAGTGGCTCTATACAACTTTGTTTACTGAACGAGGCAGTAATATTAGAATATTTCAATGTTAAAATTTCATTAGAGCGTCGAAGATGCCTAAATTGAATAAATGGTTTTGACTTTGACTTTGACTTTCATTATTCTAACTAACACGTGCAATTCGAGCCATATATGAAATGGATCCTTTGGAATCTCTAAGGGATCTTTTTAAAGAAATTGATATATTAACTTTACCGAGTCTGTATATATTTGAAAATATTATGTATGTTCGGAAAAATTTGAGTAAATTTAAATTAAACAGTGACAACCATCAATACAACACTAGGAACAAATATAAATTAACGGTACCATGTTTTAGATTAGCAAAGACAAATAAAAGGTCCTTTTTAGGTAATTGTGTGCGGTTTTATAATAAAATTCCCGAACATATTACAATGCTCACAGAAGGAAAATTCAAATTGCACGTGAAAAATATTTTGATGAAGAAATCCTACTACACAGTTTGTGATTACTTAAACGACAAAAATGCTTGGAAAATTCCACCTCTGCCAAGCCATCACATGTCTCCTACGTAATTTAAACAAATATTGTAATAATTGCATAATATTGTTTATAACACATTGTAAAAAGACGTTTAAAAGAATGGCCCCGAGTTTCTTGCCCGTTCTTCTCGCAGTGGCTCTATAAACTTTTTTTTGCTGAACGTGGCAGTACAATGTAGAATATTTCAATATTAAAATTTGTAATTGACCTTCATAAGAGCGTCGTAGACGCCTAAATTGAATAAATTAATTTGAATTTGAGTTTTTTGGGTTTGAATTGGACAAGGTTCTGTTGTCCCAAATGTGAGACGAGTTCCAATGAACCCTCAACTCGAGACACAAGACCAGTTCTGCTTCTTTCTACTTCGACGTGAGGGGGACATTAGCATGGCCAGAAAATTGTGCCTCACGCGTGCTATCGTCCGCATAGCAATGCATGTTACAGATTGACATGTCATTGATATTCAGAATAAATACTGGCTACAGAATCAGTGCCAAATGTATGGATTCCAGCCCAATAATTGTAACTAACCTCTTCACCACCGCAGTCAGAGAAGCAGTGGCGAAAGTAGATTTTACAGTCTGCATCACATCTTTTTTATTTGACTGCTTCTGAGCAATCCCTACTTTTTAGGATCTCCAAACCTAGAACTCAGATAAATAATTGAAGTAAATTTTATCACTACAGTACCTACTTCTATCTTTTTAAACGTATGATAAATCTGGATAATACTTTTATAGAAACTTTACTGTAATTCACTGCTCAGGCGTCTTGAACGACGCATTGGCGAGTTGGTTAAGGTCATTGACAACTTCCCTCTGACTAGAATATTATATAATTATTCACGTATAAATTTAAATTGTCAGCAATTAATTCGGACGATGCCAAAGCGTTCAATACAGAACGGCAAACTACGATTCAAAGACAGGTTTTTAGGTTGTACCTACTTACTTGACGGTGCTCGGATGCAAGAGGTCTGTGGCACCTGCGTCTTTGATGTTGTTCCACAATATTTATATAAAATATACACGTGTCTGTAGCGAAAACAAAAAATAAAATAACCAATGCAGCACGGAAGTATTGTCTGCGATATTTCCGATGGAAACATGTTGACATTGACAAATTTGAGATAAGATTAAGAAATTGGTTCACACATTTTTTTGTCAGTTATTCGAACATCTTTGATTAATTCATAAAAACTACAAAGGTGTTTCAATGAAAAAGTGTTTACAAGGCGTTAACATTTTGCCTATACTAAAGCACCGATTAGGTACCGATCATAGTGATATCGTAATGTAAATTAAATAATTAAGCTTGGTATCTCGGCTATAAAAATTTGCACTTATTTAAATGTCGTTACTGCCACCGATGTTTTTCGTTTTCAATTAGGTATAGCCTTAATGCAATTGGATTGTTTGCTATGTTAAGACTGCTGGCCCTGGCCCTTCTGTTGCTTAAATTATGTAAATATATCTCGAACTAAAGAATCAAAATATTTTAATCGATATCATTTTATAATAATACTGTTGAAACTCAATGTACCGCATCACTACAACTGTCACTTCAAGGTGACCTTCACATGTTGCTAGTTTGACGTTTAGATTAAAATACCAAAATCATTTACGTTTCCTACCCGCGCGGTCGTGGTATTCGTCGCTCGAATGCCGAAAAAACTTTTAAATTTGTTTGTGAATAAAACCTCCTAGCGTCAAGATTTCATTGGGTTCTTTAGTGATAAACCAGTGTTGTAACGTTGATCTTTCAAGGTGATTTATTGGTGATCTTCGATTTTTAAATTGGTGAGTTGAAATTAACTTTTTTACTTGTTCGGTTCGGCACACGTTTCATTTCATCAGTCGTTCAGCATGGATAAAAATAATCTTTAAAACGGATGTTCTAAGTAATTAATAATGGTTAGTTTTTGGGATATGTAGTTCTCACGCTTTTAGTTTGGATTCACGAAAATATGGATTATTGTACTTATAATTTTATTAGCAGAACTACTGGCCTAATAAAATAGCCGCGGACCAGTTTACTTCCGTCTCCAGTCGTAAATATCTTGAACAAGTTGAAATTTCAGGAAACTCTTGAAATATCAATTTTTTTTTCTATGCCCATTGTTTAGTTATTAATTCTTATAGTTGTAATAAATGACAGATTTAAGATTTAAGTAATAGGTCTTCCAAAGAGACTAAAATATTTTTTTATTCTAATTTAGCAACAATTTCCATGGATAGCTCATTTCCATCTTGTTCAAGCCAGGGCTAGTAAATTATTATTTCTATTAAACTAATCTTATGTAGTATAGGTACCTACTAAGATTTAAAAGCATATTGATTTTATAATAATATGGGGTGAAAAAATTTTTATCTAAAAAATGAAACTAACTTCAACACCCAAAAGTTTGAAATAACTTGTTGAAGTTGGTACCATGATAGTTCAAATGTACCTATTATCACAATACTGTGCACATGGTACCGACTTTGACAAGTTATTTCACACTTTTGGGTGTTGAAGTCAGTTCCATTTTTTGCATTTTTTTTTACATATTTTATAGTCCCTTGCTACTTACGGGATCAATTATCATTCATTGTTAACGACTATATCATCAAGATAGGTAAATATTTATTATTATTATTATTAATGGACGAGCAGCAATATGCTGATATGTCCATGTCATTGCAGTGTTGGATTTATAGTTTCAGAAGAGATTTCTTTTCTGTAGATAGCCATTTGTCCAGTTTATTTTTAAAATTGTTGATTGATGTGGCTGACACAACATGTTCTGGTAGTTTATTCCAGTTATGCACTACTCTGTTGCTCAAGAAATGGTGTGCAGGCTTTGTTATGGCCAAATCCCGAATAAGCTGGATTTCATGTCCCCGGATTGGCCTTGAGCTTTCTGTGATTATATAAAAGTCTTCTATATTAGGTAGGTTATAATATTGATTAATAATCTTAAATGTCTCAATAAGATCACCCCTAAGGCGTCTTTCTTCTAGACTAGTGAGGCGTAGTGTTAGGAGTCTCTCTTCATAGGACTTGTGACGCAGGGCCTGTGGTAATTTGGTTGCTTTCCTCTGGACACTTTCTAGAAGGTTAATATCTTTTTGGAAGTATGGGCTCTATTTCTCAGGTATTTTAGTGTAACTCAAAAACGGCTTGACCGATTTTGCTGAAATTTAAAATGGGACCAAACAACAATCATCACCTTTCATATACTTGATACTTGATAGGCTAGCAGCTCGCTGACGCCGGTGCAGGCCTCCTTGACGGTCCTCGGTGCCCCGAGGAATTCTGCCCGTTGGGGCGCTACGCTCACGCACTCGGTGAGTGTGTGCGCAGCCGTTTCTTCTGCCTCCATGCACCCTCGGCACAGGGGGCTGTCTGTAACACCTATAGTAAACAGGTGTTTATTAAGTGAGCAGTGTCCCGTGATAATTCCAACGATTCGCCAGAGTTGGTCACGTTTTAGGTTGCAGAGTCTTTTGGAGTATCTTGGGTTGAGATCCGGGAAAGCCTTCTTTGACTGCCTGCAATCAGTGATACTTGCCCAGTATTCCTGGTGTTCTAATTTGGTTTTATTTCGGATCCAGCCTTGTATTAGCCTGAACGGCAAAGGGATCATTGGTTCCAGTCCTAGTGGACTAATGTTAGAGCCTCACACCTCTTTTCACCACCTTTCAAATAAAAATAGAATTTTAAAATCAGTTCACCCAGTACAGATTTCTGAGGTAACAAACATAAAAAATAAAATTACAGACGATTGAGAACATCCTCCTTTTTTGGAAGTCGGTTAAATAAAACAGCAAACTTTAAGTAGTATATGATCTTAATCAACAAGTTACAACTAAAACAATGCTTTTATTTTCATGCTACATTCAATATTTGGAAATTGGCACATTAATAATATGATGGTATAAGATCAAGTCCTTATAAATACTTGCCCAGCAACAGTCGATATAAACATGTGGCAAGAATTCTTAATAAATATTATCCATACCATTTTGAAGCAGCGAAGGCTGAGCAGGTAAGCTATGGGCTGCTGCACCATAGGCTCATGAATAATTCCCACCACCAGTTTGAGTTGTACTATAGTACAGCTACCACCCACGAGTAAAATATCTGTTGTAAGTATCTAACGGTGTTTCGGCACCAGTCCTTAAGAATCCCTAAGTAATATAAAATTATAGGCACATGAGACTTATTTACTGTATGTCACAGGGTGATGCGGGCAGTGCAATTTATCACCTGTGATGAAATGCATCTGTTATAGCCAGAGGTTACCGCTTAACATCAGGTGGGCTACATGCATGATCTGTCACAATTCAATAAGAAAAAAATACTCTAATTTAAAGTAATGACTTCATGTAACTTATGAAACTAGCATCAATAAACATTGGCACAGTTTTGGTGATATTAAGTGGCATAGTGTATTGACAATGAAATAATAATAATTGCGATCATTAATATTTCTGTCAGAATAATGGCACTTCCCGTAAATCACATGTAACAAGTTACATGCAAACAGATAGAAGGGAATATATTTAAAAAAACTTGGACGTTTTATTTTCACATCTAGTATAATGCACTGGCCAAATTTGCATACTTTATTTTGAAGTTACCATCCAAGATTTGTTTGTCTTTCCTGTATGTTGGCAAGAGAACACACAAAGGCCACACTGAAGAATAGTTGATTGATGTAACATTTAATAAATAATTAAATAAAGTAATTAAGGTACAGTTAGCAACCAAAATCACTGAACATGTTGTTTTTTAAAACACCAGCACACCAACCACGGCATATTTACTTATAATTAATATTATCTTATAATTAATATCCTACAGTGTCCATTTCCCTGTTCTAAAGCCGAGTAACAGTCCAGATTCTTAAGGCGGGACTGTGTACGTTAATGAGTTTTATTGATAGCACAAAACAATCATTGACCCATTGTCCAACGAAACGATTAAAAGTTATATATAATTCTTGAGATCACAGTTGTGTCATTCATTTTATATCTGGTTTATCTATACAAACAAGGATAGTTGGATGTGATTAATAAAAAACCAGCAAAGCGATTACATACCTTGACATTGGTTGATAGTAATGAATTAAATGACAAAAATGGTTTTGGTACACTGACCTCTATTCATTATTGAATGAAGCGTTCGTAGTAAGTTTGCTTAGCCGTTCTTAACCAATCAGCTAAGTTATGACCGCAGTCATGAGTTGGATGGGTGACCAGTAGTGACATTACCTACTACTGAGCTTGCACGTGCTTCGGAGGGCACGAATTGCCGTCGCGGTCGGTTGTTGTCTTAGGATGGCAGTCGTTATAGCATGGTGGTAGGGCATTTTGTGAATGCCCGCCTGTCTAGCTACCACTCTTAAGTAGACAATCTGTCGCCAAGCACCATATAACTTTTCCCGTCGCACATTTACACACATAATTGAGAATGACGAACTTTATTACCCGTTTTTGAACGGGCTACAAGACACTTTCTGATGGGTGTGGTATAATAGTAGATTGTTATACAAGGATCGAAAGGAATTCCCATACGAGGTATTAAAACGCCCGAACGCTGCGAGGTTGTCTATAGTCCGAGTAGGAATTGAAACTTTCATCCGTGTTAAACACTCTACTTTTTATTTAAGGGAAGTAAAAATAGATATTTTTATAAAATTACCATTCATAATAATAACATTAACATATTAAAAATTAATTGAATGCTTAGAACTGTGAAATTTTAAGTATAATTTTGTATGGAATATTTACGGGTCTGAATATAGGAATTGATAATTTCCAGCCGTGTTAAACACATTTATTATGATAATAATAACAAGATTGGTACCTATTTAAAATAAATGCGGCTACAGTCCAAGTCGGAATCGATGACTTACATCCGTGTTAAACACTCTACTTTTCATATAAAATTTGAGGGAAGTAAAACTTAGTAGTTTTTATAAAATATTTATTGAAAATAATGAACATGAGTAGAAGATACTTATATAAAACTGATTGAGGAGATCGAACAATATGTGAAACTTAAGTAAAATTATTGTTAGTTTTTTTTATAAATAATATGGTACACTGACCTTATATTTAATTACTACTATATAGTTTTTTTTTAATTTTAAATATGGAACACAATGCGCCTCCGTCGGGGCCATCTCGCTGAACAGGTTTTTTTTATTTCCCCTGCTCATAAACAGAATTACTGACTACATTTTTATATAACATACATTAACTTCACAAAGTAGCATTAATTATGTTATAAACTAGTTCTCTTAGCCTTTACGTAAACATAAAAGGAGTTGTTATTATTTGTTTTATAACATCAGAGTATTTTACAACGAAAAAACTTGACATATAATTTTGTTTACACCAATGTTTACCATGGTTTCAAGTCATTCCGGCCCTAGAGAAGGAAGCATTTACTATGAGATTTTCCCGCCCGTAGGTAGGAAGCAGCGTCTTCCACCCGCAACTCAAATAAAAAATTATTATAAATGAAAAATAACTTCTGTTATTTTGTGATACTGAGCTTATTTTTAGAGTTCTGTACGTAAACGGACCCTTACTAATTGATTGGTTATATTACTGCTACGGTTTTAACCGAATTAAAAAAAGAAAGAGGTTCTCAATATATCTTTTTTTATGTTTGTTGCCTCAACTTTTGACTTGGTGAACCGATTTTGAAAATTCTATATGTTTGAGAGCTGATGCTTGTCGTTTGGTCCCATTCAAATCAAAATCGGTCAAGTCGTTTTTGAGTTACATTCCAATAACTGAAAAATATTTACCTATCTTGATAATATAGTCGTTGACAATTAATGGCAATAGAACACGAGAAAAATTTTTTTTACGCATAAAATGGAATCGACTTTAACACCCAACAGTGTGAAATAACTTGTCGAAGCCGGTACCATGCGCACAATATTGTGATAATAGATACTTTTGAACTACCATGGTACCGACTGCACGCTTTTGGGTCTGTAGGTGAATAATTCAAATTCAAAATCATTTATTCAATTTAGGCGTCTACGACGCTCTTATGAAGGTCAATTACAAATTTTAATATTGAAATATTCTACATTGTACTGCCACGTTCAGCAAAAAAAATTATAGAGCCACTGCGAGAAGAACGGGCAAGAAACTCGGGGCCATTCTTTTAAACGTCTTTTTACAATGGGTTATAAATAATATAATACAATTATTACAATATTTGTTTAAATTACGTAGGAGACATGTGATGGCTTGGCAAAGGTGGAATTTTCCAAGCATTTTTGTCGTTTAAGTAATTGCAAACTGTGTAGTAGGATTTCTTAAGCAAAATGTTTTTCACGTGCAATTTGAATTTTCCTACAATGCTCACATTGTAATATGTTCGGGAATTTTATTATAAAACCGCACACAATTACCTAAAAAAGACCTTTTATTTGTCTTTGCTAATCTAAAACATGGTACCGTTATTTTATATTTGTTCCTAGTGATGTAATCTTGGTTGTCACTGTTTAATTTAAATTTACTCAATTTTTTCCGAACATACATAATATTTTCAAATATATACAAACTCGGTAAAGTTAATATATCAATTTCTTAAAAAGATCCCTTACAGATTCCCTAGGATCCATTTCATATATGGCTCGAATAGCACGCTTTTGTAAGATAAAGATTGTCTCTATCTCAGCAGCAGCTCCCCACAGCAATACACCATACGACATAATACTGTGGAAGTACGCGAAATAAACTAGCCTAGCAGTAGCTACGTCTGTTAACTGTCTTATCTTACAAACTGCATATGCAGCAAAACTAAGTCTTCCGGCTAGATCATGTATATTATGTGGATTCCACTGTAAAGTTGAATCCATTTTGATTCCCAGAAAGACTGTCACATTTTCAATAGAGAGTTTATCTGGTCCAAGCTTAATGTTTGGTACAACATAAGGAACATTTTGGTAACGAAAACTTTAAACATTTTGTCTTTTTTGAATTTAAGAGAAGATTATTAGCTGCTATAAAAAACGATTCTCACTAAAAATGTAGAAAAAAAAATATTTTTCACAAAAAAATTAACCGATTTCTAACACTGAAGAGTATGAATTAATTTCATACTTTTCAGTGTTCAACAGTCCATTCCATATTTTAAGAAAAAGGTTTTTTTTATATATTTTGGTACTCGCCTTTTTAGAACATCTTCAATCTGATATACTTTATCATCATTGTATCGCGGGCGAAGCTGCAGGGCGCAGCTAGTATCACTATGTATATAATACACACTTATAACACTCAAGTACTTATCTTGTTGATATCTTATCTGTTATGTTACGATATACGAACTTAACAATGGCATGCAAATTATGATAAAAACTTGATAAAATTCTTAAAAATAAATATTTAGTAAAATGTTAATACTATGATAGGTTTTTATATATGATTGGCATTTATGAATAGACTCAGGGGTTACTTTGCGGAAATCCATTTTAAATAATAACAAATATTTTGATAATATTTTAAGAAAACGTAATTTAATATAATTATTATTACAAACGGGATATATATTGTGTTTTTGATTACTTTTGAGCTCTCGATATTTATATGTTTACTCGTTATGATGGCGCTTGCAACAGTGCCGATATATTGAGACCTCAAAAGTAATCAAAAATCACGGTAAATATCCCGTTTGTAATAATAATTAAAGTGTTGATGACTGTGACAGTTTAAAAACTAACTATTTAATATTTTAGAAAAACTTGTTAAAAATATAAAAATATTTCTAGTGACAATTTCCGCCTCATTTTCCTGTGACGTCATAGCGCTACGTAGCCAAACCGGAAGAAATTTCGACGCGATTCGATTTTACACGAAGCATCCTCAGGAGGTCTTGACTCTTTTTGAGCGCACGATCGGGCATTTCTCGGTGTCCATGTCGATGTGGTCGAAGATGTTGTTCAGGCTAACCTACAATTACTGGCTCTCAAAGGCAGCTGCCGGAGCACACCGTTATCTGCTTGGCGACAGATTTTCTCCCCCCTCCCCTATTAAGGGGGTATTTGTCATAACCCTTACGCTTAGCAGGCGTCGTGGGGATCGCAGTGTAAGTTGGCAGTTCTTTAGAAGGCGCTGCTGCACACCTTCCAATATTTTTACCTTAGTCGTTTCTTACGACTCCCACGGGATGATATGAGGAGTTGCAATTCTAACCCAGCACCCCACGGGACCAAGTTATATCGGTTCGGAAATACTTCACCTGGCAGCCGGTTCCATAATGTGAATTAGAAAATGCCGTGGAAATAGCAAGGTTTTGGACTTCCAGAGGTCGACATGCAATATCATGCTTTGTCGGGACGTCCGGTGTGAAATTCAGCTGCATCTAATCGAACAGTTCCTCAGAACACTCTTCGTGATGACCAATGCAATCCCGCTCATATGAGATCGACAAAAACATATACATAAATATTTTTATCGCATACAAATATACATATATATATATACATATAATGTCCTGTAGAAAAAAAAAAGCATAATTGTTAAAATGATTTGGCTTTAGTGATATATCTGATCTGACGTGCAAAGGTATACTCTCGTTGAGTCCGACCTAATTCTCAAGTGGCCCTGATCGAACCGCATTATTATGTTCCCAATTTGCAACATCACCCTATTCATGTGGCATGCTGATCATTCCTTTGGTGCATTCTTTTCCTTAGTCGTTTTTTCTTGCCATAGGAGGATATAGAACAGCCATGTTCCTAAGCCGGGAACAGTACTACATAGCTTAACATCCAACTGTTTTTTAAGAAACTACAGTAAGCTGCGTTCGGTGGCATCGAGAAGCATATTGTTATGAATATAGATTATCTAAGTTGATCTTGACCGTATTTTGCTAGTCGTCGGGCAAGATAACGCATATCTTATCGCTTAAGTTCAATAAAACAGACTGGCTAATCTAACATTGAGTGTAGTATAACATGTCAATAAACATAGTGGAATGTAGCGCGTAAGCGCGAACACGTGTTGCTGAGCATGTGTTTATACGTACAGTAACTTGCGTCTTTTGATATACTGGTGTGCGTGAACAAAAAGAAGACAGCCCTAAAGCCCTGTCTCCGAGCTTTAGGGCTGTCGAGGCCCACCTGATGTTAAGCGGACTAACCTGCAGAGGCAGGTTAGTCCGCTTAACGAAATGGATCTCATATAGGCAGCTATATGAGATCCATTTCGTCACATGTCACGAATTGCATTGCGACCGTAACCTTGAGAAAGTCAAAGTCTTAATAATTTATTCAATTTAGGCGTCTACGACGCTCTTATGAAGATCAATTACAAGTTTTAATATTGAAATATTCTACATTGAACTGCCACGTTCAGCAAAAAAAAATACAGTTACTGCGAGAAGAAGATAAGTACCTAACTGTTAGTCTCATGTGCCGGTAATTTCACTGGCTCTCAAGGACTGCCGCCGGAACACTTGAAGGTGGTCGCTAGCCAGGCGGTCATTCGTAAAATGCCCTACGTTGTGTTGAAGCTCAAGTCCACGGCTGGATCGAACCAAGGACCTGCTGCGCGGCAGTCCATAGCCAATACCACTGAGCCATCACTGCTTCAGTCTTGCTCTGGCTCTTCTGCTCCTATTACGATTAGAGCGTCTTTTGGTTGGTTGTACCTTGTCTTCGTAGATTAATAATAATAATGTTTATTGTGCAAAAAACAGGTTCATAGATCAGACAGAAGACATGAATTTTAACAATAGATGAGTAACATTTGTCTATTTACTATAATACTATGCAATAAAATAGCTAATATACAAGTTGTCTTACATCACACTAGCCCCCACACTAGGATACCCTGTGTTGTGGGCGGACTAGTTGTCTTACATCACACTAGCCCCCACACTAGGATACCCTGTGTTGTGGGTGGACTAGTTGTCTTACATCACACTAGCCCCCACACTAGGATACCCTGTGTTGTGGGCGGACTAGTTGTCTTACATCACACTAGCCCCCACACTAGGATACCCTGTGTTGTGGGTGGACTAGTTGTCTTACATCACACTAGCCCCCACACTAGGATACCCTGTGTTGTGGGTGGACTAGTTGTCTTACATCACACTAGCCCCCACACTAGGATACCCTGTGTTGTGGGTGGACTAGTTGTCTTACATCACACTAGCCCCCACACTAGGATACCCTGTGTTGTGGGCGGACTAGTTGTCTTACATCACACTAGCCCCCACACTAGGATACCTTGTGTTGTGGGCGGACTAGTTGTCTTACATCACACTAGCCCCCACACTAGGATACCCTGTGTTGTGGGCGGACTAGTTGTCTTACATCACACTAGCCCCCACACTAGGATACCCTGTGTTGTGGGTGGACTAGTTGTCTTACATCACACTAGCCCCCACACTAGGATACCCTGTGTTGTGGGCGGACTAGTTAAGATAAGATAAGATAAGATAATTTTTATTGCTAAAAAGATTTATAAGTAAATACAATGGTAAACTTAGATTCTACGATAACTAAAATTCTTATTGCCTAATAGATTGACAGCGAGCCCCAAACTAAGCACTAAGCCTGTATCTTGGGGATCGAGTGCGTAATTTCAAAAGGTTCATTGTGTTGTTCACGACAGAATTAAAAATTGATACAGTGGCAATGTAAAATTAAATTTAAATTTAAGTACAATGCGTTGCAATACCAAAGTAAAAGTTTAAATATGTATATATATATATTATTTTTTAAATGAGACTGCATAATATATGGCCTTTATCTTCAATTAGGTGAATAGGAGTTTCCTTGAAGCAGTTTACAAGTAATAATTTTAATTTAACTAAGTATTTATAATATAGATGTAAAGTGTAGAATGTGTGTGTATATGTGTGTCGTAGGATGTGTGTAAGAGTGTGTATGAGAGAGTGAGACGCTGTGCGCGTATGTGCCTGAAGTGAGTGGACTCATGTATACTCGTTCACTCGTCCATTAATTGGTTTCATACGTTCTTTGCGTGTGAAATATATTGAGCGAGTGTGCTGAGCAGTAGCGGTTTCATATTAATTCTTCTGTTTCTTTGTGGGAAAGTTTGAGCAGCCAATCCTTAACAGTTCTTTTGCAGGCATTGACTGGGAGATTTTTTATATTACACCTTTTTGCCACTTTGTTGTACGTATGGGGGTGTGAAAAAGAAGGGCAGCGTTTAGCTAATAAAGATGTAACAAACGGTTTTGGAATTCTAAAAGCACGTCTTGTCATGATTTTTTCATTGTCTGAATGACTTCTTAGGTCAATGTGAGTTTTTATTGTAGCCCTGAAAATAAAGAGCTGGCGAACACGTAAAACTTGAAATTCCTTGTAAAGAGCATCTGTTGGATAACGGAAAGGCTTCCGGAGTGTGACTTTTATTAGCGCACGTTGTGATCTTTCGATTTTCATAAAATAAGTTATACCTGCAGCACCCCACACCGTTACACAGTACTGGATGATAGACTGACATAAGGCAAAATACACTTGACGTAACAGTGGAACCGGAGCACAGTCGCGAAGGTTTTTCATTACATGGATTAATTTACGTGTCTTTGATGACAAATCAGCTATATGGTGTCTGTAGGATAAATTTTCATCAATTGATACACCTAGATATTTTATGACAGGAACGCGGTCTATGAAATTACAAGTGCACGTAGAATGATCTAAGCTTCTGTCATCCTTTGAACAGTGATGAATTTTCAGGACAAATTCAGGTGGTGGCATAGAGATGACGGTCTTTGCAAAAGCAATATATTTAGTTTTTTTCAGGTTAAGGGTGAGTAAATTCCTGTCCAGAGCTTTGGCAATTTGGGAAAGACTGTTTTCTGCAAGATTGTACACAACGTCCCACGCTTCACCATTAATCAAAATCGCAGTGTCGTCAGCATATGCAATTATTTCAGTATTGTTCAGCTGAATGTTAAGGATATCGTTGATATAAATTAGGAAGAGCGTAGGACCGAGGATGCTACCCTGAGGAACACCACAGTTTGTTAGTTGGTGGTCGCTAGAGTGGTTTAGCACTTTTACAAACTGTTCGCGATTTTTTAGATAACTTGAGAACCAGCGCAACGGAATCCCTCTGACACCAATCGATTCTAGTTTCCTCAGAAGCAAGCCAACCGAGACCGTGTCAAAAGCTTTCGCTAAATCAAGAAATACACCGATACATTTGCTTCCTTGTTCAACATATGATGAGACCAGGTTAGCTAGCAGTGTGACAGCGTCTTCAGTCGACTTACCCCTGCGGAAACCATACTGTTTTTCAGAGATAAGGCTATATTTCTCCAGATATTTGATGAGTCTGTCATTTACGATTTTTTCCAGAATCTTAGAGAAAACGCTGAGAAGTGCAATAGGCCTGTAGTTATCAGGGGTACTTTTTGGACCATTTTTGTGTATTGGAGTTATGGCAGCTATCTTCCAGTACTCTGGAAATACACCAGACTCAATACTAAGATTACATATAAAAGTTAATGGAATTAGTATAGCTTGAGCACATTTTTTGATGAGAGCAGCAGAAATAAGCTCGGGACCAGAGGCACTGTCGATTTTAAGCTTGCTAATAATTTTGGCTATTTCATTAGGGTCGGTGGGGTAGAGAAACAACGAGTACGGAGTGGATGAATGGGGCATGTATGAATCAATAAGAGATGTCTCGGTAACAGCTAACTTTTTCAAAATATTGTCAGTAAGTAGTTCCCACGGCAACAAAATGCTCATTACAGTGATTTAGTGGGTTATTTGAATTTACTCAGTAGTTAAACAGTTCAGATGGCACGTTGCAGTTTGAGTTATAGCAAATGGTTTTTATTGTCCTCCAGAGCTTTTTTGTGTCATCTTTGTTCTGGTCGAGTAGCTGACTATTATATTGAACTTTAATTTTACGGAGAAGTTTATTGCAGAAGTTCCTGTACCTAGTGTAAATCCTATGCCGATTAATGTCACCAGGAAAAGCTCTACAATCGCGGTGTAATTTGTCACGATGATGCATACATCTAATGAGTCCTGGAGTGATCCAGGGCTTTATGTTCACCATTTTTCTTCCTATTCTAATTTGTTGTGTATGCCTATTGATAGAACTAGTAATGAACTCGTTAAACGTGTTCAAAGCAGAATTAACACAAGGTTTCGTCAAAACGTTAGACCATTCAGTATTATTTAATTCTGTTAGAACTGCGTCAACATTCGTTTTGTTTCGCATTTTAGCCTTAACCGACTGTATACTAGACTGTCGAGAGATACCAGCTATAACGATTGCATGATCAGTAATTGAAGAATGGAAAATCAGCCCTGTGCTTGCCGTTGATGATTTAATGAAAATGTGATCTAAGCATGAACGTAGTCTTGTCGGTTTGGTAATAGCGGGAAGTAGGCCATGCGAGGCCATGAGGCACAGTAAGTCAGATTGTTCCTCTGATGTGTCACACAAATTAATGTTCAGGTCACCAGCGATAGTGATAGTCGGTTTGTGTTTTAATTCACTTAAAACTATATCAAGCGAGTCTATAAACGAAGTAGTGTCTGTGATTGAGGGGGAGCGGTAAATGCCTAGAATAGATGTTTTATCGTCAACATTTACGACAATAGTGTCAGCATCCTTTATTTTAGATTCTAGTGCCAACGCGTTGTACGAAGACTTCACATAAATCACTACCCCGCCGTTTTTATTTAGTTGTTTTTGCGTGCGAAAGACGTTATAGCCTGGGAGAGACGTAAGTAGAGTGCCCTCTGTAAGCCAGCATTCTGTTAAAACAATAGCATCAAAATGTAGTTCAAAACTTTTGAGTGTGACCAAGAAATCGTCGAAGTTACGTTGATAACTTCTAATGTTTAGTGAAATTACTTTAAAGTTAAGTGCAGTGCTGTTTGTAATAAATTGTTTACATAAATCGACCGAATAAAAATTATGACATTCGATTGAGATTGTTTCTTCAATTTCCTCTGTTACATCAATCAAACCCATTGTTATGAAATAAAAGTTGAGAAACGTGTAGTGAGTACATAGCCAAGTACGTCATATTTATTGTAATATAATTATTTATGTAAACTTTATTTTCAAATGTTGTATTATATAATAGTTTTGCTTCCAAGATGCTCTTTACATTCATGAAGGTGTTGAATTCGGATAGTGAGGGAAATTGATGGTGAGTTTGTGTATTGAGTTTTATGAGTTTAAATTGTGTAGTGTAAATTAGTGAAACAAATATTATTAAAATTAGATATAAAAATAGAACCATAAAGCAATTCTTAGCTGTCCGGTGGGGGGTCAGGGTATGTTCATTGAGCAGGCACGGGGCCCAGGTGGCGTTCGAGGTCTTCGTATGTTTTAATAGGAATTGCTTGTTTTCCTTCCTGCCTGCGTAAGTGTATTGTGCCATTCTGAGTCCAGCAGAATCTAAAACCTGCATCTTTTGAACGCTGCCGGGCAGTCCGAAATAACTGCCTGTTTTCCTGGGTAAGGCGCTCATTAAAAAACAGCTTTCTGGCCGCCCCTTCGACTATGTCAGTACTTAATAGGTTTCGCCGGGATTTCGCAGCTTTCAGGAACTCCTCTCTTTTTTGACGTCTCACAAATCTGACAACGAGGGGTCGTGGAAGTTTTGAAGGAATCACCCCGTCCTCATGACCAGTCTCTGGGCGACGAGGGCCAGCCCGCATCACAAAGTCTAGGTCACAGTCGTCGAGGGCAACTCCGATCTTTTGCGCCGTCACATGAATAATGTGCGTGAGGTTTTCATTTTTATTTTCAGAGAAGCCTGCTATTTCAATCTCGTTTTTGAGTCTTATTTGCGCCCCAGTGTTCAATTGCTCCCGTAAATGTATTACTGTATTTTTAAGGGATAGAATTTCGGCCTCACGTTCATTTCCACGGACTTCTAGTTCATGAATTTTTGCTCCATAGTCATCCATTCGCTCTGTAATACGCTCCGCAAGAGACTTCATCTGGGAGTTCATGTCGCCTATTTCTTTACGTAGTAATTTCATCTCTGAAGCCATGGAGCTTAATGTCAATGGGTCATATTCTACGACGCTTGCGATGGAAGGCGAGCATGGCGCCGATGCGTCTGTTTTAGGGGAGCCATCGCGCATGATAACATTTGGCCGCTGGTCGTCGCCGTGTGCAGACTGTGCGGCTGCCATACGAACCGGCGTGTTTGAGTTATCTTTCTTTGGCTCTTTACTGAGACAGATTGGGCAACACCAGACTAGTCTCACCTCTTCGCTTAACTTACGTGGTTCGTTTAAGTTGACACATATAGCATGAAAATAGTACGCACAGTTTGAGCATTGAATGTGCAGCCCAACGGACAATCTGATTGGTTTAGTACACGCTGCACAGTTGTTTACCATTATGCTAACTTTATTCAGTGCAACAAATAATGTAAGTAAGTGATCAGTCGTAACTGTGACCCAATAACAGTTGTAGAAAACTCACGTAGTCGGCAAAACGCTTGAGTCTGTTCCGCTGCTGCCGTCGGCCGTAACTCGGTCAGTGTCCGTGTGGAAGCTACGTCAGCACTTAATCGACTGCCGTCGCTATACTTTTAGTAGCGTGTGAATTATGAAATTGATTGATTGATTGCAGACTATAATAGCACTTATTACTTTTGAAATATGTGTTAATTTACTATGAGGTACCGAGCAAAATTTTAGAGACTAGACAAGCACGTCCGCACCTTAGCAATAGTTGATTCGCACTCCCTTGTCTTACATCACACTAGCCCTCACACTAGGATACCCTGTGTTGTGGGCGGACTAGTTGTCTTACATCACACTAGCCCCCACACTAGGATACCCTGTGTTGTGGGTGGACTAGTTGTCTTACATCACACTAGCCCCCACACTAGGATACCCTGTGTTGTGGGTGGACTAGTTGTCTTACATCACACTAGCCCCCACACTAGGATACCCTGTGTTGTGGGCGGACTAGTTGTCTTACATCACACTAGCCCCCACACTAGGATACCCTGTGTTGTGGGTGGACTAGTTGTCTTATAGCACACTAGCCCCCACACTAGGATACCCTGTGTTGTGGGTGGACTAGTTGTCTTAAATCACACTAGCCCCCACACTAGGATACCCTGTGTTGTGGGTGGACTAGTTGTCTTACATCACACTAGCCCCCACACTAGGATACCCTGTGTTGTGGGTGGACTAGTTGTCTTACATCACACTAGCCCCCACACTAGGATACCCTGTGTTGTGGGTGGACTAGTTGTCTTACATCACACTAGCCCCCACACTAGGATACCCTGTGTTGTGGGTGGACTAGTTGTCTTACATCACACTAGCCCCCACACTAGGATACCCTGTGTTGTGGGTGGACTAGTTGTCTTATAGCACACTAGCCCCCACACTAGGATACCCTGTGTTGTGGGTGGACTAGTTGTCTTAAATCACACTAGCCCCCACACTAGGATACCCTGTGTTGTGGGTGGACTAGTTGTCTTACATCACACTAGCCCCCACACTAGGATACCCTGTGTTGTGGGTGGACTAGTTGTCTTACATCACACTAGCCCCCACACTAGGATACCCTGTGTTGTGGGTGGACTAGTTGTCTTACATCACACTAGCCCCCACACTAGGATACCCTGTGTTGTGGGCGGACTAGTTGTCTTACATCACACTAGCCCCCACACTAGGATACCCTGTGTTGTGGGTGGACTAGTTGTCTTAAATCACACTAGCCCCCACACTAGGATACCCTGTGTTGTGGGTGGACTAGTTGTCTTATAGCACACTAGCCCCCACACTAGGATACCCTGTGTTGTGGGTGGACTAGTTGTCTTACATCACACTAGCCCCCACACTAGGATACCCTGTGTTGTGGGTGGACTAGTTGTCTTATAGCACACTAGCCCCCACACTAGGATACCCTGTGTTGTGGGTGGACTAGTTGTCTTAAATCACACTAGCCCCCACACTAGGATACCCTGTGTTGTGGGTGGACTAGTTGTCTTACATCACACTAGCCCCCACACTAGGATACCCTGTGTTGTGGGTGGACTAGTTGTCTTACATCACACTAGCCCCCACACTAGGATACCCTGTGTTGTGGGTGGACTAGTTGTCTTACATCACACTAGCCCCCACACTAGGATACCCTGTGTTGTGGGTGGACTAAGTCTCTCAGAGAACATTTATTTAAGGATAAGACGTCATTACAATTAATTTAAGTATTAATTATAAACTAAATATTATGATAGATCCTGTTTGGAATGTAAAATAAACATTGTTACGAAACTGCACATAAAGAACCTATTTTCGGATTTATGAACATTTTTTAATAAAAGAAAGAAAAATAGGGATCAACAAAATAATACACATATTATGTAAAAAATATAAGCTTACTTGATTTGTAAAAACAAATTTGGAACATACCATTACAGTGTAGGTACCTGCACTCGTATCACACTTATACACAGATAATGTGAATTGTTAGCTCACAAAAAACTTGTCAACATCCTTGCACGTAGGATTACATAAACATTACATAATATCTATGTTATTTCAACTTTTTTACTAAAACATACAGCATTACAAGATCTTGTTCAAATTACAATGACTAAAATACGAATGGTAACATGGAGGTAGGAAGGATAACTATTATAAATTACTTTTGAACTTCATTCGATGGCTATTAGAAACCTGGACGATCAGGCCGCGCCAGGTTGAACAGCCCTCGATTAGCGACCGAAGCGCTTACAACTGGAGAAAGGCCATTTAAGTTCAGGTGCATGAGTACGAGAGCTCTCTACTGTTCTGCTGTGGTCTTTTTCTGAGAGTATTAAGTCTCGAGCGTATTGCTTTATTCATCGTTTTAACCCACCTCAAAAAAAGGAGGAGGTTCTCAATTCGTCTGTTTATTTTTTATGTTTGTTACCTCAGAGCTTTTAACTGGGTGAACAGATTTTGATGTTGCTTTTTATTTGAAGGCTGATGCATGTCGTGAGGTCCCATTTAAATTTAATCAAAATCGGTCCAGCCGTTTTTAATTAACTTTAAACCAATAACTGAAAAGTTTTTTCCTATCTTGATGATAAAGTCGTTGACAATGGAATTATACTCTGGGGAAATAGTGCAAAGATAGAAGATCTTTTTATACATAAAAAAAATGCATTTTTTATAATACAGGGTTACTGGTAACTTACGCATAACCTTTTAAGGGTAATTTCAGTACATCACAAGGAACAAGTTTAGCTCAAAACCTTTTCTGAAACTTAATAAAAAAAATCATTAAGATTTTCTTGTACTCTCTAACACATTTTGGATCTGTTTCGTAACGTAACAAAAGATATAGCAAAAACGGAGTCTTAAGTCTCTCTCTAAGTTACGTGTGCCGCTACGTAACTTAGAGAGCTACGTACGTAGACACGCACACACGTACACGCACACCCGTAGTCAACCAAGCCACAGCGAAGCCTACGCGGTAACTCCACGGTACCTACCTACATCATACATACTGTCCACCGGATGTTTCTTATTACGTGTATGTACACTGGGTCTACCATCCCTTTATACTTAATTAGTAAATTAAATAGTGACAAACCCATAAAATAAATATGAAGTACCTACGTTGCTGGACAAAGTCACATACATATTCACTAGGACTTGTACACGTGCACATTAGCGATGCAGTGTATGTAGTAGCCAGCAGGTAGATAAGTGCAAGGCGCATGGACAATGACGCGACACGACAACGACGGAGATGAGCGCCTCGTGGCGGGGCAGCGCGGCGGCGCGGCGCGGCACAGCGATCTCCTGCGCACGTAACCCATACAATACCTATTAGTACTCGTGGCACCCAACTTTCATTTGTTATTTGGTTCAGTCACATAAGAAGTCAGTAACTACAATAAAGTTGGTACACACTACACACACATACGTCTTCTTGATAAGAATCCTAACGCCTAGTGATTGCGTCGCTAAACTCTAAAAGGGTTCAGGGCACATAAAATTACCGTGATTTCAAATGGTGTAGTAATGTGTGTGTATTGAAGCAATGATGACCGAGTGGTAATAGCCATAACTTGCAATGTCTCAGGTCCCTGGTTCGATCACCACCGCCGCGCCACCGGCTTGAGCAACACCGCACGGTGGAAGGGCACCTTTTTTTGCATTAGCCCGCCTAGCTACCAGCCTCAAGTAGAAAATCTGTCGCCAAGCACATTAGGTACTTGTGTGTGTTCCTTGATAGCCAGTAAAAATTACAGGCACATGAGACTATGTCTCACAACTGTATGTCTCAGGGTTACGGGCGCAGTGCAGTTCGTCACTTGTGACAAATTGCGACTGTTATAGGCAGAGGTGATAGGAATCCTATCGCCTAGTGATGTCGTTGTTGACCCTAAACAGATTAAAAACTGCATTATTTTAATCAAGGTGATAGTACCCACCCAGACGTGTACCTGATGGGAATCCTACCAAGTTAGGGTTGCGTTATTAAACCCTAATTGTCAACACAACTTTTATTTAACATTATAACATCTTAAGAGTTACCTACAGTTTCGGCTCGTTTACGTTAACGGTTACAACCTAAATTAAAATAACGTCAATAAAGGCAGTAAGTAGTACCAACCTATACGTCTGTCTATTAGATATTCTACCGCATAATGATGGCGTTGTTAAACGACAGATTTCCTCACAATCAGAAAATCTGTTGCTAACGACCGAAATTGTTGTTGCCGAACACGATCTTGGATAAAAGTGGCTGTGTTGCTAGCGGCACTACACGGCTTGGTGATGTAGGCATGTTCGGGAATATCCTCAGTATTCTGTCCTCTGTGGCGGCAGGTTTCAGGCACATATCATCACACCACATCTCACTGTCACTCGAACTAATACTCGAAATTAAGCACCTACTGAAATTACATCGTCTTATTATTTGCGAAATCGTGAATAACTATGCCCCGACGCATCTCAATTCGTACCTAACTCGCGAGCGCGACTGACTGATCGATTGCCGCTGTCGCGCCGAGAGCAGGCCAGGCGCGCGGCTAAGATATAAAACGGGTGGGATTTCCCGGACCAAAAGACGCGCCGCCTTTATTATTTTGACTTTGATCTTCCTTTCACATGCCGCCGCCGCCGCGCCATCGGCACGCACGATGCGGCGCGGGCGGCGCCTTTTACCACTTAACCGGCGGATTTTATTAAATAAATATCTGTAAAATTCGACTTTACCAGCAGAGTAGACTGATAAGACCTTACAACATTGTTTTTTGGAGTTTTCTTTAAAATACAGTAAATAGTAGCAATAGGTACCGTAGAATTAATTATAATACTAACTTAGTAATACCACGGCGCGGCATGCGGCACGCAGATCAAAGTCAAAAGTTTAGGTGGCAGCTGCCACGCGCCGCCCGACTCTCGAAGCCAGCGGCACAGAATATTCATTTTATTGTAGTACCACCGCCTTTACTGACCTTTACTCACTGGAATGGATTCTTATCAGGTACACATCTGTCATCGATAGATGTCTGGCTAGGTAGGTACCTACTACACCATCTTTAGTGAAAATACTGATATTTAGTCTGTTTTTGGACCCGTTTGAGGTTCAACAACCCGATCACTAGACGTTAGGATTCTTATCAGGCAGACGTCTTTATCGTTAGGTAGGCACTTAATTTACCTAGGCCTTTATTGAATAAAACCCTTCGATTTATGTATGTGAAATGATAGATATCTAGATACTTACCTACTTAGGACTTAGGTAGGTACTGTTAAAGTATTTTTAGATTAGAGATAAACAGCGTGAACAATAGGCTGTAAGATTTAAACCAATAATAGGTAGGTAGGTAACTACCTACGTATAGTTTTGTAAAAACATAAAAGTCAAACATAATATTACGATGGATACCTACCTATGTTGTTTATATCATATGTTCTAGCATAAGCAAAGAAGCAATAATTACTTTTTTAATGTAGACATTCCTAAGCCTGGTTAAGCATGAAGTTCTTATAGGTATTAGGTTCACAAGCTTTCTGTATCAGTTACCATTAAAATCTCTTTGTCAGTTACAGACACGTAACACTGGCATAATTTGTGATACCTACCTACCTACGTATAGTTTTGTAAAAACATAAAAGTCAAACATAATATTACGATGGATACCTACCTATGTTGTTCATATCATATGTTCTAGCATAAGCAAAGAAGTAATAATTACTTTTTTAATGTAGACATCTCTAAGCCTGGTTAAGCATGAAGTTCTTATAGGTATTAGGTACACAAGCTTTCTGTATCAGTTACCATTAAAATCTCTTTGTCAGTTACAGACACGTAACACTGGCATAATGTGTGATACCTACCTACCTACGTATAGTTTTGTAAAAACATAAAAGTCAAACATAATATTACGATGGATACCTACCTATGTTGTTCATATCATATGTTCTAGCATAAGCAAAGAAGTAATAATTACTTTTTTAATGTAGACATTCCTAAGCCTAGTTTAGTATGAAGTTCTTATAGGTATTAGGTTCACAAGCTTTCTGTATCAGTTACCATTAAAATCTCTTTGTCAGTTACAGACACGTAACACTGGCTTAATCTGTGACTACCTCATAGTACCTACCTACGAGGTACGAAAATACGAGGCAGTCACAGTTTAAGACAGAGTTCGGCACGCGGCACGTGTTTGATGTGTCGGTGTCGCTATTTAGAAGAATTAGCAGAGAAAGGGGACGGTCACTTGTCCTTTGAGCTAGTTAAGCAAGCCGAGCCGACACTCGACAGTCGCGAATTTCGCCGCGCGCGCGCCGGTTGTGACGTTACATAATAATGTGACGTATCGCGACCGATGCACATGGCATATCGATATACCTACCTACCAATATTGAATACACCGAAATGGTGCGTGTTTATGCTAGGTGTGGAGACAACGTGTCTGAAGCTTGCCGTGAGTTTGTGTTTGTGTGTTTGTGTTAGTGTTACGCTACTCACGACGCAATCCTACATTTCTTCGAGGCTTACCCCGCAGCGAACACAAATGATGCAGCTCAACGCTTCGATGTGTCTCAATTGTTCGCATGGACAGTGAAGGAAAATATCCGTTCCACCTTCATCGCGTCACATTCTGCAACATGCTGCTTGCCGAGAGGCCGACTGTGTTGTGGACAGATGAGGCTACTTTTGGGAGAGTGGGACTGTTTAATACTAGAAACGAACATTTGTGGTGTCACGAAAACCCCCATGAACCCGTACTCTCCTGGGTTCAAGAACAATTGTATTTCAGATGTGGACTGTGTGTGGGTTGTACCGGTGATTATTTTGAACAATTTGCACGTGATAGACTTCGTCACCCCCGATGATTGAGTTTGAGGGGTGATAATTTGTAAAATGGTATGTAAATATTTTGTAAATAGTTCAATGATTGTAAATAAGAATGATTCCACTCTTTAAATACGCCCACATAAAAAAATAATCTACTTTTTATTGTTTTGCCGGTTTTATTTATAATATTTAAATAATCTAAAATTAATTTCTTCGAACTTAGGTTTAAGTTTGAAGCGTTCGTAGCGTAGGTACTAACTTAGTCGTTCTTAACCGATCAACTATGTTAAGCAACGTCCGCTGCGGTCATGAGTTGGATGGGTGACCCCTAGTGGCATTTTTATAGATTAAAAAACGTGGGAAGTTTTTGTGTACCCTAAAAGTACGCAATCGTGCCTGAATGCTACTTACGCGACAGGTAGACAATTAGACATCACATGTGCAACCGCGCGCCTCCTTTGATGCTATTTGTTGCCGAATTACTTGTACCTAATAGATTGTTTGTATTTTTATCAACTTTTATTTTTTAATCTAGCCAGTAAAGTATGAAGGGATTGTGGACTCAGTGTACATGTAATAAGAAACATCCGGTGGACGGTAAATGTAAGTATGGTGTAGGTAGGTAGGCAGAAAGATATCCATACCGCATATGGAGATGCCGCGTAGATCGCGCTGTGTTACAGAATAACTAATAGTATCTACGGTGCGTCTTGGTTGACTACGCTTACGTGTGTGCGTGTAGCTACGTTCGTAGCTCTCTGAGTAACGTAGCCACACGTGTTCCGTTGTTGCTTTAACATTTACGACGCTATAGATTTAAAACTTATTAGAGAGTATAAGAAAATCTTGATGATTTTTTAAATTGATTTTTCAGAAAAAAATAATATCAAAACTTGTTCCTTGTGATGTACTGATATTGCTCTTAAGAGGTTTTGCGTAAGTTACCAGTAACCCTGTATACAAAATTTTAACAATCTCGTCTATATACATATTTGATGTCGATATCAGTGAGAGACGTCACTAGTGACGATCGAGTAGGAGTCAGTTCTCATCGAGTGGTACTCGTGCGGATCTGTTTGCGCGCCGCTGACACCAGTCATTCTCATTACAGAACTTATGTACGTGCGCGATACAAGCTGCACCACAGCCGTGCAGCATGTATGTTAGAGACAATTCCTTTTATAGGAGTTATTTAACCAACTTCAAAAAAGGCTCTTAATTCGTCTGTTTTCTATGTTTGTTACCTCAGAACTTTTTGTTTACTCCCACCTGTTCTGTTGTTCTACTAACTACCGGGTGAACCGATTTTGAAAATTCTGTTTTGTTTTGAAAGCTGATTCTTGTCGTCTGGTCCCATTTAAATTTCATCAATATCGGTCAAGCCGATTTTTAGTTACACTCCAATAATTGAAAATATTTTCCTACCTTGATGAAATAGTCGTTGACAGTGAATGACAATCCATCCCGCAAGAAGCAAGGGTCACTAAAAAGAGTGAAAAAAAAATGATAATTTTAGAACAAAACTTTTTCACACTTGTTGAGGTTGGTTCCATTATTAGGTTATTTTTTTTGTTATCAGTGACAATAGCACATTTCGTCCTCCCTTATGTTGCTGTTTGACCTCTGAAGTCGTCACAACTCTAATATCGCACCGCATCTGTTATCAGGGGCAGGTACATATGCGAGCTTTGATAAACTGTTCTTGGAATTATTGTATATTTATTAATAGATAAAGCGATAAATAAAAATAATTAATATCATAATTACAGCTCACTAGGATTTAATTGTTAATTTATTCATTTAAATTAAATCATAGTGTGAAGCAGTGATGACTCAGTGGCATTGGCTATGGACTGCCGCGCAGCAGGTCCATGGTTCGAATCGCGCCGCGGATTTGAGCTTTACCGCATTGTGGAAGGGCATTTTGGGAATGCCCGCCTGGCTAGCGACCACTCTCAAGTAGAAAATCTATCGTAAAGCACCTAACGGTCTGTTCCGGCAGCTGTCCTTTAGAGCCAGTAATTCTAGGTTAAGCCTGTTAACACAATCGACCATACATCACTTACCATCAGGTGAGATTGTAGTCAAAGCAAAAAAAGGCAAAGAAATAAAAAAATAGGTTCATTAAAAATGCAATTATATAAACTTATAAGTTAGTGAACTAAATAATATCAAGATAAATATATATTTGCACTGCGCCCATCACTCTGAAACATAAAGTAGTTAAGTCTCATGTGCCTGTAATGTCACCGGCACCCATGCCCTTCCAACCGGAACACAATATTGTAAACATTACTGCTTGGCGGTAATAAAATAATAGTAATAGGCATAGTGGCTTAGCAGTACTTGTCCGGACGAACTGCACAAAGAGTTCTACTGCTGTTACTTCTTGACGAAAAGTTGTAACGAAAAAATAAAAAAGCTATTTATTACAAATATAAGTTAAAAAGAATTTTTCCACGCAAATTTCGAATGACAAACAAAACCATTCCAAGCTTGTGACGTGAAATAGTTATTTGTTAGTCGCGGCTGCAAAGTTGGTTTTTGGCGCGAGTATTGAAACCTGAGGAAGGATTCAAATAGGATTCAAAATATAGAATTCTGCGCGTGCCGAAGGTTTCAAATGTACGAGAAGCATGTAGTGTTATTATCCTATTGCATTATATTTCCAATAAGAAATATGTAATCGGTAGTAAGAACATCGTATAGCCAGCGCCTAAATAAACAGGCAGGCAAAGCATTATAATAAACTTGCAAAATAGCACCTAAAAATCTAAGGGATGTATGAAATATAACATACAACTTTGCTGCAGCGCAACACACAATTTTTCATGTCTTTACAGCGAGGAATATGCTAGTTGCAAGTAAAACAGCTAAAATAATGTAGTAAATTTGCGTTAATTTATTGTAAAAAATATTCTAAATAATTTTGTAAATACTAATTTTTACGGAAAACTTATTAAACATAGGATTTAAGCTTAAGGACATGCATGCAGAATTCCAACAAATTTTAAAACTTCGTATATTCACATCTGAATTGAAAACCAAAAATAATGTTTGAACTTGAGAGATGGACTCATTGATGTCAACTCGCTTTTTATTTCATTCCGTCAACCTTGAAAACATATTACCCTAATAACCACGCAATAATAGCCTCTATTTTTTCTGGAAATAAGTCACATAATAATATTAGTTTCGTGACGTGCGAATATCATTATTTTAACATAACTTATGCAAAACTACACGTGTCTATTATAAATAGTCGACGTTCGTTGACGACGCGACGTACAGCCACAGAACACAGAACTACCAGTAAGAAAGGTATAAGCGTAGCGTCATTCACGTTCAGAGTTGACAGGTGTTAAATCGCCATTATAAAGAGTCTGGCAGACCGCCTGCAATAAACTGCAACGTACCGACGTTGGTTGAAATGGCCATTAGCACCTGATATATTTGTATATATTTTTTTTTGAATTTTACTTTATTATGAATATTTTTTTGTACGATGGATCATGAATCTGACATAAAGTCTTATTATTTTTATTATAAGGGTAAGACCTTGGCATTGTAGTATTATTTAGGGTACAGGATAATGGGTCTCATCATTTATTAACTTAAAAATCACTACATTTTCCATTATGCAATTACTCAAAATAAAGTGGTTCGAACATTTTTGTATAGAAACTGACATATTCACCCGCCGCCCGCCATTTTGATATATTCCAAAGATTTCTACGCACAATGAAAATACCAATGCAATGAAAGGAAAATCAACCTAAGGCCTAATATTTGAATATAATGGAATGCTTATGCACATGTAATTAAAACAGTTTTAATGAATTTGAATGTGCTCATAACGCGATCTTTACCTCCGAATACTTCAGAAACATGTCACTGTAGGGTGCAATTCTACCCAAGTATACTACTTTCATCGTGCGCGGAAACTTAAAATCCTACTTATATTATAAACGCGAAAGTATGTATGTATGGATGTTTGTTACTCTTTCACGCAAAAACCACTGAATGGATTTTAATGAAACTTTATAGTAATATAGCTTAGACATCAGAATAACACATAGGCTATAATTTAACATACAAAAAAGCTCGCGACAACATATATCTATCTTTTATGTGTAAGCCATTATCGCTATAATAGTGAACCATATATACTATAAAAAAAGACGTGTGGCACTTGGAGACAGGATTAAAGCTATTACATAGCATTTTTTATCAACTTATGCAATTATAAATCTCGACACGTTAGTTGTCAAAACCTTTTTTCTGCTTAAATTTAGTTCCTTTTACGCATTGTAGAGGAGCTGATCAAATATAGTATCACCGCTGTGCCGGTCGGAGTGGGGGGTGTTAGGTTATTTTCGTTACGTAATTTCTGGATTCGGTCTCCACGCTCAAGGCCCGCAATAGAAGCTATGCAATAGCATAAAAATATAATTTATTTCTAATGCATATTCGATAATAACAAATTGATCCTTTTCAAACTAACATTATAAAGGCAAACGTTTGTGAGTGTGTTTGTATGTTCATTGCTTCTTCAGCCTCAAACTACGGGGCCGATTTTGATGAAATTAGGTATGATAGATAGCGAGATAGATAACTCTTTATTGAAAATACCATAATAAAAACAATAAACTTATTTTATTTTTATTTTATTTTATTTTTTTACTAAAACATAAATTAAAACCGAGTGTATCAATGGGTGGTCTAATCGCTCAGAGCGATCTCTTCCAGACAATCCATCAACAATAGATATGGTCAAAATATTGGGCGGGGTTTCTTATGGTCTTAATAATTGTAGCTGCTGTAGGTATAGCGTTAAGTTTTCTAATGACAGTAACGACAGATAATGGATAGAATGAAGAAATTAAAATTGTTCCTTGAGGTAGCGCGGGGATAAAGTATTAAACAGAATACTGTAAAGGAGAGATAATATATGAGCATTCCGGCGACGACGAATTGGGAGCCACTTGAGCTTATTACGAAAATAGGAGACATGATCATATTTTCGTAAGCTATATATAAATCTTATAAAGAAAATATGGTATGGAGGTAGATAAGACACTTGACTAACACATGTCATACATTTTATCATCATCATCCATCACCACGCGGGTGTAACCGCGGGGCGCAGCTAGTAATTATATAATTATCAAATGGTGTGGCGGTTCGATATCCCACAAAGGTTATCTCCGATTTAAGAAGCGAGAATCATCTCTTTAGCTTATACAAAATAAGAAATGTTGTATTTATTACATAATTTTAGTTTAGTTTGAGTGCATAATAGAATTACGATTAATATATAGCTTTAAACTTGATGTAGGTATTTAAGACGCTTTCAAATGCTGAAATTTTGACATTATCCGACTGCATAGGAGTGAAAGAGGAAGCGATAGTGAAATCGCGATCAGTTTAGGTTAAATCTGAAAGTAAGCTTAATAACACAAAATTGATGTTAGTCGAAAATGTAACTTTTCTTGTCCCTCTTGATAAAGTTTTGCTATTTTATTAATATATTTTCACACACATTCATGCGCAAATATTTAAGATATTACGTTACAAGCGTAATTTAGAGTCAAATTTGCAAATTTTATTCTACAGAGAAAATTTTAAGGAGACATGTTTCGGACTTTTCTTGTCTTTAAATAATGTGATCAAGATTAACATATAATTTTCTTACTGCTACAAACTAAACACGTTTGATAAAAATCTGTTCAAGTAAAGCTATTTAGCCTTTGTCAGCGTCTTAATAGTACAAACTCAAAAACCGATAATCATCCAAACGGGATCGAATCTAGAACCTCGAATTTACACGGCTTCGGCGACGCGACACTATTATTTTTCAATCGCCGAAAGCGTTATACAAGTCTCTTAAATAAATGGCCGTTCCTTTTGCCCTAGTACACTCCGTGGTATCAACTCATATATTATCTGTGTCATTCACCTGATTTGGACGATCTCCAATATCCGTATATTTGCGTGAAGTCTTGACTTATGGTACTATTAAATATTCTGTGACACTGGTAGGTGTGTCCACCTTATATAACACTTGTTTACTATGATATTAAAATAAGCTTTCATCGTCATCTGCCCGTATCCCACACATATAGCGTCGGTATACTGTCACCGTTATTTTTTATTGCAGATAGGTAAGCCTTTGATCACAATCTCACCTGATGTTAAGTGATGATGTGGTCGAAAGTGTTAATAGGCTTAACCTAGAATTACTGGCTCTCAAGAACAGCTGCCGGAACACATAGTTAGGTGTTTGGCGACAGATTTTCTACTTGAGGGCGGTGGCTAGCCAGGCGGGCATTCGCAAAACGACCATCCCGCGCTCAGTCAGCTGGCAGTCCGTGGCCAATGCCACTGAGCTATCACTGCTTCATAACAAGGTTGACAGTGCATGCGCTCGGCAGTACGAGCCGTTAGTTCTAATGTCTCGTCTACATTGCTCTCCACGCCTAAACACAGTAGTGTTTGCACACTACTGCTTCTGGGTAGAATAGCGAAATTGTAATTTTATTTTGAAGTAATTCAATAGAAGCTGGCGTTTTCATTTTCGTATTTTACTAAAATATTGTGTAGGTATGCTGGGATAAGGAACAGGTTGAATTGAGCGTGGTTGTTATTGGCTTCAGTTGTATCACGCTGTTTGCTCCTCTGAACTTTTTTATTGGTCTGCCAAGATGATGCTTATGAAAGGGATCACCATCTCACTTGATAATAAGTGATGATCACCATCTCACTTGATAATAAGTGATGATGTAATCAAAAGTGGTTGACCTGCAGCCTAAGCATGGGAACTGGTCCTTAAGGGCAGCTGCCGGAACATACTGTTAGGTGCTTCGCGACAGATTTTCTACTTGAGAGTGGTAGCAAATCAGGCGGGAAAATAACCGAGACCGACGATTTAACGTGCCTTCCGAAGCACGCCCACGCTCAGTAGAACGGCACTACGGGTCACCCATCCAAGTCATAACCGCAGAGAACGGTGGATACTTAGGTGAAGTAGTCTTTGAAAAATACCGTCAAAGTTGTGATCCTTTCAGCCAAAAACTACCTCGGCAGTAGCTAAAATCCATTTAAATGATGTACTAGGCAGGTTACTTGGTGTGACTACAAGGTATTGTAAAGTATTGGGCGGGCGAGTATTGACTGTTCTTATTGTGTGTTGTTATAGGAGAGAATGTCGCGCGACAGGACATCGCGTCGGTTCTACCGCGCGGACTCGACGCACGACCTCACCTCGTTCTTGGACCGCGGGCAGGCGGCCTGCGACGAGAACCGCTGGACTTTCGAGACTGCCTGGGAGGCGGCCAATAAAGGTACACATCACATGCTCTACAAAATACCTAAAGCACATTTGCATGGTGGTAGGGCACTTTGCGAATGCCCGCCTGGCTAGCTACCACCCTCAAGTTGAAAATCTGTCGCCACCTAACGGTGTGTTCCGGCACCTGTCCTTGAGAGCCAGTAATTCTAGGTTAGCCTGAACAACATCTTCGATCACATCATCACTTACCATCAGTTGAGATAGTGGTCAAAGGCTAGGCTATCAAGCATAAAAAAAAAAAACATGCTGTACAAGGTACCGACTTCAACACTCAAGTGTGAAATAACTTGTTGAAGTCGGTACTATTTTTTGTTTTATATTCTTATTTTTTTATACAGGGTTTTTCATAAAGAATATGCCACCCTTAGTGCTAAACACTATACTTACATCCATGTTATATATATGAAGTCGGTACCATGATAGTTCAACAGTACCTATTATCACAATATTGTGCGCATGGTACCGACTTCGACAAGTTATTTCACACTTGAGCTTTGAAGTTGGTTCCATTTTGTGGTCAAAACATTTTTTCACCCTTTTTAGTGATCATTGCTACTTAAGAAATCGATTGTCATTTTCTGTCAACGACTATCAACTCAAAAACAGCTTGACCGATTTTGATGAAATTTAAATGGGACCAAACGAAAAACATCAGGTTTCAAATAAAAAAAATATCAAAATCGGTTCAGCCAGCAATAATATGTTCTGTCTGAGGTAACAAACAAAAAAAGGATTGAGAAGCTTCTTCTTTTTTTGAAGTAGGTTATTAAAGTATGTCTTCGATTACGTACCTTCAGTAATTTCAATATAAAGATGCACTCTAGAAAAATTAGTCATTGTCTAGTTCCGCCTTAGAAATCTCTACTCCATATCGTTCATCTAGTTGAACAAAGAATATATTGTTGAATATGCTCAGAAATTTAAACTTTCGTGCATTTTTATGAAGTGGTCTAATTTATATACATATAATCACACATGTATTGGGTTTTGGTCCCGTGTAATAGGGGGCGAGCCTATTACCATTCACCGGGCACAATCAGAAGGTGAGCAATAGTGCCCTTTGAAGAACTGCTATCTTACTCTGCGATCCCTAAGACGCCTGCCAAGTGTAATTCTGGAAAACCCTCTCCCTCAATGGGGGAGGCTGTGTTTAACTGTAGATATAGTAAAGTTATCTTTCAGTGGGAGACTTAAAGGCGACGAAGACAAACTACCAAAAGGTGTGATCATGTCAAATAATAATATATTTGAATCCCCAAGACGTCTGCCAAGCGTGGGGATTTTCCTACACAGAGGTTTTAGGCTAAGTAGTTAACTAAGCTAAGTAATCAAACACCATACATTTGCCGAGCGAGAAGAAAAAAAAACATGCGCGCTATTTTCGATTATTTTCGTATGTTGTTTGTGTCGCATTTGTGCAATATTTTTTTTTCCTCGCATGGGTGTTGAATAAGTGCGTATGAAACTCGTGACCAACTTGCTCATTATACACTCGGCTGATTGACGCCCTCGCCTACGGCTCGGACTGCAACCCACAGCCTCGTGTATAATGAGCAACTTAGCTCAACTTGTATCATAATATACCTACTATTATAACACATTAGCTCGTAAAGTTCTTGCTCGTAATTTCACCAATTTCAATATCGTACGTAATGTATCTCATTACGCACTGTGCGTTATTGTAATGTAAAACGCACGGTTTATCAACATGCACCGGCAAAAACGAACGGTACCTTTTTGAATATAAGCAAAGAGTTTTTATGGCTGTAAAGTGGTTAACATTTTATGAATAAAATGCATTTAGTATGTAGATAAAACATCAGTACTAATATTATAAATGCGAAAGTAACTCTGTCTGTCTGTCTGTTACGCTTTCAAGCCAAAACTACTGGACCGATTTGAATGAAATTTGGTATGGAGATAGTTTGAGACCCGGGAAAAAACATAGGATAGTTTTTATCTGACTGCGCAAAAAGAGGTTAATGTTTTCGCGCGATAACCGACATAAGCGCGGGCGGAGCCGCGCCCAGAAAGCTAGTAATAAATAAACACTTATGTAATTCCTTAATTTAATTAATTTAGACCATAAATAACAACCTGTAATTTCTGTAACAAAATAGAAAAATGTTATTTTGAT
This sequence comes from Plagodis dolabraria, assembly GCA_963854805.1. NCBI lineage: Eukaryota > Metazoa > Arthropoda > Insecta > Lepidoptera > Geometridae > Plagodis > Plagodis dolabraria. The sequence goes on along the minus strand of OY978469.1, from coordinate 1,708,981 downwards.
TTATTCATATAAGTCCGATATTTATTTATTTCCCCGCAAATATGTTATAAATCGTCGTATGACATACGTGCGCTTTGATAATTTCTTCTCTCCTTCGCCTCTGCTTTCTTGTAGCCCTCGCCTACGGTTGGGGCTAATATTTTCACCTCACTTATATCATAAATTACTATTATATTTTGTTTTTCTATTACAAACACCCATATTAACTTAAGTAGGTCAATTTAAACTTTAAAAATATTTTAATCCATTTCATTTACTTAATTCAGTCAATTAAATATAAATACAAAAATAATAAAAAAATACACATAAAATAAAATTTACAGTATGGTCAAATAAAATTATTTAAATAGGTACGTATAGAAATTATATATCATCTTAATTTGTCGTCTAAGATTGACCTACTTAAAAACAACTTAACATGACAATAATGCAAGGAACAAGTAAATCTCGCTTCGAACAAGGGTGGTACGCATCTTGCCCACACACAATGGGTGTCGGGTTTCTACCACTAGGCTAACTTACCTTGGGTTGGCGCCTTCTAGACGTATTACTTAACCTGTCTATATTTATAGTAATATCTGCATGTATTCATCCACTATTTACTTTAAGCGCTTTTTTTTGAAGCGCTCTGTAGTGTGGACCTATTTAGTTGTCTTAAAAAAAAACAACTTATGGATCCACACAAATTTATTTTATTTGAAAAAATAAAATTATTAATTAAAAACACGTTGACTTACAAGTTCCCGAAACTCCCTTTTGCTACTAAATTGGGCAGAGGTTCCACCTGAAGGGTATACTGGTACTGAGTCTGGTGACTCCTGGAGTTATCACAATAATTCTGAGCGCTTAATTTTGGGAGACATCGTTTATATAGAGAAATATACTGCTGACAACGCGTAAATAGGTTTGTGAGGGATTCGGGCCTAGCTCAGCAATATATTAGGTGTAACAGCTCGTAGCGTAGTTTGCTTAGCCATTCTAAGGCTGAGATTCAGAGACATTTGTGTAAGACGGTCAAAGACCAGTCTTAGCCTAGCGTCGGCTAAGCCAATCTTTAAATTTCATATTCAGAGATATAGTCTTAGTTCTACTTACCTTGCTCTTTGTTTAGATCCGTAGAAAGAAAATAGTAATAGAAGCGCTATGAGCGTATATCTAAGGGATAGCAATAGTTTATGACGTTGTTTATGGAAATGCCAGGTGAAAGATTTAACCTTATTGATGGGGTAAAAAGCAGCACCAGATTTAATTTAATTATATTATGATAAACATGAATACCTATCATCACATACTCAAGTTGTTGCCAATCTCATTATAAAACCTAAGGTATTGGTTTTGGATTTTTATGATTGTTTATAGAATTTAATCTAAAGTTGTAAAAATAATTTTACCCCCGAAGATATGTTTTCCTTTTGGCTTTCCTATTATAGTCTAAATATGGGAAATTATTACAATCACGTCATCTAAACAACACCCAGTAAACTGGAAGTATAGAACTTATAGGAATAAATAGTGTTGGAATTGAGTCCGTTCTAAAATAAGTTACATTATGTGTTGTCTTGCGAAAGCAATGAGATTCAAAATGTTCAGAGCATATTCAAGCATTCCGTACTTTGTACGTTATGTTTACGTTTTGTTTTGCCTCCGGTAAGCAAAATCCATATAATTATCTGGTATTAATTTTTTTTTAACTGGCAACATAGAAATAACATAAATCTTTTGGACATAATATATTAAGGTAAGTACGAAAGTTTTGACGGAAATTTTTATGGCATGCACCATAAAAATTTCCGTCGTTTACTAAAATTTGCGTATTCTCAAATAAATTTCTAGACAACATGCGAGTGAGAAATACAGTTAATCTTTACTTACCTTGTTGCATAAGCTTCTAGTAATGATGATGATTTTGACTGTGACAGATTTTGACTGTTTCAGCACAGTCATGAATTAATTTACTATAGTTAATAATATACTTCAACACTTTTCATACTTGTTCTAAATATACAAAATGTATGGAGTCAAAACATTAAAAATGTAAACCATTGTTAGTAAACTAAACAACGGTTTAAATGTATTTTTAATGCTACAATAAACTTGGACTGACAATAAAAATGAATTTAAATCCGTTATTTTCCGTAGGGTAAGCTAAGTATAAACTTGTTGAATATATTATGGGCTGTGGTTTTCGTGAGATAAATAAAAAAAATTAGTCTTTTTATGGGAAAACTACTTTCTGGGTAATAGTATCCCAAACTCAATGGAAACCCTAATAATTAATGAAGATGCATGAAAATATTGGGGTCACGTGTAAGCCAAGACTATCTTCTCTAGACGGTTAATACATAGATTTTGCATAGATTAAGTAGGGTAGGGGAACCGGTCCACCGGCCGGCACCTATCCATCGGCCATTCCTGATCCTCTTGCAGTATTATTTAGATATTAGCTACTTAATATTGCAATATAGGAACGAAAGTCTTGTAAATACTCTTTGATTGAATCGCCTGATACCCAAAGTCAAAGTCAAAGTCAAAATCATTTATTCAATTTATGCGTCTACGACGTTCTTATGAAGGTCAATTACAAATTTTAATATTGAAATATACTACATTGTACTGCCACGTTCAGCAAACAAAAGTTATAGAGCCACTGCGAGAAGAACGGGCAAGAAACTCGGGGCCATTCTTTTAAAGGTTTTTTTAAAAATGTGTTAAGTACATACTATATAATAAAATTATTACAATACTTAATTTACATTACGTAGGTGTTAGGCGCTAGCTTGGCAGAGGCGAACCAGTCCAAGCATTTTTGTCGTTTAAGTAATCACAAACTGTGTAGTAAGATTTCTTTATCAAAATATTCTTCACATGCAACTTGAATTTTCTTTCTGTGAGCGTTGTAATATGTTTGGGCAATTTATTATAAAACCGCACACAATTTCCTAAGAAGGACCTTTTATTTGTCTTTGCTAATCTAAAACCTGGCACCGCTATTTTATCTTTATTCCTAGTGTTATAATCGTGAGTGTCACTGTTTGATTTAAATTTGCTCAAATTTTTACGAACATACATAATATTTTCAAATATATACAGACTTGGTAAAGTTAAAATATCAATTTCTTTAAAAATATCTCTCAGCAGCAGCTCCCCACAGCAATATACCATAAGACATAATACTGTGGAAGTACGCGAAATAAACGAGCCTAGCAGTTGCTACGTCTGTTAGCTGTCTTATCTTACGAACTGCATATGCAGCAGAACTAAGTCTTCCAGATAGATCATGTATATGTGGATTCCACTGTAAAGTTGAATCCATTTTAATTCCCAGGAAGACTGTCGCATTGTCAAAAGAGAGTTTTTCTAGGCCAAGCTTAATGTTTGGTTCAACATAAGTAACATTTGTTACAGAAAACTTTAAACATTTGGTCTTTTTTGAATTTAAGAGAAGATTATTAGCCGCGAACCACTTAGAGATCATAGATAACACATTATTTACATGAATAAGTTCACCATCCCTCCTATCTACTTTAAAAATTAGGGAGGTATCTGCGAATAAAACTATATCGCAGAAATTTTTAACCATGCAAGGCAGATCATTTATATAAGCTAGAAACAGAAAAGGTCCTAAAATTGATCCTTGCGGTACGCCTATTCTTACCAAAGACCCGGAAGAAGTATTGCCATTTATTCTAACCTTCTGTAGCCTGTCTGACAGATATGACTTTATAAGATCCAGAGCTTTTCCACGAATACCATAATGTGAAAGTTTTCGAATCAGAGTGCGGTGCTCTACACAGTCAAATGCCTTAGAAAGGTCACAGAATACGGCAATAGCATCCTGTGAACTCTCCCAGGCTTCAAGTATATGTGACATCAATTGAGCACCTGCATCTGTTGTGGATCTGCTCTTTGTGAAACCAAACTGATTCTCATTTAATATATTATGCTCATTAAAATGGGATAGAAGTTGTTTGAGCATAATTTTTTCGAATACTTTACTCAGAACAGGTAAGATAGAAATAGGTCTGTAATTGCAAGGGTCAGATGTAGCCCCCGACTTCAAAATTGGAGTGATTTTACTTTGTTTCATTAAGTCGGGGAAGTTTCCTTTATCAATACAAAGATTGAATATTGTTTTTAAATATGGTGCAATAATGCATATTATAGACTCTGCCACTTTAACTGACATACCCCACAAGTCTTCGGTGCTCTTAACATTTAAATTTTTAAATGTCTTTATTATTTCAAATATTGTTGTGTGTCTGAAAGAAAAGTCCGGTGATTTGCAGGGGAAATTATGTATTAGCAGAGTTTCTGCTACATCGGGACATGCATCCAATGACTTAGTGACTTCTAGGGGTAAGTTAGAAAAAAAATTGTCAAATATATTTGCCACTTGTATTGGATCAGATATTTGATTTTTATCAACATTTAAGACATATGTAGAATCTCTAGGTTTATTTTTTCCGGTCTCAGTATTTATAGTATTCCAAATGGTTTTTATTTTATTTTTAGACTTGCTAATTTTATTTCTAATCAAAAGAGATTTAGCACACAAGCAAACAGACTTAAACATTTTTGAATAGTTCCTAACATAATCACGAAACTGCTTGCAGGATGTCAAATTCTTCCTGCGATACAGATCATACAAATAATCTCTACTTTTTCGAATACCTGTAGTTGCCCAATCACCGAACTTCAACTTTCCATTTACTTGTTTCTTTATTTTTGGACAAACTTTTTGAAACTCAGTATTTACTAGAGAGAATAAACTATTATAAATGTCATTCGGGTCACTATGAGAAAAACTTGTAATGGCAAGCTTAGCTTCTATATTGGTACTGAGTATTTCTAGCCTACTGGTTGTTAACGGCCTATGTTCAATTTCATACCTTGCAGTTTCTTTGCTTCCATCAAATCTAATTGCCAGGCCCTCATGATCAGATCTAACACCCTTCATTATTGACTTTTGTTTAGTCTTACAGTTCGAGTATATATTGTCTATACAGGTAGCTGAAGTATCTGTTATTCTAGTGGGCTCACAGAATAGAAATTTCAAATTAAATGACTTAAACAATGAAATAAGATCAGTCTTATTTTTAGATTTCAATAAAATATCTACATTAAAATCACCACATACAAATATGGGTTTTTTACATTTAGAAATTTTTAGTAGTATACTTTCCAGAGTGGCTAAGAATTCTGTAAAATTTTGAGCACGATCTTCATCTGTTGGTGGTCGATATACACACAACACAAGATGCCTGTCCACCTCCACACAAGCAACTTCACAGACACGTTCAACAGAACATCTGACTAAGTCACGGCGTTCTTTAAATTTTAAGTTATTTTTTACAAGAATAATACACCCTCCTCCTTCTGCAGATGATCTGTTAAACGCACTGCCTACACTAAAATTCTTAACATTAAATAACATTGTATCAGCTCTTAGCCATGTTTCAGTAAAGCATAATATATCAAAAGGATATTTATCTAAGAGCATTTCAATTTCAAGTATTTTGCCAGAGAAGCGATTTATATTTTGGTAGTACAGTGCTATGTCAAAACACTTCCCTGTTGTCGGACTTAAAAGTTTAAACAGTTTGACTCAACATTTGTATTAGTACATGTACTAAAATCTGTATCGTCAATAGAAGACATGGTTATATTTCCTATAACCGACTCAATATTATAAGCTACCAAAGTAGCAATTAAATTCTTACATTTCTTAGGTAGGTACATCCTATCCTGAGTCAACATAAATTTAGTAATAAATTTATTACAGTCAAAAAATAAAAGTTTGTCTTTATGACGACATGTCATATTATATAAAATTGTATTTAAGCAGTTAATATGCTCATTCTGACTTTTAGTTAGTGCATCTGAGTAAGGAAAAGCACATAACATAATTTTAAATGCATTAAGGCTTAACAATGAGGTTACATTTGCTATAACCTGTTTCCTGTCTATACCTAAACTTTGGCCTAAATAGACAATGACTATGGTATTGCTATCAATTGCAGCAGACATAATTTTTTTCTCAATTTGAGCATAAGAAGCACCAGGCATGCAGTAATTTTCAACAGAGCAGTCTAGTGAATTACAAAGCACAGAACCAAAATTTCTGCCTATTGCATCTGAAAAAACTAATACTTTGGTAACCATATCCTGGTTTGAGGTGATACCTTGATTCTCCCTCTGTACTGCTTCAGTGCATGTTTTATTCAATGGCTGAACTGTATGACAAATTGTTGGTATTGAATCTCTAGTTGGTTGCTGATTATGAGACTTTGAGCATGCACACTCAGTAGTTCTCACACTCTCCATATTGGTGGTCACAAGATCCATTAAACTTATAGCTTCATTGTAGTGCTCACTAAGATGGTTTTGAGCTGATAAGTAGCTAGAGAAAATATTTTGCAATAATTTTTCTTTATCTAGCAGCTCAGAGCGAAGACTCAAAGTATCATCATCATACAATTGCTTAGTAATTTCTACTTCATCCAAACAATTTTGAAGTTTTTCCTGTAAAACTAGCTTATCTTTCACCAAATTCACATTTTTCTTGAAATATTTGCGGTTTTTAAGTTGTTTTTCGCACTTACGCATCAGTTTCTTAAGTTTAAAGTACTTTTTGATTTTCTTATGGCTCTGAAAGACTGGAAATTGACTACATATAGTGTTCTCATCAGTCAAGTCAATAGTTTCAATAGGCTGCAGGGAGCTTGCTGATTCCATGCCACTACCGACCAGCTCATGGTATAAATTTAAGGTGTCAGCGGTCTGTTCATTAAACTTTGTTGATTTTAACGACAAGATTTCATGTTGTGCCTTGCTTAATTCAAACTCTAGTTCTGATATATGACTCAAGGCCTGTTCATGAGTCTCACTACATTCTTTAAATGATAGTACAATGTTTTGTAGTTGTTCATTTTGATGGAGCGCTTCTGAGTAATTTGTGTATAGACCGGCAAGTTCATTCTTGAGGTCAGTGTTTTTTGACACAATTTTGTTCACCTCAACCTCACTGTCATCTCTTTCTTGTAGGAGCTGAACATTATTCGGTTGGGTTACTATAACAAACGATTTTTAAAGAATTGTTTAATTTCACGTTGGCAGATGAGAAAGAGTTACGCACGCAAATACAAAAAAAAAAATTGACTCGCCTCTCGTTCAACCTTAAGTTTTTTACTGTTATACTAAGTAAATGTTGATTCTTAATAGTTTTATAGCTGAAGAGAGAAGCTATAGTTATTCTTTCATAATTATTTTAATAGTATTTGATTTTAAATAACGATTTTTAAAAATAATGTATAGTGAATTATAGCTGATAGGCTAGCCTTTGACCTCCATATCACCTGATAGTAAATTATGATGTGGGCGAAGATGTTGTTCAGGCTACCCTAGAATTACTATTAAAGTGTAACAAATTAAATCAAACATCAAAGTATAGTTTTAAGTATGTACTGCCAAAACTATGAGGATGTTGGAATAAATGCGTGTTGGGCTAGTAGGATATTTTAAATAGATACATACATACATATTACACATAAAAATGTTTTTTTTTTAGTTAATTGTATGGATACATTAATTTTAAATCAATTTTAAATGTTCCGACCGAAAACTGGGTAGTGCTGACCGAAAACTAAAAAAATGGCCGAAATCCGGCGATTTCTCTATATTAAATAAATAAATAAAGGATCATTTATTGCCACTGAAAAATAACAAAATTTGAATTTATATATTTTTCTATAAAGAAGGAAGCACTTGACGTTCCATTAAATATTAAATACGTAAACTACATTATATAGGGTACATATATCAATAAACTACGCAGGGCTCAATCAATTGTAGATTTTTTTCTAGCGTCTTAAAATTGAATGTGCCATTAAATGGCCGTAAACTGAGTATTCCACCCTAGTCATCTTGCATCTGTTGGGAGCCAGTTACCACTGGCTCCCAACAGATAAAAGGGTATACGCGAATTTACTCAGATTTGTCTGATACTCGATATTTAGGCTGTGCTGAGAGTCATTATTCCGTTATTATTATTTGTAATTATTTTTTCAATGTCATCTGCCAAGTGAAGAAAAATGCTACGGTTTATACTGAACATTGATATCTAGGTTGTTGTAGACGTTATTATTCCATGTTAAGAATTTGTTTTACGTTGACGTCTGCCAAGTGAAAAATGTACTTCGATTTGGCTGAAAATCGATATCTAGGTTGTTTTCAGTTCGCACACAGATTCTTTAAAAATCTGCAAATTTTAGTAATATGCTACATAAACGAGTTTTCCAATTAAAATAACCTGTCATTCGTACAACTTTTGCAAGAAGATTTAGCCCTTTTATTAAAACATATTTATATAATCAAGTCCTGAATTTTTCAGTTTATATATCACCATATAGCATCATACATACAAACACGTAAATAACACAAATTTTGTTAAAATATAAATACCACCTGTGTGGATAATTTCATACAAACTTCAACGTCGAAGTGTGAAGACCACCAGCAATACAAGATTTGGAAAAAGTGTTATTGGCTTAAATAAAGATTTATATTATTGTTTATATTATTATTATTATTCTGGACGTTTTTATTCCAAATTTGGAATTAATTTTTCTAATATATAATATATAAAGATTTGGCTAAAAATCAATATCTAGGTTTTTCGGGGCGTCCTTATTCCAAATTTGGAATTTACTTTCCGATGACGTCTGCCAAGTGAAAAACTACTTCAATTTGGCTGAAAATCGATATCTAGGTTGTGCTGGGCGTCATTATTCCGAATTAAGATTTATTTTTTTAATGGCGTCTGTCAAGGGAAGAAAGTTACTCCGATATCTAGGTTGTGCTGGGCGTCATTATTCTACATTTGGATTTCATTTTTCAATGACGTTTGCTAAGTAAAGATAAATGACGTATCTTTAAAACGCTAAGATATATCGGATAAGAGTAAGAAAATTATAATAATCAATCGTTTATTCAAATCTCCTTATAAATGAGATTATAGCCGACTTGGGTTTACTCGTTCAAAAACGACGATATAAAAGGAAGATTTGTATAATGGCGAAAATACATTGAAAAATAAGAATAGGGACGACTGTGTCGTACGCAAAAATACAAAATGGCCAACGTTTGTGCTATTGGACATGTCGGCCCTTGGGAAGGAAGTATTTACCTTTAGATTTTCCCGCCCATAGGTGGGAAGCAGTCTCCCACCCGCTACTCGCATCAAACAAACACTACTTTCCGGGTACGAGATATGAGATGAATAATTTCTTGTCTAGGAAATAATAATATGGGCAATTTATCTACAGCTATATTGTAAAGATTGGTTCCATCGTGAAAAAGTAACCGATATACTTTCTCAGTTATTAGGAGATTTGAATAATTGATTTATAAGTACTTTTCTTTAAACTTTCGTGAACTAAACTCATGTTTCTAAATTACAATAACGAAAACCAAGCGGGGTAGATTTAAATCGCTCCCGCCGCTCCTCAAGACGATGACACCCGCTTCTTCAGTCTACTCGTGACCACGGTCAATGCAACTTGATCGAAACGTCGAGGTTAGTCAAAATATTATTTTGATGTTAATTCGTGCGTCTTTGGTAATCATAATTTTCCTACTCTTATCGTACTGCGGCGATAGGGAACTGCTAATCATCCCACGGCCAGCAGGTAGGTAGGTAAACTCAGGGAGTAGGTTTGAAAAGTTTATTAGGCCAAGCCTTATCAGGTTGCACATACACAGTTCTACTGAAGTTACATAGACCGGAGGGAGACACTGACCTGATAGTACACGTGATCCAGGTCCCAGATGTGGCGGTCTTGGCGTCAGCTGATAGTTCTGGATCTCGGTAGTGAGTGCTCGAAACACCCGTCCTCGGATTAAATCAGTGAAGTGGAATCCTGGAAGGAAGACACCGGCTTAGTAGCTGATATTCCTCAGCCAACTGTTGCCAAGCCGCACCGACACGATCGTGGTACTGTTACCAGCGACTCACATTTTAAAACTCACAGTCTAGCGCGGTAGGGCAGCACAGCTGTTTACGTTACATAGGTTTTAGTCAGCACTATGAAATAACAATAATAAATAAGGAACTCACCCTAGAGGGATTCACGCACTTCACAACAAGTTAATAACAATTAAGATCGATAGTACGAATAGAAAAGCGTCCAGGAAAACCAAGATAAGTATCGATTTGTAGCCAAATCAAAGTAACTTTTTCCACTTGGCCGACGTCATTGTTAAATAAATTCTAGATTTGGAATCAATCTTTTCAGCTAAATCGAAGTTACTTTATCTACTGGGCATACGTCATCGTAAACAAATTCTAAATTTGGAATAATAATGTCTAAAACAACCTAGATATCCATTTTTAGTCAATTCTGAGTATTTTTCTTCACTTGGCAGACGACATAGATAAAATTATTCCAAATTCGGAATAATGACGCACAGCACAACCTAGATACCGATTTTGCTTTTTGCCAAGTGGCAGACGTCATCGGAATATAAATTCCTAATTTGGAATAAGGACGTCCAGAAAACTTAGATATTGATTTTCAGCCAATTCAGAGTAACTTACTTCCCATGGCAGACGTCATCGAAAAATAATTTCCAAATTCGGAATAAAAACGTCCAGAACTACGTAGATTTTGAATGTTAGCCAAATTGGAGTGTCTTTCCTCACCTAGCAGATGTCGAAAAATGTATGCCAAATATAAACGTCCAGAAAAACCTAGATATCGATTTTCAGCCAAATAGGAGTAACTTTTTCACCTGGCAGACGTCTTCAAAAAATTAACTCTTAATTCAGAATGACGATGTCCAGAACAACCTAGATTTTCAATTTCAGCTAAATCAGAGTTACTTTCTTCACTTGGCAGATGTCGTCGAAAAAATAATTTCAAATTTGGAAAAAAGACGTCCAGAAATACCTTGATTTCGATTATTAGCCAAATCGGAGCAACTTTTTTTACTTGGCAGACGTCATCGTAAAATGCATTTTAAATTCGGAATAAAGACGTCCAGAACTACCTAGATTTTGAATTTCATCCAAATTGGAGTAACTTTCCACACTTGGCAGACGTCATAGAAAAATACGTTCAAAATTCGGAATAAAGACGTCCAGAACTACTTAGAGTTTGAATTTCAGCCAAATCGGAGCAACTTTCTTCACTTGGCAGATGTCATTGAAAAATAAATACCAAATTCGGAATAAAGACGTCTAGAACTACCTAGATTTTGAATTTCAGCCAAATCAGAGTAACTTTCTTCAATTGGCAGACGTCATCGAAAAATAAATACCAAATTCAGAATAAAGACGTCTAGAACTACCTAGATTTTGAATTTCAGCCAATTCGGAGTAACTTTCTTCACTTGGCAGACGTCATAGAAAAATAAATTCCAAATTCGGAATAAAGACGTCTAGAACTACCTAGATTTTGAATTTCAGCCAAATCTAGGTAACTTTTTTCACTTGGCAGACGTCATCGGAATATACATTCCAAATTCGGAATAATGACGCACAGCACAATCTAGATATCGATTTTCAGCCATATCGGACTAACTTTTTTCACTTGGCAGACGTCATCGAAAAATAAATTCCAAATTTGGAATAAGGACGTCCAGAAAAACCTATATATCGATTTTCAGTACTGTAACTGTAACAGTCAGTTCGTCCACTGCTGAACACAGCCTCACTTTTTAAGGGGTTATTTGCCATAATCCCCACACTTGGCAGACGTCTTGGGGATCGCAATGTAAGTTGGCAGTTCTTTAGAAGGCGCTGCTGCCCCCCTTTAAGTAGTTTTCCCTTAGACGCTTCTGACGACACCCACGGGATGATATGGGGAGGTGCAATTCTAACCCGGCACCCCACGTGGCTGCCCACCTTCCAGTAGTTTTCCCTTAATCGCCTCTTACGACACCCACGGGATTATATGGGGAGGTGCAATTCTAACCCGGCACCCCACGGTGCTAATCTCCCTTACCTATCTCTCACTATTTTCGAGATACGTTTTCCATCTTCACTTGGCAGACGTTATCTTTATGTAGTATTAATTAACCTATATAAAAACACCTAACACAATTATCAAGAAAAGCTTAGAACTCCAAAAGATGTATGTAGCCCCATACAGACTCTAAATGTAGTAGAGAACCATTTTGTACCATACAAACTACTAAAGCCGGAAACTATTTACCATAATATAAAAAAATATATTATCTTTAGTTAACCAGTTATAACATGAGAGCGTTATAGACATTACTAATTAATTTTGTACATATATTATAAAACTTTTCATTGATCTTATTGATAAGGCCGCCCATTGTAATTTACCCACAACATTGTCAATTTCAAGTTTTGATTCTTTTCATATGTGAGACAATTCGAATAAAATTTGTCTACAAAATACCAATAATAAAGCGTCACCGCGCATACTTCACGTCGCAATCAAGTTGGCCCTCTGCAGCGAGCGAATCATTGCACGCACACAGCTACGAATCTCGCGTGTCAATGCACTAATACAAAGACAAGATCGTTATCAGTCGAAAGCGCGAGCGGAGCTACGAGCGACACAGCCTCCCCGTGCCAACGCTTGCGCAACACTGCCGCCCGCGTCCGCGCAGAGCACCTCGGAACCGCAAGCGTTCTGAATCTGAATAATTCGACATTTTCTTAGGAAAATATCAATGGATTTACAAATGCTATGTTATAATTGTAGTATAACAATCTAGAAATTTAATGGTACAATTTATTTTTCAAAAATCGTAGCCGTTTAGAAGGAGTTCGCCATATAAGTCAAGAAATAGTATGTAGTTTGAATTTTTTTTAAGGCAAAAGTAATAGTAATACCGTAAAATCATATGTTGCAAATGTTGTACTTGAATTCATCTATAAAATATATTTTTTTCAAGTCTTCAACTTCAGCGGTTACGGAGGAGTTCGCTTTAGAAAGTACGAATTTGACGTGCCCAAGGGCCTTAATCGATCAGCTAAGTTAAGCAACGTCCGCCGTGGTCATGATTTGGATGGGTGACCGCTAGTTACATTACTACTGAGCGTGCACGTGCTCGTTAAGGCGTCGCGTGTCGGTTGTTGTCAGTTTTTTTTAAATATATCTTGTGAAAGTAAAACGAATAAAAATTAATATCTGTCTCCACTTTGCCTCTTATGACATTAATACATATAGCTTTTGAAATTTTGATAATCCTTTTTTTATTTGAAAGCTGATGCCTGTCGTTTGGTCCCATTTAAATTTTATCAAAATCTGTGAAGCCGTTTTTGAGTGACACTCCAATAACTGAAAAATATTTTCGTATCTTGATGATATTGTCGGTGACAGTGAATGAGAACAGATCCTGTAAATAGTGTGTGTCACTAAAAAGAGTGAATTTTTTTTAGAAGCGCTCGTAGCCAAGTTTGCTTAGCCATTCTGAATCGATCAGCAAAGTTAAGCAACGTCCGCCGCGGTCATGACTTGGATGGGTGACCGCTGGTTGGGCATTACTACTGAGCGCTTCCGTGCTTCGGAGGTCACGTTAAGCCGTCGGTCCCGGTTGTTGTCTTAGGATAGCAGTCGTTACAGCATGGTGGTAGGGCACTTTGCAAATGCCCGCCTGGCTAGCTACCACCCTCAAGTTGAAAATCTGTCGCCAAGCACCTAACGGTGTGTTCCGGCAGCTGTCCTTGAGAGCCAGTAACTCTAGGTTAGTCTGAACAACATCCTCGACCACATCATCACTTACCATCAGGTGAGATAGTGGTCAAAGGCTAACCTATCAGGCATAAAAAAAAAAAAAAAAAAAAAAAATGTAACCGACTTCAACAATAAAAGTGTGAAATAACTTGTCGAAGTCGATACCATGTGCCCAATATTGTGATAATAGGCACTTTTTAACCATCATGGTACCGACTTCAACAAGTTATTTCACACTTTTGGGTGTTGAAGTCGGTTCAATTTATGGTTAAAATTACGAATGAGATTCAATTGTTATTATTATCTATGATGCGCATGGATTTATTTACCATTGTTATAATATAAGGTAAATAAATATAATTTACTTTTCTCTGAATCAAAACATTAATACATTAACGAATAATTACGAATAATTATGATCATTCGGCATGTTGCCAACGGAACTGCCATTTCCGCGTATTTGAGCAACACATGCACTTCTGCCACATTTGGCGTCAATAAGTAGGTTTTTTTATGCTTGATGGGTTAGCCTTTGAGCCTGATGGTAAGTGATGATGTGTTCGAAGATGTTGTTCAGGCTAACCTAGAATTACTGGCTCTCAAGGACAGCTGTCGGAACACACCGTTAGGTGTTTGGCGACAGATTTTTTACTTGAGGGTGGTAGCTAGCCATGCGGTCATTCGCAAAATGCACTACCGCCATGCTATTATATATACGACTGCCATCCTAATACAACAACCGACACGCAACGGCTGAACGAGCACGTGCACGCTCAGTAGTAATGTAACTAGCGGTCACCCATCCAAGACAATAATTAATATTTTATTTTATCCATAATAAAATAAATACATAAAAATAAAACAGCCTTTATTGCCCATATCATAAAATTAAAATTACAGCGTTATAAAATGTTGGTATGTACATTATTTAACACTTTTGTTTTTTTTATTATTTTTTAGATATTTGTATAATATTAGGGCACCCAAGTGTGGATGTAGGCCTCCTCCATGCAGTGCCACGTGTTTCGATCTCATGTGAGCCCGGTCCAAGCTACTCCTGCCACTTCCACGATATCATCTCGCCATCTCCTCTTTTGCCGACCTCTCGCCCGCGTGCCGTCTCTCTCTCCGTCTGGGGTACCAGTGTACCACACGCTCGCTCCATCTGCCGTCGGTGGCTCGGGCATCGTTACTGAGTCTAAAACTTTGATCTTCTGCCGTATATCTACATTTCTGACCTTGTCTCTAAGTTTTAGACCCAGCATACAACGCTCTGCCGCTCTCTGAAAGGTGGTTATTTTCTTTGCTAGTCTTTTTGTTAGCGCCCAAGTTTGACATCCGTAAAGTAGGGACGGTAGGATGGTGTGAGATATTATTTATATAGAGTCTAACTATATATTTTATATATAGTCGGTATATGTCTTTTTTAGATATTCACTCTCTTCTATCAACATCATTACTCCCTGATTTATTGCTTTATATTCTGGTTCTACGATATTTTTGGGTAGTTTTGTTATGCACAATTTAATAGCTGCAACTGTTGCTTGATAGGAGTTGTTGATATCGTCATTGTTGATATCGGGTATGTGCAGAGTCATTAAATGTTTCAGCGATTCGGCTTCTATTGGTGTATAGTTTTTGTTATTTTATCCATAATGTAGCAAATTAATATGAAACGTATTTAATCTGTGTGAATTTACCTTATGAGTGATATTTTTAGGGTTCCGTACCCAAAGGGTAAAACCGGGACTCTATTACTGAGACTTCGCTGTTCGTCCGTCTGTCACCAGGCGACAGAAGGCGACGGATAGCGAAGACAGAGGTGATAGCTACAGTTGAAATTTTCACAGATGCTGTATTTCTATGGCCACTATAATAACAAATACACAAAGTTGGCCAAGTGCGAGTCGGACTCGCGCACGCTAAACCAAAAAAAGGTTAAAATATGAAGAAACCCGGAACGGAAACGGAACCCGCACGGACTCGCACTTGTCCGATTTTTTATGTACAAATGCTGAAAATCTATCTCTGTCGAATCTGCGTAGGAGTAAAAGAAAGGAAGCGATGCTGAAGTCACCATTAATTTGGTGAAAAACGAAAGAAAGTTTAATGACACAAACCGAATAGTTCCTTAAATGTGACTTAACTTGTCCCTCGTGATAAGGTTTTACTATTTTATTGTATTATTTATATACACATATATTTATAAATAATTAAGATATATATGCTATAAGCGTAATTTAGAGTAAACTTTGCAATTCTGTTTTGTAAGAAAACTGTAAGGAAAGTTGTTCCGGAATTAACTTCGCCTTAGATAATGTCATGAAGATTAACATATTATGTTGATCTTACTAATACCAACTTAATAGATTTTGCGAAAAATGTGTTCAAGTAAAGCTATTTAGCACTTAAGTCAGCAGTAATTAATGAGTTCTATTATATTTCTTCAAAAACAGCAGAACGCAAACATTACCGCGGCGGGTATGGTTTAAAATGGTTTTAATTTGAATTTGAAAAAGAGTACCCTCCGGCTCATCAACATTGCCGCGACGCGACCAATCGGATGCGATTATTTCGAAGCGCCAAATCAATTAACCAATCCAATTAAAATTGGAAGATTGTACGTGTTTTATAGAAGCGATTGTATAAGACTTCTTTACATATTAATTCGTAGCTTCCTACATATTCCTATGGGAAACCAAGCACAGCAACTTGGACTTCTTAAAACTTGTTAGAAATTGTATTATTCTATTTGTAATTTCCAGTGGGTGGCATCTACACGGTGATACGATCCAAGGCGTACGTCTCCACTGAGGAGATGGGCGACAACTACTGCTTGCTTGGTAAGTTTTATTGACATGACTGTCTTTAACAAAATACTACGAACTATATACAACACTACAGCTACTACAATAAAAGCATTTAGACAACCTATAAGTCATAGCAGACTCACAGGCAGTCCAAATGCTTTTAAAATATATTAAGTTACAATTTCGCCAATTTTTTCTGTTAAGCTAACGTGACGTCACAAACGCCACGTAGACAAACGGGAAGAATTTTCACGATCATCGTGCGCTCAAAGAGTCCTGGGGATGATTTGTTTAAAATCGACACGCGTCGAAAATTCTTCCGGTTTGGCTGCGTGGTATTTGTGACTTTATGTCAGGTTTGAGTTGCTAAGAGATTGTTAGCATTTTTACAATAATCCTGTATATATTTAATGACATGGCTAATGTGCTAGACCAGTGCATTGCCAGTCGCGTCACAGGTAACATTAATCGGTCTCCATGATGAAATGTGTAGATTGTATTTAAATTTTGACGTTTTTATAAAAATAAGGATTATATGCATGAACTTGCATATTTCAAAGATTATATACATGCTAAGGTTAGGATTTCGTATTTAACAAATTAAGGTTTGCAACTTTCAAACTGAAAAGGTAGCAGAACTGTCCTGCTCACCTACATGTATCTTTCCCTTCTTTTACGACTCTGTAAGATATGGAAAATTGGCCATGTATCTGGCCTCGCTCGGAGATATGCGAGGTGCAGTTTCTGGCACCTCATACGGACCACCTCCTGCCCATATCCCACAGTAATCGTGGTCGGTAAGACAGTAACCTCAATGCTTGTATTAGATTCATATTCTGCCTCCGGAAGTACGACCATGTGCCTAGTATAGGCTGAAGTTAAAATGGCTCAGAGAAATGAAAAAGTTAGGATCCTAGGTTTGTTATACTCTATTCTCAACAACTCTCCCTCCCCTTGCTATCTTAGTAACTCTATCAATTTTCTCTCCGACTTACACAACCTTGACCTTCGATCAAGTTATAATTTACTCCTTGATACTCCTTTGTACAGCTCCTCTTTTGTAGATAAATCCTGGTGTGTGGTTGCACCTCGTCTGTGGAATGAGTTGCCATTATCCATAAGACAATCTCCTTCTTAGGAAGACTTCAAACGACGCGACGGGTCCGTGAACATTTTTATAGGGTTTCATCACTTTCCTAAAAATTGACACTTCATTACTGTTCTGATATGTTATATTAATTATTTAATATTTTTTTATAGATATATATACTATCATTATTATATTTTATTTAAATATAATTTTTTATTCTATTTAATTTTTAATATTTGTGTGATGATGTATGAATATGTATTGTATAGTTACAACAGTATTTATGCACACAGGTATATAAATTTTATTTGTAATATTCGTTGTATTTATTCTTTGAGGTTTCTGCTCTAAAGAGAATTTAAATTTTTGATCCTTTTCTCTATAACTTATATGAGTATGTCTGGTAGAAAATACTGTAGCATTAAATCTTCCATTTGTACTGTAGTGCAATAAAGAATTAATAAATAAAATAAATAAATAACCTGTGCACGTATACCCCCCCAGGCCCATACAAGGAGCACTGCGCCCGCACGGAGGTGGAGGAGGCGGAGTTCCCCCCCAACTCTCCGCTGACGGCCGCTGTCAACGCGATGCGCGCTCAGGGGTATAAGGTATCTACCATTTTGTAATACAACCTTTATATTCTCTGGTATTAAAATTTAGAAGTCAGGTGGTAGGTCTCTCTTTAAGCGGTAGCTAGATATTTAAGTGATAGGTCTCTTTTTAAGTGGTAGGTCAGCAAGAGTGGCTCGATACAATGATAGCCTAGCAGTAATAGCTATGGACTATCGTTCTGCAGATGTATGGTTCGATCGCCACCGCCGGCTTGAGCTTCACCGCATGCTGGAAGACCATTTTGTGAATGCTCGCCTGGCTAGCTACAACCCTCGAGTAAAAAATCTGTCGCCAAGCACCTAACAGTGTGTTCCGCCAGCAGTCATTGAGATCCAGTAAAATTACAGGCACATGAGACTTAACGACTGTATGTCTCAAGGTCACGGGCGCAGTGCAATTCGCCACTCGAACTACATCTGTTATATATATATATATGCAGAGGTTATCGCTTAACATAAGGCGGGCCTCGTGCGTATTTCGTCACAATCATATAAATAAAAGCTGGGTGGTTTCTTGCCTTCAGCGAGAGCTTGTCTTGGTACAACAGCAGTGTCAGATACTTAGGCTGTAGCAGTAGTGTGCACACGCCACTGTGATCAGATAGGGCATTATAGCAAGTTCAATTACTCGACAGATTCAGGCGCTACCTTGCGGAAATCCATTTTCAATAATTATAAATATTATAAAAAATGTTTTAAAGCATTAAATAATTGTCTTGAAAAAGCCCTTAAAAAATATACTACTAATACACGAGTATGCCGTGGGGTGCCGGGCTAAAATTTCACCCCGCATTGCTACCTGTGGGTGTCGTAAGAGACGACTAAAGGTAAAATACCGGAGGTGGGCAGCAGCGCCTTCTGAGGAAATGATATCTTCAACTGCAATCCCCAAGACCTACCAACCGTGGGAATTATGGTTAACCTCTTATCGGGGGAGGCTGTGTTCAGCAGTGGAGAATCCGGCTGATACAGTAATACATGAGTGTTACAAAAGTTTCTGCAGTTGCGCTCGAAGAGAAAACCTCCTGACTAAGCTTCCGCGTCGTGTAGAAATGTTGTAACTCCAACATTCAACACAATTCTTCCAGTTGGGCTATATGGCGGCATTGTCACCAGAAATACTTTGTGAAATGTTTTATTAAAATATTAATGTAAAATATTCTTAAAATATTTTTTAATAAGTATTTGTTACTATTTTACGAGCACAAATATTATATCATCAGCAGGAATCCAATCGGATAGTAGACTAGATCACTAAATTCGACCCTTTTTCCATGAGTGTCGATGGCCAAATGGTAAATGGTTGGCGCACACTGATCGGTATCGACATCGCCGCTATTGTTGACTTTAATTAGGCGGAAGTGGTAGTGGCAATTTTACTGTAAAACAATTTTCGACTTTGTGTCTATCATTATAATTCATAGTGTCGGTTGAAAGACGTGCTGGTCGTGGGCAGCTTATGGTTTGTTTATGCAAATCCTTCAACTGATGCTAAACATTGTAGTCATAGAGACAAATTCGAAAATGGTTTAACAGTAAAATATAATGGTTCAGTATTCTAGCCTGGGGGGTGTCGGGCCCAACCCTTAGCTCTGCCCATGGACGCATAATACAAGAAGTCAGCAGTGCGAGAATTGGGCGAGTTGGTGTTGATAAGGTGCCGCATGCCGAGGCGATACGTGTGCGTTGACCTTAAGTTAGGTGTATTGATAGCGATTTCCAAACAAAAAAATTCGTTGATTCGTATTTTAAATAACTTTCGTGAAATATTACACGCTCTCCTTGAGCACAATATCTTTGCTTCGAGTATGCCAAGTACATTTACTTAGGTGTCCGGTATCTGTAGGTACGGAAAACTAGATTGGCCATCGAAACAGAAATTAAACGAAAAAAAAAATGTATACTTCAACTTCTTTTGTTCCACAGCTTCACACGGGAACTTGGTTGGTAGATGGCAACCCACAGATAATATTATTCGATATCGGATCGGCGGCATGGCAACTGGACGGCTACAAGCAGGAGTTATGGGACACTTGCTCCGTGGGCATCCCACACCTGGACATCGAGGCCAACGACGCTGTTATACTCGGCTTTATGGTCGCGCAGTTCATTACTGAGGTACGCTCTTACTCTATATAAGATATGTTATTTAATCAAATGTAGATTCTTACGGTATGTAAGGTATGTCATTTGGTAGTGTTTATTGTGAATTTGTGATACGCTCTTACTTTATATAAGTTATGTTATTTAGTAAGATTATATAGGTACGCTCTTACACTCAATAAGGTATGTAATTGAGAAAGATGGTTAGCTACTTGTCAAAATGAAGACGCATGTTCCTATTCTAGATAAAGACTGTTGGGTAACTTCGACCTCATCATCACGTACCATCAGGTGAAAATGTGGTCCAAGTATAACCTGAAAGGGAATACAAAGGAAACTGAGGATATAGTTATTGTATCTTCTGCCTGCCCTTGTCTTACGTGGTGAGGTCGTCACTCCAGCCAGTGAGTCACACGACTTTAAAAATAAACAAATAGTCATTTTGGGAAGTTGTGTGCCGTTTTATAATAAAATTTCCTAATGATTTTACTGTTCTCACAGGGTGAAAATATTGAATTGCTTGTAAATGGATCTTAATTAAATAATAATATAGGTGATTATATACATAATTATTTTTTTAAGAAATCAAAACAAGAAGTTTCTTACCTTCGGTGTTAAGGCGAGAAGTTGGCTTTTGACTCCAGTAGTTATGTTTTAGAAGGCACAAATAGCTTTTACACGCAAAACCTATATTTTTAATACTGTTCGAAGTATTGGTTAATGTTGCTGAAAAAAAGAAATGCCAGGGGCGTGTCTATAGCAGGCCTAGATTTTATACATAGAAAATGATCGCTCTAGAGCAAAAAGCAACAACAGAGGGGAGTCACCATTCGCAGCATTCCTCTCTGTCACAGTACAAGCCCACGTGTGCATACGAATTCAATAAAATAAGTCCAGTTACGCGAGTCAACGCTCCAATATTTTAAATGTCCAATAATGAAACTTAAATTGCTCAGTTTTCTGCTGCAATAGAAGATCTGGGACGACAAACATTTATTTATTATTAAAACAATTGCATCAAGACATGCAAAAAGATGGTGTTGCTTTTTATATGTAAGTTAATCCTTATAGCCTATAAATTACATTTAAACCCCAAATTCGTATGTCGTTCGCCTTTACAAATTTCCGATCATTCCAGTGATGAATGCAACTTTGTCGCCGATGAACCGTGACAGTCATAATGAGTCGGTATATTGACGGTTGGCGGTAGAATATAATCACAATATTTGTAACACAAATTATTTGTAATTGTTAATATGAGTTATCTTTTTGTACGGTATTATTACCGGGTATTATGATACAAGTTTAAAGTGATTACAATTATTATAAAATAATAAATAATTATTATGAATACTCTGTAGTTATAATGTCGATAACGCTTTATCGATATTGGAAGCCACTAGCGTACGTGAAAAACTGCGTATGGGTTCTGTAAAGATAATTAAATATGATGTTCAAGCGAGTCGCTGTGATTGATTAATTGATTTGTAAATTATGGCAATTTTGTACGAGTAGCTAAAAACAACGCTGCGTGTGCATATCTCCCCCTATAAAAAATGATCGAGCTATTTGAACGGCAACATATCGCTAAGCGGTCTCCCCTCCCTTGTTGCTATTTTTGCTGTAAGCGGCATTGTCTAGGAAGCAAATAGGGGAATAATTTTTTATAGAGAATCACACGAAGTGTTCCCTCTTAGGGCTCCGTATTGTTTTTGGGTACCTCTAAAATGTTTATATTTCAAATGAATAGAATATAAATGTTGTATATAATATGTGTTGTTTCCAGTTCCGCAGTGCAGCGGAGTCGTACAGTGACACTGCGCCGCGCGTGGTGGCACACTTCCACGAGTGGCAGGCGGGCGTTGGCCTCATCATGCTCAGGTCTGAACCTTCTCTACACACACACACACACACATACACACACACACACACACACACACAATAATACTTATGTACATACTCATTTCTTTATAAACAAAGTACACACAAACACTATAAAACTCGTTTATTGATTAACAAAGTACACAAAAATACTATAAAACAAGTTTATCGTCTAACAAGATACACACACATACTATAAAACTAGTTTATTGATTGACTAAGTACACGCACATACAATAAAACTACTTTATTGATTAACAAAGTACACACACATACTATAATACTCATTTATTGATTTACAAAGTACACACAAATACTATTAAACTCGTTAATTTATTAACAAAGTACACACAAATATTATAAAACTAGTTAATTGATTAACAAAGGACAAACAAATACTATAAAACTCGTTTATTGATTTACAAAGTACACACATACTATTAAACTAGTTAATTGATTAATAACGTACACACACATACTATAATACTCATTTATTGATTTACAAAGTATAAACAAATACTATAAAACTAGTTTATCGACTAACAAAGTACACACACATACTATAAAACTAGTTTATTGATTAACCAAAGTACACACACATACCATAACACTCGTTTATTGATTTACAAAGTACACACATTCTATAAAACTCGTTTTTGATTACCAAAGTACACACAATTATTATAAAACTAGTTTATTGATTTAAAAAATATACTCATATTCTATAAATCTCGTTTATTGATTAACGAAGTACACTAAAATACCATAATATTCGTTTATTGAATAACAAAGCACATAGAGTTAATCTAAGATTAACTTTGTCTAGCTTAAGGAAGGATTAACAAATGATTGGAGCTTTTATAATGATAACGCTGATAATATTTAAGCGTATTTTTCAAACGAGACATAAGATCTAACATCTCCAAGTGACGAGTGCAGTGCGGTATAAAGCAGGACGAGGACAGTGACAGCAACTGTAATGAATAGGCACGGCACCTCCCATTAGGAGAACGAATTGTCTGTTTCGTCACTTCATCACATTAAATAACAAAATGTATTTATTATTGTTGTTGCTGATGAAATGATCAATTGTATATTCCTTCCAGGGTCCGTCACGTGGACGTAGCGACAGTGTTCACGACGCACGCGACGCTGCTCGGCCGGTACCTGTGTGCAGGCAACACTGACTTCTATAACAATTTGGATAAGGTATTGTTTTATTTGCATGCTGGTTTTATTTCTTCTTCTTTAGTTCTGCCGTTTGGCTCTCACCCTCAAGTAGAGAAGAACATTTGTCACCAAGCACCTAACAGCTCTCCGACTCCGTGATTCTCCAAGGTTCTTCTGATAAAGCACGGGTCCATTTCTCTTATTTGAAAATTCTCTAAATTATTTACAAATGAAGTATATAAAAATTTGATACAAACGAAGTATATCTATCTCTTCCACAGTTCTCAGTGGATGAAGAGGCGGGAAAGAGACAAATATATCACCGTTACTGCATGGAGCGAGCCGCCGCGCATATGACTCACATCTTCACTACTGTCTCTGATATCACAGGTAAGATTTCTCTCTCTAATCTATTAGATAAGAACAGGACAGATAATTGCTGGTTTGATATGCTGTAGTTGATTCTCGTTTCAATACAAGTTTTATACTAGTAAAGACAAATAAAAGGTCCTTTTTAGGTAATTGAGTGCGGTTTTATAATAAAGTTCCCAAACATATTACAATGCTCACAGAAGGAAAATTCAAGTTGCATGTGAAAAAAAGAATAATTAAGAAATCCTACTACACAGTTTTTTGATTACTTAAACGACTAAAATACTTGGACAATTCCGCCTCTGCCAAGCTATCACCTGTCACCTACGTAATTTAAACAAATATTGTAATAATTGTATTTATATTAAGTTATATATATGTTTGGGCAGGGGCCTGTTTAAATCCTCGTAGTCCCAAACTATACCACGATGTTGTGGCGTATTCGACTGGGCTCCTGGAATGTCACAGGAAGACACCAGCCGATATATGTGCTGTTAGGCACGTGGGTATGAATTTGTGGGAACGGCCTACCTTCGGACGAAGTGCCAGTTGCTCCATCGAAAGGGCGTTATCGCTAAATACCCTACAGTTAAAAAATTGATCAATCCGCTAACTTAAAAGGAATCAGATTAGGATACGTCCCTTGATCTCGATGGTGGCCCGCCAACAGCAATCCGTTGCACACTTCCTTCCGACGAATGCCCGGCGCCCGAAATAACTCTAATCTCTCTCCATACACAACACAATAACACACGAACCGTGTTCTTATCACTGTATCACTATTATGTTTAGAGTCCCTTTATACGAATACGTGCCCTCACGTAATAACTATTTTCGCAGCACGACCGCGTGCGCGCAAGTGACCAGAACTGAGGTCTATAGTGGACTGACTGCTCTTGAAATTAAAAAGGTGAACGGCCGGGCCGCACGCACACACTCACAATTGATCGAGATAACACAGATAACACACACCAGCCGATCTATGTATGTAAATACGGGGAACAATTATAATCGACTCATCTACTAGTGGCCCGTGTACTCGAAGGGAGTATTAACTAAAACACCTAACCTCTTAGTGTTGCAACTCTAATCTGGTTTTAGTTAATCCAGATAACGCCGCCGGCGACTCGCAGTCTCGACGTTCACCCGTTGGTGATTGGATGCCCGGCATCCGAAATAACATTAACAACACGAAGTTTTATTACGTGTCCTATAATTAAGTATACCTATGCACATTCAATATTCCAAAATCACTTGCACGACCCCGCGCATAGTTCCCTCAACTTGGGGTCACGGACGCGCCCTCACGACAATGGGTCCGCTGGACGAGACAGCGCGCAGCCCCGAGGAGCTATCAAACCGAAGTGGGAAAAAAATTCATTATATTTATTTATTATATTTTATTTTATTTATTAGGTTTTCCAAATAAACATATAAAAATTAAAACCATAGTGTAAATTCACTAACAGGAAAACACAACATGCAGAATTTAAAATGAATAAGAGGTCTTCTGTGGGGAGTGTGCCCCGTGCAAGCGTCACTGAGGAACATCCCAGTGACGTGTTCATATGAGCCGCTCTTACAATCACTTACTTTAATACATTATACATTTCTGAAATAAAAATGATATTAGCAATTATACAAAGTTAAACGTTATATTAATGTATAAATAGACTAATTGATTAATGCTAAATAAGGCAAAACCCGCATGCAATAGACTTAAACATAAGGTTTACTATCATTATTAGTTTTATACTTATACCTCAATTTTTTATTGCTGAGCAGTGAACAGTTGACAATATCAACGTGCTCAGCTTTAAATATGACATTGTGTATTATATATAATTATTAATATACATTATTTAGTCTACTTGCAGTAGCTATAACAGCGATGCCTCGGAAATGCATAAACAACAGGATTCGAACAGTAATTAAACAACTTTAAACGGTTTAAATCGCGTATATTTGCCGTTTAAAGTTGTTTAATTACTATGTGTAACAATCGCGAGTTGTCTTAGGTCGACAACAACTGTATTCGCGTCATCGCGATATCGCGTAGAAATAGGGTTCAACCCGATTGCATAGTTTACCGAACAGTGGCAGTACAATGTAGAATATTTCAATAATAAAATTTGTAATTGACCTTCATAAGAGCGTCGTAGACGCCTAAATTAAGAAAATGATTTTGAATTTGAATTGAATGTATTTTTTGTAGTTTATTTGAGAACCATCTCATCCGTTGGTGAGTGATGTTGTGATCGAGGATGTCGGCGTAGAAAGGGAGTCCACTCCCACCAGCAGCGGGGATCGGCAACAGAACAGTAGAAGACTTCTGCTGAAGGCCAAACTTCGTCTGAACAAACCGCGATTTCACGGATACACTTTGTCTATAAAAACAGTCACAAAAAAGTGTACAAATTATTAGAGCACAAAATTATTGTTCCGATCGGGATATGTGATTTTAGCTTCGCACGCGATACTGCTTGTAAGCATAATAATATCTAGAAATTACTATTTAGGTGAAATGAGTACTAGGCAAATATTGAACATATTTTTTTTTAGAAAGAGTGTACACCTTAAAGATTACAATCCATACTAATATTATAAACGCTTAAGTAACTATGCTGTCTGTCTCGCTTTCACGTCAAATTTACTGGACCGATTTGGATGAAATTTGGTATGGAAACAGTTTGAGACCCAGGGAAGGACATGTGATAGTTTTATCCAACTGCGCAAAAAGAGGTTAATGTTTTTGCGCGATAACCGAAATAGACGCGGGCGGATCAGCGGCCGGAAAGCTAGTAAAATATATAATATTGTAGAGGATATGACAATTATTATTCCTGATCCGAAAACACGATCCAATACATTTTTCTCTATAGAAAAATAATCATGAATACAGCTCTAAAAATATCACTTGATCAAGCTTTGTGCCTTTGAAGTAAAAAGTATCAACATCAATTTTATTTCTAATTATTACGTAGTCACCTGCTGGGAAACTACTGAGGTCGGAACTAAGTTCCTCAAGCGATTTACAGTTAACAAAACAACATTGTTGCGTTGTCCCCCACATCCAGGCTACGAGGCGGAGCACCTCCTGAAGCGCAAGCCGGACATCATAACTCCGAACGGGCTCAACGTGAAGAAGTTCTCCGCCATACACGAGTTCCAGAACCTGCACGCGCTCGCCAAGGAGAAGATACACGAGTTCTCCAGGGGACACTTCTACGGGTGAGGCGCTTACACTTACATCCTTCACTGCTTTAAATAAACCATGGTCAGTCTGCTTTACCATCGCTACACAAATTAAAATAAATAATAAAAATCTTTAACGCTTTTATATCTACTTAATTTGGGAATTTAAAGTAAGTTTGATCGATTGTTTATATTGCAAATGGGCTATCCTTTGACCATTATCTCCCTTGATGGTAAATGATGATGTTTTCCTAGATGTTATTCAGTCTAAGCTTAAATTATTGGCTATCGAGGATAGCTGCCGGAGCACACCGTTAAATTTTCTACTTGAGGGTGGTAACTAAACGGACGTGCATTTGCAAAACGCCCTTCTACCATAAATGCCATCATAAGACAACAATTAACTTAAGCCTGCACCGAGGCAGCGATACGTAATTGTGCTTCGTTTGATCCCTTGCTGTATCTTTATTTCTTAATGTTGAGTTATGTATTTAATATATATTATATTTAAGGATCTATTCTATAAATCATACAGTTTGGAAACACGATTACCTAAAATTTTCTCGATAGAAAAAAAAAATCAAAGTTACATCTAAAAAAACGAAATAAACCCTTAGTATGGCGTAAATACTTAATGGATAGTCATCCGTATTTGAATAATAAAAAAAACAACATGTTTTCCATAACGTATACACATTACATTTTTCAAATAAGTATTTATTTTTACTATACGAAAGAAATACTCAAATTCACGCATGTTCCGCCCATTTTAGTCAGAGCCGCGGCCCGCGATGCTTTGTCCCTATCCGCTTTAGTAATTCTTCGGCCGTCGGACGGGGACGGATGCTGTTGGCGTGCCTTACTTACACACACATACGCGGCGCGTCTAAAGAGCTCGGTGCGCCCTTAAATTATAACATTTTGTAATAATTTTTACTTATACATTTTACTGTAAATAAATAAACACTAATTTACTATATAATTTACGGCCATCCCAATTAGTCTTATCGAATTAGGGTTTTTTTTATTGGTTATTGGTTTACCAAACTGTATCTACCGGTTTGTTTGCTGCTGAACACAGCCTCCCTCATTAGGGGGGCGTTTGCCATAATCCCCACGCTTGGCAGGCGTCTTGGGGATCGCAGTGTGACACATCAGTTCCTCAGAAAGCGCTGCTGCCATGTGTAGAAATGGGCAGGTGACACAAAACGGGTCATTACACTAGACTTATGGTAGAGGAAAGGAGGCTAACTTGGAATACTGCAGGTAATCTGGAATAGGAGGGTTTCACGGAAACTAGTAAAGCTATCTTGTTTTAATGGCCGTAAAATATAAAAAAAAAAACGCCATCAGTCCTCATGTTAACACGGTTAGTTCTCAAAATTCTCGAGATGACGTACAGAGACCAAAGTGTGAAGGAGTGTGATTGAAAATTTTTGCGGTAAGTATAAAACCAATTCCCATCGCCACAATTATTTGGCAGTTAAAATTTTTAATATTATAAATTTATTTTTTTAAGTTTAATTTTGGAACCCTACGGAAGACTCATGTTTCCCGTAGACGGTACGCGTGCTGTCTATGAAGCTAGATCCTATGTTTATGTTTTTTGCCAAGAGCCTATTAATTTAATTAGCTAACTGATAATACTGATTTGAAGTGATTATAACTGTTTAAAACTAATTAAAGCTTATTATCTATATAATAAATATCCTTTTTATACAGAAATAGTTTAGTCAGACCTCAAACTCACTTTTGACTACCTAAATCGTAATCCAAATTACCTTCAGTCAAGTTACGCACCGATTTTGAAGAGTTGCTCTTCAGCAGAGACGAATGTAAAAGAATTATGAACGCAAATAACGTTCATAATTCTTTTACATTCGTCTAAAACAATGGCGTAATTATACCTTGTATAACTAAGTTAAGCATAGTGAATATAATTTGGAATACCTCTAGTCCAAAATACCTGCACCACATGTCGAAAACGGAATACTGTCATTTTGCGTTCAACCAAAAATTTTACCTAGTTGTGTAGTTTGGTTAGTACTCATAGTTTAAATATTGATACTTAATGAATATAGCTTCAATTTAATACAGGTTTTATTTATTTAAAATCAATACAAAAACATATACAAGCGTAAAACCAAATGGTATTCCAAATTACCTTCCTTTCCTCTACCTAAATCAAAGTGTGTTGTATAAATTTAACAATAGGTGCACGACCTTCCCAATGTAAACACAGCATGCTTACTATATGATGCTCTTATACAATATTATATTTTAATATAATAAAAATTACTACATAACTATTATACGAGTAAGTATACATTAATTACAAAAGTAAAAAACACGACTGCAAATTATTTATTTACATTTGATACTTAGATTTAAATAAAAATTGCAATATAATTGTATATTTTTAGAACCGTTTTTTAAAGCCCTTCATTTTGACAGAGAACTCGATCGGTTTGGAAGAAAAAAATGTCTTATTTATATATCTCACAATATGGCGTTCTATACCCGCTAGTTTGTTTGTTAATTTATTTGTCTGTACCTATATAGTGTTTTTTGCATCATCGAGACGAATCTAACGATATCTCTTACATTTAGATCGGTTTAGCAGTTAGAAGTTATGGTGGAATAAAAAAACTCACATACATGAACCCTAAAAACATAACTCTCCTTTCCTTGGGCAGTCGTGTAAAAATAAAATTTCTTTACACCATTTGTAGATGTAATAAATAAGTCAATATCGTGACACACATCATCGTACAATGAACACATTCTTAATATCGGAGAATACTTACTCTACTCTGAAGCAGTGATGGCTCAGTGGCATTGGCTATGGACTGCCGCGCAGCAGGTCCATGGATCGAATCCCTCTGGCTTGAGCTTCACCGAATGGTGGAAGGACATTTTGCGACTGGCCGCTTGGCTAGCGACCACCCTCAAGTAGAAAATCTGTCGCCAAGCACCTTACGGTGTGTTCCGGCAGCAGTCCTTGAGAGCCAGTGAAATTACAGGCACATGAGACTTAACATCTATGTCTCAAGGCGACGGGCGCAGTGCAATTCGTGACTCGTGATGAAAGGCATCTGTTATAGGCAGAGGTTAGTCCGCTTAACATCAGATGGACCTCGAGCTTGTCCCATCACAATAACATAAAAAAAATAAAAAATTGCATAGTTCGACATGAGATATGATAGATATAAGGGCGAGAAATGACACAGGCGTGCACGGTGGTAACTGGTTTATTACTGCCGGCCACTCGAGCGCCACCGACGGCGGCAGCGCGGCAAACATACACATCATCTCCTCAGGCATTATTTTGAAGACCTGGTAATACATAACATTTTATTAAAAATATTGTTTGTAATTTATCAACTTCCTCGGTCGTTTTGATCGTCCAGGCGTGCTGGCTACTTCCGGCTGGCATTCATGATCCGGCCTAACAACATTTAAACTACTAGTACTGGCTGAACGCCTGGAATCAAAACAAGCGTTTACTAATGGAGAGATTACAAGATTACTCGCCTCTTTACAAGTCTCTCCATCTCCCTCCCCGCCACTCTCAGCGTTGACATTAGAAACATTCTGCTCGCTAGAGGTCGACGGCAAGCGCGATTCGTCTACTACTGTTACTTCATAGTCCATCTGCGATGAGGGTGGCGAAGAAGGTAACGAGCAAGTCATTGGGAGAGGTAACTGAGACGGTAATGGCACGGAAAATGGCTCCACTGAAATAGATTTTGCTGTTTCATCCGTACCATCACCATGATAAACATTACTAATATCAAAACATGATTTGGTAAATTTTCTTATTTGATCTATATGCCGTACACAAGAGACGTCATATTCATCAAAGTAAACATCAAACATCCTGTTACCTATTTTATTTGAAATCATAACTACCATCCATTTAGCCTTTCGTGCAGAAAACCATTTAGCCCAAACAAGTTCACCAATCTCAATGGTGCGGGCTTTGTTTAGTTACAATTAGCTTCGGAAACCGTCTGAGCGTCTATACTTGTATTGGAAAAAATTTAATCCAATATAGATCTTAAGTTTCGTCCAAACATGAGTTGCGCAGGAGTCGCGCCCGTTGCACAATGTTTTGTATTTCGATACTCGAACAAAAAGCCAATCAGTTTGTTGTGAATTTGCCTTAATGACAAGTTCCCTTCGCTTATTATACATTTTATCATTTTTTTACAATTTCGGACAGAATTTTCGGCTAAACCGTTGCTAATTGAATGATAAATAGGAGAATTGAGGTACTTGATTCCATTATTATTACAAAAATCATGAAATTCCGTTGAACTAATTTTAACATCGTTATCAGATACAATTACATTTGGGACTCCAAATGTAGAAAATACATCTTTCAGTTTAGCAATAAGTGCTCCGGTGGAGGTGCCGCAGTTCATACGAATGCATTCCAGCCATTTACTATGCGCGTCAATTACAATTAGATACACCGCTTGTCCTATAGTCATGTAATCAATATGAATACGGTACCAGGGAGTCCGGGGGCGCGGCCAGGGCGCGGGCGGAGCTCGCGGCGGCGCGCTCCGCACGCTGGCGCACGCGCTGTAACTACCGATCCATTGTTCAATGTCCGCGTCAATCGGTGGCCACCAAAATCTACTTCGAGCTGAACTTTTTGTTTTAACTATGCCAAAATGTGCTGAATGTAATTCCTGTAACATGGCTTTTCGATATTTTGGCGGAATCACTATTCTGTGACCGCGGAATAAACAACCATCGTTTACCTCTAAATCGGTTTTGCAGAGATAATATGGCATAACCGATTTACATGTAAGTTTACGCGGCCAGCCACGGTTCATATAATTTATCACTGTATTTAGAACCTTATCGTCCGCAGTGGCTCGCTTGATGTCATTGAATGAAACCGGTTTCGTAGTAGCGTCCAGAAACAATAGAGGAATAGGCATGTCTTCTCCTACTACATCGGTATCACTTGTAGATAACGGTAAAGGTGCTCTTGAGAAATAGTCTGCTACGAGATTTTTCTTTGTATTTAAATACTGAACGGTATAATTGTAGGCAGATAACATTATTGCGTACCGTTGCAGGCGAAGAGCAGCCGTTATCGCTATGCCATCTTTCTTACCAAAGATTGAAATGAGAGGCCTATGATCCGTTCTCAATATGAAGGGTTCCTGGCAACCATATAAAAATTGATGAAAGCGTTTTACACCAAAAACGATAGCTGTCGCTTCCTTTTGAATTTGGCTGTAATTTCTTTCGCTTGGGGTCAAAGAACGTGACCCAAATGCTATCGGCTTTTCCGAGCCGTCTGGCTGAATATGGGCGAGTACGGCTCCAAGGCCTGTCGGAGAGGCATCTACCGTGAGTACAAGTTGAGCCTTGGGGTCAAAGTGCGCCAGGACGCGGTCTGAAGCCAGCTCATACCGTACGGCCTGCAGCGCGCGCTCGTGTCGCGCTTCCCACACCCAACTCGCTCCCTCTCGAAGTAATTCATGCAATGGACTCAACATAGCAGACGCGTTAGGTACAAAATTCCTATAGTAGTTGACTACACCGAGGAATCTCTTTAATTCTAGCGTATTAGTGGTATTTGGAGCTTTTAGAATAGCTTTTACCTTATTAGGACAAGTTCTTAAGCCATTTTTGTCGATTGTGTAACCCAAATAAGTCACACTTTCTTGAAAAAAAGCACATTTACTTTTTTCAAGCCTTAACCCGGCGTCCTGCAACCTATTTAATAATTCACGCAGCCTGTGGCCAGGCTAGTGAAGAGTACTATTTGGCGCAGTTAGGCAGATATCGTCATACCAGCATGCTACGCCTTCGATGCCTGCGACCAATGTTTCTATAGTTCGTTGGAAAATAGCAGGTGCATTGGCCAATCCGTATACTAGGCGGGTATATTTCATAAGGCCCTTTTCGGTGTTTATGGTGGTTAGATTTTGAGAAGACTTGATAAAACAAACTGATTATATGCATTACTTAAATCAAGCTTTGAATAATGCTGACCCCCTCCAATTTTAGCAAACACTTCATCAATATGAGTCAAAGGATATTTGTCAATTTTCAAAATTTTATTTAATGTGCAAGAAAAATCTCCAGCTATTTTTACCTTGCCGTTATCTTTGAGTACTGGAACGATAGGTGTTGCAAATTCAGAGAATTGAACGGGAACTAAAATTCCTGTCTCAATAAGCCTTTCTAATTCCTCATTAACCTTTTCCTTGAGAGAAAATGGAACCGCGCGTGGCTTAAAAAATTTTGGGATAGCATTCTCTTTTAAATGTAATTCAACCTCGAATTTATTTAAACAGCCAAGCTCATTTTTCCAGAGATCTGGAAATTCGTTTAAAATCTGCTGCACCTCCCCGGTTATATCAACACTAATATTATGATTCGTACATTGGGATACAAGACTTATATTAAATTGTTTCATAAAATCACGACACAACAAAGGCGGTCCACCAACACTAAAAACGTAAAATTGAACGTTACGTTTCATGTTGTTATACAAAACTTCGCATGTTAACCAATGGGTGTGACCTTGTGCTTAGTGTACAGGCAAAAAACAAGATTAGTTTTCGATAGCCTATAATGTTTAAAATGTTCTAAATAAAACTTCTCAGACATGACACTACGTCCAGCGCCACAATCTAGTTCCATAGAAAAAGTATTGGAATCGACGGCTACCTCCACTTTATAAGGATCATAGTTAACATACCTAATGTTGAAAAGGTCACATTCCTTGCAGTCGTATCCATCACTTTGCGATTCCACACTATTAAGCACTATGTCTTGGGCTTTTTTAGCACTACACACTTTCTTAAGATGTCCCTTTTCACCACAATTTTGACATCTGTAGTTTTTAAAACGACACTTATCATGCGCGTGATTTTTCATTCCGCAAACAGAACAACTGTATCGGTCGCCTTGCGTCGCTACGGCGCGCACCGAAGCTTTCTGGGCCTGAGCCTTCCGCTCGCCAATACGATACAAGAAGAAACTTCTTTGACGTGATGGCTCAGGAACGTGCAGCACGAGCACACGCCGCCTGCTGGGCTATCTCCAACGCTTTGGCCAACGTTAGGGATTTTGAGTCCTGTTCGAAAAGGCGGTCCTTCTCCGGGCCTGGACTCAGACCTAGCACAAACCTGTCCCGTAGCAATGTCTCCAACTCGGTGCCAAAATCACAGAAGACGGCGAGTCCTCGCAAGCGCGCCGCCCACTCTTCGACACTTTCACCCACTGATCGCACGGCTTCATAAAACTTCGCCCGATCGGCAAAAGTTGATCGTTTGGGTTGAAATGTCCATTCAACACCGACACCAGCTCTTTCCACTTCATTACTTCGAGCTGTCGAGGATGCACGAGGTTTTTCGTGAGCCGATATGACTCGTCCGATAAATGCGTGAGTAATACTGCACACCAGTTTTCCTCCGGTATACTATTTAACTTTATAAAGTTAGTTATTTTCCCGTAGAAAATCTCCCATTCTTGACATTTATGATCAAAGATAGATAAACTGCCGATATAGTTAGCCATTTCTTGCACACGAGGGTAGGAAACACGTCGCCAGTTGATAGATATAAGGGCGAGAAATGACACAGGCGTGCACGGTGGTAACTGGTTTATTACTGCCGGCCACTCGAGCGCCACCGAGCGGCAGCGCGGCAAACATACACATCAGATAACACTGAAAGTAGTTCGGTTATGAAGTTCGGCTGCTTGAGCGAGGTGCACTTTACTGAGCAATTCTGTACTATCGATTCTGACATGATCTTATGCAGAAACACTATATCCGCTACGTATCCGCATTTTAAAATGATTAAGCCTATCTTATTGGTAAGACTATTGAGAATTCCTTCCCAGTAGACCTACTGGTATGACTAACAAAACTGCTTTATTGCACCTATGCTGTACTGAGGTTAAAAGTTGTGTCTATCGCTAGTTATTTTGTGACTACTGTAGTTACTCAGCTACTATAGGTATTTTGCGTCTTGTACCTTTAAATCGCTCGCTTCGCTCAGTATGCTAAATTAGAAACCGCTATTAGAAAAAGTTCAATCCTATACTCTGCTTTTTAATTCGAGATCAAAAATGTAAACAAAGAAATGTCAATATATGTCATTGTCAAACTGACAAGTCAGGGATATTCAATATTTTTTCTTCAAAAGTGTTCTTACGTAATATGTAGTGTTTCACATATTTTTATAACATTGAAATAATTCTACACCTATATAATAGTCTATAACCTTAGTCGCCTCTTACGACTTCCACGCCACGGGAAGAAACAGGGGTGACATTGTAACCCGGCACCCCATGAGGCCATGGGCCACAAAAATACCGGAACGTGGGCAGCAGCGACTTCTAGAGAACTGACAACTTCTATTGCGATTCTCAAGACGCCTACCAAGCGTGGGCATTATGGCAAATCCCCCCAATGGAACCTTTTTCTACGGTGGACGTTTCGGATTCCATTGTGTGACTTGTGCTTGGTTAGGTACACTTTTTCTTATATTGGCAAGTAGGTACAAAAGTATTAATTATCTTTGCTAATGTTTTGTTGACTTGAAAAAAAAAACGTTGGACAATCTGCCGTATAGCGTGATAAGTGAATTCTTTGAATTTCTTGGTGATGAAGTAAACTCATCGCTGCCCTTATTTTCGCTCACAATCCTTCTGACTGAAACTGACAATATCCCCAACATGTCAGTGGTTTTTAAGCACACTCCATTAAAGACCAATGCTCGTCCTTCGGCCACGCAATAAAAATGTGGTTATAAGCCTTTATCACCATCAACTTTTCGAAAGCACTCGAAGATTTGCGATGACGATTCTTAACATGAGATGTCAATGTCTTTCGTTGTTGAAGAGCCGGGTTCAAGCTCTAGTTTGGAAGCCCCAGCCTTCGTATTACGAAAATAATCATTTCGTAACAATAAACAAAAACTGAACACAACTCTCTAATAATAACTATAAACGATAAAAACAATAACAAATAACAAAGAAATTTAACAGAAACAAGAAAAATAATTGGCGACAATCACATTCGAATCTAATAAATTTGATAGGAATTAAGAATAAGCTAAAATGGCGTCAGCTTGAAAATGTTGACGATCTCAGCAGTGTGGCAATTAAAAACAAAAAATTGTTACATTATTTTTTTCAGGCTTTAATATATGCGTAAATATGTACGCATTTAAAAAAGTGTTTTATTAGTTAATACTACAGAAATCAATTATAGCTTAAAATATATTTTTTATGTTAAATACCTTATCCTTTGAAGCAGTGATAGCTCAGTGGCTTTGGGTATGGACTGCCGCGCAGCAGGTCCATGGTTCAAATCCCGCCGCGGGCATGAGCTTTACCGCATGGTGGAAGGGCATTTTTGCGAATGCCCGCCTGGATAGCGACCACCCTCAAGTAGAAAATCTGTCGCCAAGCACCTAACGGTGTGTTCCGGCAGCTGTCCTTGAGAGCCAGTCATTCTAGGTTAAGCCTGTTAACACCTTCGACCACATCATCACTTACCATCAGGTGAGATTGTGGTCAAAGGCTTACCTATCATAAAAAAAAAAAACCGTTTCCAAAATTAGTACAATTACTGAGTACTTGTCATTTTTTTGCACGGTTAACCCCTTTGTTTACATTTTTGATCTCGAATTAAAAACTAGAGTATAGCATAGTTCACTACCTCAGGTTTCAATATAAGTACTCGAGCAAAATAACAAGTTTGCAGCGTTTTCTAACAAATAAGTATTAGTTGTTGAAACATAGTAATGTTTTGTTTCAGCCATTTCAACTTCGACCTCGACAAGACGCTGTACTTCTTCATCGCCGGGCGGTACGAGTTCGGCAACAAGGGAGCTGATATCTTCATCGAGGCGTTGGCGAGGCTCAATCATTACTTAAAGGTATACCCTACATTTGTACTTATTCCATAAATCAATATCAACTTCCTGCCATTATCCCCTCGGGGTATGCTCTGACCGACTGAGCTAACGTGACAATGAATCATAACTCTAATTTTAACTCTCGTTCTTTAACCATTGTATGGAGGTGGAGCGACATCTATCGTTCAACTTACCCCAGATATAGGGGTGGATGGACGCGGGTTCGAATCCCACACATGACTATAATTTTAATTCCGGTAAATTTAAAATTTTGTAAATATATTTTAACTTCTCATGTTCTTAAAGTTCATGTTTTTGCCCGGTGTACTAAAACTATACTGGACTAAAACGCCTTTTTATGCTCTAGCTAGAGTTTGTTTTTAAGCTAAAGTTAATAAAAATGATTGTTTTTTTAATTGTTCGAAGAGTTTCACTTTGTAAGAAGTTTACCTAAGTCTCATCGTACCCATAGGTTTTAAGGCTCAGATATGTATTTTTCGTAACAACGTCATTCAAAATAAAAAAAATATCAAATATTAGTTTCAGTTTTAATTAAAGATTTATGTATCACAATCAACATTATTCTTTAATTTTCTTGCAACTGAAGTGAAAATCAGAGTTGATAAATAGTACTAAAACCCATTTTCACTTTGGCTTCAATATCAGCCAAAACATCTCGGCTAAATTTACGACTTTATTCTGACATACTTTATAAACACAATACGTAAATAGCAAAATATAATCATATTTAAAACGTTCAATTATGAAGATATCATAACTAAATAAAAAAAGACTTTTATAAATATTACACTATATCGCGTGCTAAGAGAAAATCACATCTAACAAATAATTGGAGTACAAAATTTTATGCCCAAGGCGGGAATCGAACCCGCGTCCTCCGATATCGCGTCGGATGCCTAGATATCGGAGGACGCGGGTTCGATTCCCGCCTTGGGCATAAAATTTTGTTCTCTAATAATTTGTTAGATATAAAAAAAAGTATTTTTTTTGTATGGCATTAGGACGGAACACCTGATGTTAAGCGGTAACCTCTGCCTATAACAGATGCAGTATCACAAATGGCGATCTGCACTTCGCCCATCGCCTTGCAACATAAAGTTGTTTAAGTCTCATATACCTGTAATTTACCGGCGCCCACACTCTACAAACCGGAACACAGTAATGTGAACATAACTGCTTAGCGGTAGAAATAGATATGGTAGCAGTACTTCAGTTTTTTTGCTCTATATATGCCTTATAAGTTAGCCTTTGACCACTATCTCACCTGATGGTAAGTGACGATGTAAACGAAGGTGTTATTCAGGCCAAACTAGAATAACTGGCTCTGAAGGACGGGGCATTCGTAAAATGCCCTATCAGCATGCAATTTAATCATATATTTATCAATTTACATTACTCATGTGCCTTCACTGTGCTAACTCAACGCCCCTAATTTTCTCTGGGTCTTTTAGTGCCCCTCTGAAAGTCTTAAACGCCCACAGGGGGGCGTTATCGCCCACGGTGAGAACCTACGCTGTACATTAATTGCAATGAAATTCAAAAGACGCTTCGAGTGTTCTTGAATTATTTTTTTATCTTTTAGTACCTACGTAAAAGTTTTTGTAAAAACTGAGTATTAAGTGAAAAGTTTCGAGGTGGGGGGCCAGGAGAGCCATAGCACAGGATCAACCTAGTTTCGTAAATTTTTTTCCTAACTTACCCCTAGAAGTCACTTAGTCATTGGATGCTTGTCGCGATATAGCAGAAACTGTTAATACATAATTTCCCCTGCAAATCGCCGGATTTTTCTTTCAGACACACAACAATATTTGAAATTATAAAGACATTTAAAAATTTAAACATTAAAAGCACCGAAGACTTGTGGGGTATGTCAGTTAAAGTGGCAGAGTCTATAATTTGCATTATTGCACCATACTTAGTAACAATATTCAATCTTTGTGTAGATAAAGGAAATTCCCCCGACTTAATGAAACAAAGTAAAATCACTCCAATTTTGAATTCGGGGACTACATCTGAACCTTGCAATTACAGACCTATTTCCACCTTACCTGTTCTGAGTAAAGTATTCGAAAAAAATTATGCTCAAACAACTTCTCTCCCATTTTAATGAGCATAATATATTGAATGAGAATCAGTTTGGTTTCACAAAGAGTAGATCCACAACAGATGCAGGTGCTCAATTGATGTCACATATACTTGAAGCCTGGGAGAGTTCACAGGATGCTATTGCCGTATTCTGTGACCTTTCTAAGGCATTTGACTGTGTAGAACACCGCACTCTGATTCGAAAACTTTCACATTATGGTATTAGTGGAAAAGCTCTGGATCTTATAAAGTCATATCTGTCAGACAGGCTACAGAAGGTTAGAATAAATGGCAATACTTCTTCCGGGTCTTTGGTAAGAATAGGAGTACCGCAAGGATCAATTTTAGGACCCTTTCTGTTTCTAACATATATAAATGATCCGCCTTGCATGGTTAAAAATTTCTGCAATACAGTTTTATTCGCAGATGATACCTCCCTGATTTTTAAAGTAGATAGGAGAGATAGTGAACTTACTCATGTAAATAATGTGTTATCTATGATCTCTGAATGGTTCGCGGCTAATAATCTTCTCTTAAATTCCAAAAAAAACAAATGTTTAAAGTTTTCTTTACCAAATGTTACTTATGTTGAACCAAACATTAAGCTTGGTCTAGAAAAACTCTCTTTTGACAATGCGACAGTCTTTCTGGGAATTAAAATGGATTCAACTTTACAGTGGAATCCACATATACATGATGTAGCCGGAAGACTTAGTTCTGCTGCATATGCAGTTCGTAAGATAAAACAGTAATTTTAGCATTGTCATAGTTATAGAAACTATTGTGGAAGGATAAAAATAAAGATTATTATTATTAATTATAAACAATGAAATAAAAAATAAGTGATAATTTTGAAAATGGAACTGTACCTTGTTATGTTTTTGTGACAGGCGTCAGGTTCCGAGATGACAGTGGTAGCGTTCCTGATCTTCCCCGCGAAGACGAACAACTTCAACGTAGAGTCGCTGCGGGGCCACGCCGTCACCAAGGCGCTGCGGGATACCATACAAGACATACAGAGCAAGGTCGGCAAGAGGATGTATGACATCTGTCTCAGGTAACCTTACCACACATTAAAACTATATACAATTTTTTGAAGCGCTCCTTATTGATGTTTGCTTACCAGTTCTGAACCGATCAGCAAAGTTAAGCAACGTCCGCCGCGGTCATGAGTTGGATGGGTGACCGCTGGTGACATTACTTCTGAGCGTGCACGTGCTTCGGAGGGCACGTTAAGCCGTCGCGTGTCGGTTGTTGACTTGTTGTCTTTGGATGGCAGTCGTTTTAGCATGGTGGTAGGGCCTTTTTTCGAATGCCGGCCTGGCTACTACCCTCAAGTAGAAAATCTGTCGCCAAGCATCTAACGGTGTGTTCCGGTCGGCTGTCCTTGAGAGCCAGTGATTCTAGGTTAGCCTGAACAACATCTTCGACCACATCATCACTTACCATCAGGTGAGTAGTCTAAGGCTAAACTATCAGGCATGAGAAAAAAAATATCTGAAGGTACCTGGTTTGTGCCCCGACGCGACGCGGGAAAGTCTTATATACGGTCGGTGATGGTGACATTTTGGCTAAAGTACTGGTAGAGATTTATTCTCAAATGATTTCGATGATGCGGTCCGAATTACGCTAATGGGGCTAGGAGCTCGGTCAGAGTCCGGATTGTAGAAAGGGCACCAACCGTGACGGCAGAGGTGCGATGTCATCGATGACGTCACCACACAACTCGCACAGTACTGACACCTGCCGGCCGCAAGTAGCCACCGCGAGCACTCAGTGCTCATAGCGCTCTTAGCGTAACGGAACGTAACGGAACAGGCATTGGCTTGTTTAAGAATCTGGCTCAACTAACGAATCAGCAGCGCAAATACCGAAGTTACCGATCGGTAGATTTGACAGTTAAAATCGTCTAAATTCGATAAAACGGGTTATATCGATGTTTGCAAGTGCGAAACCTATTTAAACAATCGGTAATTAAATTCGGTAAATATCGTTAAAATTTTACGAATTTTGACGATAACCCTAGCATGGAACTTAAAGATGACGTCTGAGATCGTCTATTTTTTAGATTTTAACGATTGTTTTGTCAGGTTTAAAAAGCAGCTCGATATAAACGA
Organism: Plagodis dolabraria; assembly: GCA_963854805.1. Lineage (NCBI taxonomy): Eukaryota > Metazoa > Arthropoda > Insecta > Lepidoptera > Geometridae > Plagodis > Plagodis dolabraria. Next base: position 1,667,909 of record OY978469.1, on the reverse strand, counting down.
GACAAATTTTAAAATAAACTTTTGGGCTCCTTTTATTATTGAAAAATGAGCGGTTTTATATGTTCTCACAAAATTTTCTTTGTACATCTTTTAATTTTGTTATTTAGGACAAGAACAATAATAAACATATTTTCACGCGTATTTTTCATCGTGTTTGTTTATTTGTTCTGCAACGGGCAGAAGAATTTTGAGATGCTTTAGGTATTGGTTTACGAATAACAAAGCTGAACAAAAATAGTAACGAATATTTAAAATCCAAAACATTTTCACTTGTATCTGGAAGATAACTTCAGTCAGCTGTCATAACCATTATTTTCTCTTTGATTTAACTTCAACCTGATACCTAAAATTTTATAATTTGGTTTCAATTTTCTATAATTTGTTGTATTAACAAAAACATACTGTAATTATCTATTTAATCTAAAAAATGCTTTAATTATAATTATTTTCAGAAAAAATAATTTCCCTAATGAACGAACAGTTTTAATAATCTGTGCAAAAACAGCCTACTTTCGAAGTTGCCATCTCGTAATTATCGACATACCGTCCACAATTTCACGATCGTAAGCCGTCGATAAGAGTTATCGACAACAGTTCCATACTTGCAATAGGCGATACGATTCGTTAAATTTATCGATCATAGCGATTCGGTAAATTAACGAGCGATACTACGGTACTTGCACTGCTGACTCAATAAACGAAAAGTTAAAAGTTGAATATCTGATATTATATTTTACAGTATTTATTTATTTTTGCAACAACGCATGCTCTGCGGATTACATTACAAAATTACAAATATTGGAGAGAAAAAATTGTATTGATGAGCGGGCGGCACCCCGCGGGGATCATACATTATAATTACCAAATAATTTTTCCAGAGGTCACCTGCCCGAAGCGTTAGACCTACTACAGAAGGAAGATACAGTGCGCCTAAAGAGATGCATCTACGGGCTGCAGCGGGACGGACTGCCGCCAGTGACCACGCATAATATTGTTAGTACTTTTTTATCTATTTAAACATTCATACAATTTATATCTTTATATATAAAAATTACATGTCACGTTGTTTGTCCGCGATGGACTCCTAAACTACTGAACCAATGTTATATTTTATTTGCACACTGTGTGCAGTTTGATCCAAATTGAAAGATAGGATAGCTTACATCTCAATTTATAGTCGCAATTACCCGAGCGGAGCCGGGGCGGGCCGCTAGTATTATTATATATAGGTAGGTACAGGGTAGAAAACAGAAATAATTTGCCGGAAGTGACTCAGATTGCGAACTGTAGCGTGGTCCAATCATATATATATCTTGGGGCTTTAATCTCAAACAACGGCGGGTGCATAGATGAGATCAAAAGACGTATGGGTATCACAAGAACGGCGATGGACAAGATGAGAAAAATATGGAGGTCCAGAAAAGTAACCAAGGCTACGAAAACCAGGCTCGTGAGGACTCATATTCCCCATATTTTTATACGCAGCTGAAACATGGACTCTGCGAGATGTGGAAAAACAGAAAATAGACGCTCTGGAAATGTGGTGCTGGAGAAGAATGCTCGGAGTTTCGTGGACTGAGTTTCGAACGAACGTCTCGATACTTCGAGAACTCGGTATAAAGCAGCGTCTATTTTCAATAGTACAATCTCGCATCCTTACATTCTTCGGACATGTTTCCCGGCGCGACAATCAGTCCTTAGAGCGCCTTGTCGTCCAAGGAAAAGTAGAGGGCACTAGACCGCGCGGAAGGTCACCCACGCGTTGGACTGACCAGATCAAGTCTGCCATCGGAAGTTCCCTGAACCAGTGCAGCAGAATGACCTCCAGCAGGCAAAGGTGGCGAAACATCGTGAGGCGCATCACATCTGCCCCTGCCAGTACTACTGCATAACGATCACGACCGCTCTGTCAAGAGCGTAACGGATAAGAAGAAGAAGGTACAGGGTTGTGGGAAAAATGCTAACGACCTTTAAGGATTTCACTTCTGTTATTACTAATAAACATATTTAGTAGAATTTTTTTTTTGTTTGTTTTTGACGGAATAAGTAAGTGGACCACCTGTAATTTATTATTGAATTTTTTTTATTAGCTCGGAGTAGGCATTGTCTTTTACTACGACAATTAAAATCTAAAACATTAAATTTTTCTCGTACTGTCTGACAGTTTCAAGTTCTGTATCTCGTAGTAAAAGACAATGCCTACTCCGAGCCAAGAGCGCCCGCCGCGCGCCGCCCCAACACTGGACCACGCCGCCATATCTTTAAATATTTACATCCAGCAAAGTAATAAAAATATGAACTTAACCATAATGGGTGGTCCTGGTGCTCATTCCATTACAAAAACAAAAAAAAAAGATATGAAAACAATTAAAAAAAACATTCTACTAAAAGTCAACTCTAAGAGGTTGTTAGCATTTTTCATGACGCTGGTGCCGATTCTAAAAATGCTCTAAATTTAATGCTTTCTAAACAATCGTTCTTATTATGTACACACAATTTTCCGAATTTTCAACCACTTTGCAGTGATCGTGGTCACGGGGTGACTGTAGGTCTGAAACAATGATAAATATACGCGATTTAAACCGTTTAAAGTTGTTTAATTACTATGTGTAACAATCGCGAAAACCTAAGACAGTATTAGGATTATTCTATTCAATTGTAGGCAATTTTACATCAGTTAACAATGCACCGAGTTACATGAAATGAAATCAATCATTTATGTGTCAGAATACACAATCATTACTTGCAAGCAGGCACACAAATATTAGTATTTATTTATAAAGCATATGTGATCTTTTTATTAAACAATTAAACATTTTAATGTTTTTTTTTATGCGTGACAGGTTAGCATTTGACCATTATCTCACTTGATGGTAAGTGATGATGTGGTCGAAGTTGTTGTTCAGGCTAACCTAGAATTACTCGCTCTCAAGGACAGCAGCCAGAAGTGTGGTTCTTGACTTGCTATCACCGTCAAGTAAAAAATCTGTCGCCAAGCACCGAACAGTGTGTTCCGGAAGCAGTCCTTGAGCACCAGTGAAATTACAGGCACATGAGACTTAACAACTATGTCTCAAAGTGATGGGCGCAGTGCAATTCGAGACTTGTGACGAAATGCATCTATTATAGGCAGAGGTTAGTCCGCTTAACATCCTCGAGCTTGTTCCGTCACAATAACATAAAAAAAACACGAACCTTTTAATTAAATACATCGGTAAGCGCAGGTAGAGTTGTGGCCTTGCATGCAATGAGTTGTACGAGTTGTATGAGTGCAGTGCAGTGCGTGCAGTATAACTATACATATTACATATAGACGTATATCGTCGCAGGTGGACGACTGGAGCGACCCCGTGCTGAACGGGGTGCGGCGCTGCGAGCTCTTCAACACCGTCAACGATAAAGTCAAAGTGAGTCTCTATAAAAGTATTATCTTTATATAGAATAATTACGTGTCACGTTGTTTGTCCGCAATGGACTCCTAAACTACTGAACCAATTTTAAATTTGATTTGCACACAGTGTGCAATTTGATACAAATTGAAAGATAGGATAGCTTACATCTCAATTTATACTCATTTAACTATTACTCATTAAAATTATGTGATAATGTTTTTATTTTATGTGATTTTCCACTCGCTGAGTCCTCTGTTCAGGCAGGACTGTGAGGAATTCAACGTGGGCATATACCAATGATTTTTTAACCATTCGTCAAGGAACATGTATTCAATTTGCATACATAATTTTTTCTATTTGTATCGTCATTGCTCTGTCGCCGTTTGAAGTCTAGGATCCATAGTTTTAGGAATGGGTATGCTCTGACCGCTAAGCAAACATGACGTATGACTTATAACTCTAATTTGTCATCTCGTTCATGTCTAGGATCAATTCAAATTTTAAATTTGGGATGAATTTGAACTCAAATAGCCGGTCCGTGGTTATGTTACTCATTATATTACACGACTGCCCAAAAGGAGTTTAATGTATTTAGAGTAAGATAGATCGATAACACTTTATTGACACAGTACAAAGTTACAAACTTTTTTATATTGCTGATAGGCTAGTCTTTAATTACACTATCTCACCTGATGGTAAATGATGATGTGGTCGAAGATGTTGTTCAGGCTAGCCTAACCTAGAACTTAAAAACATAAAAGTAAGAGTAGTGTGACAATGGGCGGTCTTATCGCTGAGAGCGATCTCTTCCAGACAACCCGTTTCAGACAGAGTTCATGAATGCTAGAGTATTTCTATTCTACCATAACTTTTAAATGTCTGAACAGATCCGAACATCATTAGAATCCTTTCATGATCCCGAATGACATTGGAAATAATTATTGTAACAGGACAGTCGTGTTTTTAACCGATTTCAAAAAAAAGGAGGAGTTTCTCAAATCGTCTTTTTTTTATATTTGTCACCTCAGAACTTTTAACTGGGTGAACCAATTTTCATAATTCTTTTTTTATTTGAAAGCTGATGCTTGTCGTTTGATCCCATGTACATTTCATCAGAATCGGTCAAACCGTTTTTGAGTTACACTACAATAACTGAAAAATATTTACCTATCTTGATGATATAATCGTTGACAATGAATGACAATTAATCCCGGAAGTAGCAAGGGTCACTAAAAGAGTGTTTTTTTTTTTACCATTGAATGGAACCATCTTCAACACTCAACACTTTTGAGTGTTTGCGCACAATATTGTGATAATAGGTACTGTTGAACTATCAATTTACCGACTTCAACAAGTTATTTCACACTTTTGAGTGTTGAAGTCTGTTCCATTTAGTGTTTTTTTTTAATTTAATTTTTTTTTGCTTTTTCCTTTTTAGGTGATCTTCCACCCAGAGTTCCTCACATCGACAAACCCCCTGTTCGGTCTGGAGTATGAAGAGTTCGTGAGGGGTTGCCACCTGGGGGTGTTCCCTTCGTACTACGAGCCTTGGGGGTACACACCCGCCGAGTGTACCGTCATGGGAATACCTAGCATCACTACCAACCTCTCCGGTCAGTGCAATGTGGCTTTTTTGTATACCTGATAGGCTAGCCTTTATCTATCTCAACTAGTGGTAAGTGATGATGTGGTCGAAGATGTTGTTCAGGCTAACACAGAATTACTTGTGTAGACCATATTTTACAAAAAAATTGGAGTAAGTACAATATTTTATGCCCAAGGCGGGATTCGAACCCGTGTCTTCTGATATCGCGTCGGATGCCTAAACCTCCTCGGTACTTGGACTTGGCATTTCGAGCCGAAATTTCTTGATCCAATTGTATTACTGTAACTGTCATAAGGGACGGTGCGCGGTATCAGAGGACACAGGTTCGATTCGCGTCTTGGGCATAAAATTTTGTTCTCCAATAATTTGTAATATATGATTTTCGCTCAGCACGCGATAGTGCTTGTACTCATATTTAGAAATACTTGTGAAGTACCAATAAAACACTTACACAGTACACTTATATACTTATTATTCCGTACACTTTAATCTCTTACTAGACTACGTCCTTACACCTCGAACTTCAAACGACCACTGACTGAGTTTTGTACATTGAACAAGCTCATCGCCTTCTACATTGAAGCAGTTTTGGCTCGCTAGCGCCATCTCTATTCTGCTTCATCCTACAAGCTTCTTTTGTACAAAATAATATATCTTAAATTCACCAAACACTTTTAAAATTTATAATTAATATGAAAATAAAAACAATATACATTATGCATAATATGACATGAAATGTTGGTACTAACTTAACTATTACTCAATTGATATACTTATAATATACTAAACAAGTTTACACTCGCTTTCAAGGTAAGCTGCCGGAACTCACCGTTAGGTGCTTGGCGACATCTAAGGGTGCTTTCTTCTTGAGGGTGGTAGCTAGCCAGGTGGGCATTTGCGTAGTGCCCACCAACATGCTATAACGATAGCTTACCTAAGACAACAATCGACACGCGACGACTTAACGTGCCCTCCGAAGCACGGAAGCGCTCAGTAGTAATGTCACTAGCGGTCACCCATCCAACTCATGACCGCGGCGGACGTTGCTTAACTTAGCTGATCGGTTAATAACAATAAAGCAAGCTACTCTACGTGTTGGCTTTTATGGCATGTATTTTTTATATTAGTTAAATATTTTTCAGAAGTATTAAATATTTGTTATTATTCGACATTCAAATATTCTCTTTCATAAGTTTCACTGTTTATAAGATGACTTAAACTCAGTGTCTAGTGTCGTAAGTTACGAACTGTCAGATGGCGCTAGTGTTGCGACATAGACATAGTTCTGTTATAGAGTCTAGCCGCTAGATGGTGTTGTATGTACCCACATTTCGACATATAATTATAAGTATTGCTATAAAGTAAGTAAGTAAGTAGTAGGGTGTTGTTGTGTTGTGTTGCAGGGTTCGGTTGCTTCATGCAGGAGCACATCGCGGACCCGATGTCGTACGGCATCTACGTCGTCGATCGGCGATACATCTCGCTAGAGGGCTCTGTGCAACAACTAGCGCAGTTCATGTTCGATTATACCAAGTGAGTATCAACTACGTCTACTGTATAACTACCAAAAAGTAGAGCTTTAGTATGAAAATAATATTGTCATAGTGTCGATATAGTGTCAAAATAGTAGAGGTTTAGGGGCAAATACTGGATAGTACCAAAATAGTAGAGGTTTAGTGTCAAATACTGGAGGTATATTACCAAAATAGTAGAGGTTTAGTGTCAAATACTGGAGGTATATTACCAAAATAGTAGAGGTTTAGTGTCAAATACTGGAGGTATATTACCAAAATAGTAGAGTTTCAGTGTCAAATACTGTATAGTACCTAAATAGTAGTGGTTTAGTGTCAAATACTGTAGGTATAGTACCAAAATAGTAGAGGTTTAGTGTCAAATACTGGATATTACCAAAATAGTAGAGGTTTAGTGTCAAATACTGGAGGTATATTACCAAAATAGTAGAGGTTTAGTGTCAAATACTGGAGGTATATTACCAAAATAGTAGAGGTTTAGTGTCAAATACTGGAGGTATATTACCAAAATAGTAGAGGTTTAGTGTCAAATACTGGAGGTATATTACCAAAATAGTAGAGTTTCAGTGTCAAATACTGTATAGTACCATAGAGAAAAGTACTAGTTAGAGTAGCAATTGCAACGTACTCCGGAAAAAGCTCAAAATCTTGTATTATATCCAGATGGCGCTGACTCGTAGCCTGGAAATTTTGGCTTCGACACTGAAAGCCGATAAATTTGAATTTCATCGATGGTAAACAGGCCCAAAAGATGTCTTGTTTTTTTTAATACGAAATATTGTTTTAAAATGCTGCTCTAATGAATTTGATTTATGTGGATAATTTACCACGATTCATAAGTTTATTGATAGATGGCGCTGCGACGCATGTAAGGTAAAATTCAAAATATCGCCAAAATGTCATCCTAGATAGCGCTTATTTTAAAAGTGCATGAGTATATATCGTTAGTATATATCGTTCTTAAATTACTATTCCCTGAACGAGTAACAGTTTCATAATGGTGGTAAAAAAATTCTCGCCAAGCAACTAACGGTCGTTTCCCTGAGATCTAGTAATTTTAAGATAGCTTCGACAATCTATTCGACCACATTATCACTTACCATCAGATGAGATAGAGATCGAATCGAAGGCTATTCTATAAGCTATTAGTATAAAACAAAACCCAGTTGGACAATAAGGCCCCAGTCGGTTAGGCTTGAAGGGCTAGTAGTAAGTGAAAATACTGGGTCAATAAGAAGATAACTACTAATATCTCAGGGTAACGAGTGCATTGCCGTGGCATACAGATCTTTTTAATTAATATTCTGGGAGAAACTGCAACTGTCAGAGGCAAAGCAGGTGCTTACCAGGTGAAGAGTGGCTTGTCCGTTTTCATCTTAAAATATATATTACATAATACACATAATTAAAATAAGGTATAGTTAAACAACAATCTTGATATAGAATTATTTATTTTGTAAAATTCTTAATTTTGGATGTACTTTCCCATATTCCACATTGTTTAACTTTTTATTTTTGCAATAAAAGTTTATCTTCACCAAAATCATATGATCAATTATAAAATACAAATGGTCTTTGCAACTCAAATTTAACAACTCCGGGACTTCGCACCTCAAAAAGTCTAATATTGACTTAAAAATACTTAATTTTATTTTATTGCGATGGACAATATTGTCGAAGTGGGCGTTAAAGCAAGTAATAGCCATGTGAACTAGTTTTAAAAATTCATCACTAGGCATTTTTAATTTTATCGACTTGCAACATGAATATGATTTATTTAAAATTAACAATTGTTTTTCGTCTTCAAGATCCAGGCCTTTTAATAATTTTTTAGAGCAAGTAGTGCAGTTATATTTTGAAAGGCATGATTTTACTAGATATCCAGCAAAATATGTCAAAGAACATTCTTCTAACGTTGCATTTTTATTTGTACTGTGAGCAGAAGTGGATGCCACTGCCATGTCTCTGGCAGTAAAGGATTTTGCATCATCTGTTGAGGATGCACAAATGCTGAATCCATCTAGATTGCTTGGCCTAGAACCTGTATCTCCAACACATGTTTGTGTAGGAGACACACATTCTCTAACATCTATTTGGATATATTGGTCATTCTCATCTTCACATTTTTTTGTATCAGGAAGTTTTATTAATGAGTTAACCAAGTTGCTTCTAAATATGGTTCTTAATAATTTTGCTGTTGAGTTTTTATTGCAGCCACCTTTCTGTCTAAATCGTGCAAACAAATTTTCTATAACATCTTGATTTAATTTACCAGTAATTAAATAAGTTATGGATGAATCCGAAGATTCTTCTTGAAATAATTGTCAAACTGCTTCACATGACTGTATCACTCCATTGAAGCAAGGTGGGCGAGTTAAAAATATATTTCTTATTCCAGATTTGTTAGTTTTGGAAGATATTTTATGTAACTTTTCAAATACATTTTTAGCGTCTATTATTGATTGTATTGATAATGCAGATTTTTTGGACAAAGCATGCTTGTATGGATTGGCGTCAAATTTTTATCTACTATTTAATGCATCAAACATATTATTGACAATTTTGATGAAATTTACAGTGGCATCAGCTGTCTCACTTTTTAATTGTCCAGTTGATTTTGCAGTTTTTATAGCAGCAGCCACAGAATTACTAAATATTTGAGTTGCAAGGCTGACTGTAATTTTTTGGAAGGAGTTGGGATTAATATGGCGGTCTGTTAGTTTTACCAGAGACCTACTTATATTTGAGCTTTTATCTAATTCATACGTTTTAATAATATCTTGAAATGACATTTGCTTTTTATCATATATGTAGTCATTTTGTAGGAAGTTATTCCGTATATTCTTTATCAAATGGGGAACATCAAACAGCGCAAATAATTTTCTGCCATTGCAAAAAGAATAGGGGGCATGAGTTGTTACTCCTAATTTTTTAAATACATTTTGGTTTGTTGTTGCTTGATCACAAACTACAGCTTTGGGCAGGAGTCCATGGTCAAAAAGTTTATTTATTACTGCTTTTAATAGCAATTGCAACATTTCAGACTTTACATTGGAGCTGGACAAAAAGTATGCTACTGGTAACTTCCACTCTCCATATAATGCTCTTATAAGAATCACTAGTGCATATTTTGCTTCTTTATTACACCGATGGCTTGCACCTAAATCTTCAAACCCCTCAATACAATCATATTTTTTAGAATATTGTAAATTTGACATTATTGTCATTTCGTCAAAAGAAACAACACATGCCTTTTCTTTCAAGGGGGCATTTTCAAATCTCTGCTGTAGTTTTCTGAATCAGGACACAAGCCGGGCACACAATTTGATTTTGTCAGCTACATTCTGATTGTTTATGGAGCCGCCAGCACTACACCTTGTCGTCTCAAAAAGTAATATGTTGTTGGTGATTTATAGAACAAAGACAAGCACAAGTTTTTTTCTTCCTGGGTCCATTTTTTCTTATCATTCTTTTTTCTGAGCTGCATCAGGTTTTCGACACCTCACTTCTGAAATTTACATCTTTTACAGTTTTTTTGTGCAATGTTTTAGATTTCTTTCGCAGTCTGCTAATGCAAGCTTTTTCGTTTTTGGAGTGTCATCAATATTTCTTTCAAAGAGACATTTTCTTGACAATCTCCTTTCAGGCCCTTCAAAGAGACATCTTCTAGACAATCGCTGTGTAGGTGTAACTTCCATATATGATCCCATGAACAATGAAGTTGGAGATGATAGTGTTGATACCTTCTCTTCTCTTGGAGCTGCATGTGTTTGCTTTTTATAAAATTTTGTTGGTGTCTTCACTTTTAAAACCTCCGGTGAAGATAGTACATCTGGAAAATTCAATTTGTTTCTCAATCTATAATTTGGGCAATGGCCAACTTTATGGGTGTATCGTCAGGGATTATATTAGAGAATAATATTATTATTTTAATATGACTGTTTCATACAACATTATAGGCTACATATATACTATTGGTTGATTGTTGTGCATATTATTGAATGCACACCATTTATTTAAACCATTATTGACCTCACATGAGTGGGATAAGAGTAGAGAGATGATGATATTTTGAAAATCAAATACAAGCAACTAAATTATTATATAATCACAAAAAAATATAAATATATATATATATATTATAAATGATAAGGTCAACTTATTACATGATGATTCACATTGAGTGAATGACAGACATATTTCACCGTTGATAAATTACTTGCTTTCAAGCTAAGCCCTAACAAATTATGTACATTCTTTGATATGAACCTTACCATTTTCCATATCTGCATCAGCAATTGTATGATTTTGATTTGATGTTCTTTCTCCGACTTCAGTACATTGAAAATGGGCTGGGACAGCCGGGCCAATTAATCTGCTACGTATACTTCCTTTATGGATACTGGATGGCATAAAATGTGCAGCACAAATATACCGACGTCTCAATTCTTCATTTGTTAAAGAATCCAGGTGGGTATTTCCTACAAAAAGATAATACATGAACTCAAATAAATTTTCAAAGAATGTGTTATACTTCACTAACTGTAAAATCATCTTTACTCAACTTTTCGTTGAGGGTTTTTTATGTCCACATACCTGAATTGTGAATCCAAAGTATTAAACGGTTTTGATCGTACAGGAAACCGAAACATTGATATGTTCCGTTTATCACAATTGTATATTAACACAATTGTGATCAACGCACTTCGTATACGACATGTTTACCAACAAATTTAACAGTCCGAAACGTAAGCTTTAATCGAAATCCATATAACAAGCACAGGTCACAAAGTTAGGTGAAGTCCGGTAGGCGAGCAGGAGACGTAAATGAGAGAAATCGAAAGAAAATAGCCTAAAAAACGACGAATGCAACCACATGAACCAAACAACAACAATTCTCAATTGAGTTTAGTGTTGCCAGATCCGTGAGTTAAAAATTATCCGAGATTTAATGCAAAATTATCGTGTTTTTATTGCAAGTCCAAATTTACTCTACATGTTTCTCAACATAGTCTAATAAGACAATAGATATAGCTAAAATTAACGGCGTGGCACCTTAACAGATATCGTTTATCTTTTTAAGGAGATCCTAAATTTAGTTAGGACCTATTAAGTATTTTGGAAAATAATCATATCGCATTCCACTCGACTGGCGGGACCATGGACTGCCATAGAATATAGAAAAATATTACAAAAAATTTCGTTCCGTCACAAAGATCTGAATTCATTACAGTATTTGAAAAAAATATCGTAGACGTTTGAGAAACTATCGTGCGATACGTACTTATTATTTTTTATCGCATGATACTCAAATATATCATTGATCTAGGATAATTATCGCATGTCTGGCAACACTGATTCGGTTCAATGCACAAACAAACTTTTGACTGATATGATGATATTATGATAAGCGGCGTTGCCAGCTTGGTATTGTATGAGCGGCAACGTCGCGCAAATTAATATTTTTAAAACACATAAAAAATAAATGGAAAATAACGCCATCTAGCCATTTTGTTTCGATCCAGCATGAGTGCGATTAGCCTAAATGAGATTTAGGACGGCCATTACAAATGTAATTTCTTTATTTTATGTGATTTGATACACTTAGCGACATCTTTCGCCGAAGCTGGTATTTAGTTAACGGCGTACGCTTTCATGTATGGTGTTTGTCACTCTTACTAGTACTTTTCTCTATGATAGTACCTAAATAGTAGTGGTTTAGTGTCAAATACTGTAGGTATAGTACCAAAATAGTAGAGGTTTATTGTCAAATACTGGAGGTATATTACCAAAATAGTAGAGTTTCAGTGTCAAATACTGTATAGTACCTAAATAGTAGTGGTTTAGTGTCAAATACTGGAGGTATATTACCAAAATAGTATAGGTTTAGTGTCAAATACTGGAGGTATATTACAAAAATAGTAGAGGTTTATTGTCAAATACTGGAGGTATATTACCAAAATAGTAGAGTTTCAGTGTCAAATACTGTATAGTACCTAAATAGTAGTGGTTTAGTGTCAAATACTGGAGGTATATTAGCAAAATAATAGTTTCAGTGTCAAATACTGTATAGTACCAAAATAGTAGAGGTTTAGTGTCAAATACTGGAGGTATATTACCAAAATAGTAGAGGTTTAGTGTCAAATACTGGAGGTATATTACCAAAATAGTAGAGTTTATGTGTCAAATACTGTATAGTACCTAAATAGTAGTGGTTTAGTGTCAAATACTGTAGGTATAGTACCAATATAGTAGAGGTTTAGTGTCAAATACTGGATAGTACCAAAATAGTAGAGGTTTAGTGTCAAATACTGGAGGTATATTACCAAAATAGTAGAGGTTTAGTGTCAAATACTGGAGGTCTATTACCAAAATAGTAAAGGTTTAGTGTCAAATACTGGAGGTATAGTACCAAAATAGTAAAGGTTTAGTGTCAAATACTGTAGGTATAGTACCAAAATAGTAAAGGTTTAGTGTCAAATACTGGAGGTATATTACCAAAATAGTAGAGGTTTAGTGTCAAATACTGGAGGTATATTACCAAAATAGTAGAGGTTTAGTGTCAAATACTGGAGGTATATTACCAAAATAGTAGAGGTTTAGTGTCAAATACTGGAGGTATATTACCAAAATAGTAGAGTTTCAGTGTCAAATACTGTATAGTACCTAAATAGTAGTGGTTTAGTGTCAAATACTGTAGGTATAGTACCAAAATAGTAAAGGTTTAGTGTCAAATACTGTAGGTATAGTACCAAAATAGTAAAGGTTTAGTGTCAAATACTGTAGGTATAGTACCAAAATAGTAAAGGTTTAGTGTCAAATACTGTAGGTATAGTACCAAAATAGTAAAGGTTTAGTGTCAAATACTGTAGGTATAGTACCAAAATAGTAAAGGTTTAGTGTCAAATACTGTAGGTATAGTACCAAAATAGTAAAGGTTAAGTGTCAAATACTGTAGGTATAGTACCAAAATAGTAAAGGTTTAGTGTCAAATACTGGAGGTATATTACCAAAATAGTAAAGGTTTAGTGTCAAATACTGGAGGTATATTACCAAAATAGTAGAGGTTTAGTGTCAAATACTGGAGGTATATTACCAAAATAGTAGAGTTTCAGTGTCAAATACTGTATAGTACCTACATAGTAGTGGTTTAGTGTCAAATACTGGAGGTATATTAGCAAAATAATAGAGTTTCAGTGTCAAATACTGTATAGTACCTAAATAGTAGTGGTTTAGTCTCAAATACTGTAGGTATAGTACCAAAATAGTAAAGGTTTAGTGTCAAATACTGTAGGTATAGTACCAAAATAGTAAAGGTTTAGTGTCAAATACTGGAGGTATATTACCAAAATAGTAGAGTTTCAGTGTCAAATACTGTATAGTACCTAAATAGTAGTGGTTTAGTGTCAAATACTGGAGGTATATTACCAAAATAGTAAAGGTTTAGTGTCAAATACTGGAGGTATATTACCAAAATAGTAGAGTTTCAGTGTCAAATACTGTATAGTACCTAAATAGTAGTGGTTTAGTGTCAAATACTGTAGGTATAGTACCAAAATAGTAAAGGTTTAGTGTCAAATACTGTAGGTATAGTACCAAAATAGTAAAGGTTTAGTGTCAAATACTGTAGGTATAGTACCAAAATAGTAAAGGTTTAGTGTCAAATACTGGAGGTATATTACCAAAATAGTAGAGTTTCAGTGTCAAATACTGTATAGTACCTAAATAGTAGTGGTTTAGTGTCAAATACTGGAGGTATATTACCAAAATAGTAGAGTTTCAGTGTCAAATACTGTATAGTACCTAAATAGTAGTGGTTTAGTGTCAAATACTGTAGGTATAGTACCAAAATAGTAAAGGTTTAGTGTCAAATACTGTAGGTATAGTACCAAAATAGTAAAGGTTTAGTGTCAAATACTGTAGGTATAGTACCAAAATAGTAAAGGTTTAGTGTCAAATACTGTAGGTATAGTACCAAAATAGTAAAGGTTTAGTGTCAAATACTGTAGGTATAGTACCAAAATAGTAAAGGTTTAGTGTCAAATACTGTAGGTATAGTACCAAAATAGTAAAGGTTTAGTGTCAAATACTGTAGGTATAGTACCAAAATAGTAAAGGTTTAGTGTCAAATACTGGAGGTATATTACCAAAATAGTAAAGGTTTAGTGTCAAATACTGGAGGTATATTACCAAAATAGTAGAGGTTTAGTGTCAAATACTGGAGGTATATTACCAAAATAGTAGAGTTTCAGTGTCAAATACTGTATAGTACCTAAATAGTAGTGGTTTAGTGTCAAATACTGGAGGTATATTAGCAAAATAATAGAGTTTCAGTGTCAAATACTGTATAGTACCTAAATAGTAGTGGTTTAGTCTCAAATACTGTAGGTATAGTACCAAAATAGTAAAGGTTTAGTGTCAAATACTGTAGGTATAGTACCAAAATAGTAGAGTTTCAGTGTCAAATACTGTATAGTACCTAAATAGTAGTGGTTTAGTGTCAAATACTGGAGGTATATTACCAAAATAGTAAAGGTTTAGTGTCAAATACTGGAGGTATATTACCAAAATAGTAGAGTTTCAGTGTCAAATACTGTATAGTACCTAAATAGTAGTGGTTTAGTGTCAAATACTGTAGGTATAGTACCAAAATAGTAAAGGTTTAGTGTCAAATACTGTAGGTATAGTATCAAAATAGTAAAGGTTTAGTGTCAAATACTGTAGGTATAGTACCAAAATAGTAAAGGTTTAGTGTCAAATACTGGAGGTATATTACCAAAATAGTAGAGTTTCAGTGTCAAATACTGTATAGTACCTAAATAGTAGTGGTTTAGTGTCAAATACTGGAGGTATATTACCAAAATAGTAGAGTTTCAGTGTCAAATACTGTATAGTACCTAAATAGTAGTGGTTTAGTGTCAAATACTGTAGGTATAGTACCAAAATAGTAAAGGTTTAGTGTCAAATACTGTAGGTATAGTACCAAAATAGTAAAAGTTTAGTGTCAAATACTGTAGGTATAGTACCAAAATAGTAAAGGTTTAGTGTCAAATACTGGAGGTATATTACCAAAATAGTAAAGGTTTAGTGTCAAATACTGGAGGTATATTACCAAAATAGTAGAGGTTTAGTGTCAAATACTGGAGGTATATTACCAAAATAGTAAAGGTTTAGTGTCAAATACTGTAGGTATAGTACCAAAATAGTAAAGGTTTAGTGTCAAATACTGTAGGTATAGTACCAAAATAGTAAAGGTTTAGTGTCAAATACTGTAGGTATAGTACCAAAATAGTAAAGGTTTAGTGTCAAATACTGAAGGTATATTACCAAAATAGTAGAGGTTTAGTGTCAAATACTGGAGGTATATTGCCAAAATAGTAGAGGTTTAGTGTCAAATACTGGAGGTATATTACCAAAATAGTAGAGTTTCAGTGTCAAATACTGTATAGTACCTAAATAGTAGTGGTTTAGTCTCAAATACTGTAGGTATAGTATCAAAATAGTAGAGTTTCAGTGTCAAATACTGTATAGTACCTAAATAGTAGTGGTTTAGTGTCAAATACTGGAGGTATATTACCAAAATAGTAGAGTTTCAGTGTCAAATACTGTATAGTACCTAAATAGTAGTGGGTTAGTGTCAAATACTGGAGGTATATTACCAAAATAGTAGAGTTTCAGTGTCAAATACTGTATAGTACCTAAATAGTAGTGGTTTAGTGTCAAATACTGTAGGTATAGTACCAAAATAGTAAAGGTTTAGTGTCAAATACTGTAGGTATAGTACCAAAATAGTAAAAGTTTAGTGTCAAATACTGGAGGTATATTACCAAAATAGTAAAGGTTTAGTGTCAAATACTGGAGGTATATTACCAAAATAGTAGAGGTTTAGTGTCAAATACTGGAGGTATATTACCAAAATAGTAAAGGTTTAGTGTCAAATACTGGAGGTATATTACCAAAATAGTAGAGTTTCAGTGTCAAATACTGTATAGTACCTAAATAGTAGTGGTTTAGTGTCAAATACTGTAGGTATAGTACCAAAATAGTAAAGGTTTAGTTGAACTTGGTACTATATTAATAATCGACTATATAATACGGATTTTACTATAAAACTGTCACTTTTAAACATCTACTTACCGAAAGTATGATTCGAAACGTTTGCATTGCGGTGACTATTGTACAGCTGTTAAAGGCACACTGAAGCATTTTAGCACGTCGTCTTGACGTGGGCTATGTTCTGTCTAGTTTATATTTTCTATTTCGACCTTACTCATTTGAAATAAGGGCACACGTTTATTTGTGCCCTTATGTTTCTGGCCGCGTTACGAGCGGTCACACTGAATCTATAGTAGTTTACTATATTATGTTTTTGAAGTTATGATTGATCTTCTTTCTCAAAGATATAAACATTTCTTCTGACACATTGACGGCTGTTGCCGCGGCCCCCATAGGAACAACGGCCAGAGCTGAGACGATGTCGTTATGGCGCCGAGTGGATAAGTGTACTACTTACATATTTAGAAATATAGAAGTGTAGCGACATCATTCCGAGAGTTAAGTGTTTGAAAAAACACTTCTTTCGATCAGATGAAGTCTTGTAGTCTGGTTGATGGCCGCGCACCGTCCCCTATGACGGTTAAAGTAATACAATTGGAGCATGAAATTTCGGCTAGAAATGGGGTGCCCAGGTGGCCGAGGAGGTTTAGGCATCCGACGCGATATCAGAGGACGTGGGTTCGATTCCCGCCCGGGGCATAAAATTTTGTGCTACAATAATTTGTAAAATATGCATTGCTTAGCACGCGATAGTGTTTGTAATCATATTTAGAAAAAAAATAGTGTACTACAGCTAAATAATAAATAAAAACTGTACTTACCATCTTTCAAGATGAAATTGAATAACTTGTTGAAGTATAACTAGATAGTTATATAGATAGTTTCTGGGTGGTTTTATGACACTAGTAACAAGATCTTAGAACTACAACCGACTAAAGAGATTTGTAGCTTTTTAACAGTCGGTATCATGTTTATTCGAAACTAAACTCACATATCACGGTTTGCCTTCAATAAGTTATTTCATACTTTTGTTTTTTTTTAAAGAATCATTGAAAACAAATTATAATTGGTACAGTAATAAAACATAGTCCAGTTGAGAACCTCCTCAGTCTTCGGAACTCATTTAAAAGGCAGTCAGTAGAGGAGATAATATTGTACATATATATATTTATGTCCGTTACAGACTGACGCGGCGGCAGCGCATCATCCAGAGAAACAGAACTGAGAGACTCTCAGATCTGATGGACTGGAGGAACCTGGGCATTGTGAGTACACGCTATGAGTTGACTTCGACACGTCTTTCAATATGTCACTACTTTGACAGGTCGTTTGACAGTTAAAACGGTTTTGACAGATATACAAATATAATTAAAAGTAGTATTGCGTGCTAACCTCTGTGCTATCGAGGCTGACTCGACTGAGCCGAAACGTCGTGCGCTAGTTTTATTATTTTGTAGTAAAAATATTCTAAATTGTACTGCCACGTTCAGCAGAAATATATAATATCAATAATTATACAAAATTAGAATAAATCACTATGAAAAGATATTCACAAGTACAGATCAAAACAAATTGACTTCTACCAAAGATGACAGATGGGTGCGTTCCGGTTCACGCGCAAAATGGTTCGGAACACGAGTGGTGCTGGCTTACATAGCAATTCGATCCATTTCACTGTCCCTACACACATAATAAGAGCGATAATACAAATTTTCCTTATTGAATTGTGACGGAACAAGCATGGTGCCCACAGAATGTTAAGCGGTAACCTCCGCCTGTAACAGATGCATTTATTTCTTCACAAGTGGCGACTGCACTTCACCCATCACCTTGAGATATCGCTACATTCAACTATAAATGTCGCTACATCCCCATACGATGGTTAAGAACGGGAGGACAAATTAGAGTTATGAGTCACATGTCATGTTGGCTTAGCGGTCAGAGCATAGCCCGGTTAGAGGGGTGGACAGCGCGGGTTCGAATCCCATGCATGGGTTATTATAAAAATATTATAATTAGAATGTATTTTTAGACGTTTTACATGTAATTCCCAGTACTACCGGCAAGCCCGCGCGCAAGCACTGAAGACCGTGTACCCCGACTACGTGGACCAGATGGACCAGCAGTTGGAGAAGCGGTTCAACTACCCCAGACCCATCTCTGAGCCGCCCAGCCCCAGCCAGTCTAGTAAGTACCGACGTTAATATTCACTTACTGATTACTTTAATACTACATGCTACAATTTAATGGTTTAAATAGTTTGAATATAATTTTAGTACAACAATTTATATAGATTTATGAATTCAAATCTGGTATAAAACCAATTTAATTTAATTCATTTCATTGAGGTCGAAGTCAATTACAAGGTTAAAGTCAAAGGCAAAGTCAATTTCAATGTCAAAGTTAAGGTCAATTTACTGAGCTAATTCATTACTACATGCTTAGCGAAAATATATTAACAAAATACTACGAACTGTATACAACACTACAGCAATGAAAGCATTTAGACAACCTACAGGTCATTTCAGACTCACAGGCTGTCCAAATGCTTTAGCCCACTACCAGTTGGCAGCGTGTAAATGTTGTTTTTGGCTGAAGCGTAAAGTACAGCTATGCTGAGGAGGGCGCAGGTTCAAGTCCCGTCGGAGAAATATTATTCTATGTTTACTCTAAGAAAATGCAGTGCGGTCGCACTTCATTGAAAATAAAATATTTTTGTATATCTTCTTAGATCAAAGAGTTATTAACATTTACGTATCGTCATTTGTCACGTAATAGATGGCTGGACTATTTTACAAAAATAAGATTGCCATCTAGCAATGGTCAGTCACATACTACGTTTTAGGAATTTATTTTCGGGAAAAGCCATTAAACAAACGTCTAACACTTGGTAATTGAACGCAGGAGTCCGCGGGTTTGACGGTTATGCTACTGAACAAATGATACTACATTTTATATAAACAGAATACATGGTTTTGGTTTTGACGATCTTTAAAAATGAACCTTGTCAACAGACTTGCTGCAGTAGCATTACCTTACTTGAGACTTTTTTTTACAAAAATGCGTTCGGTCGCGCTCAAACCAAGTTAAACTGATTGGAGAATTTGGACTACCTCTAGCCCTGCAATGGTCTTTGGTGAAATGCTTCTGTTGTAGTGATATATATATAATTTGTAGTATATGTTAATAAAAACATAACGAAGGTACAAAAAAAAAACTGTGTTCCAACTTTGAATATTGTATGAATATTCGTAGAAGAGCAAAGGATTCTAAAATTATACTATGCTATCTTCTCTTTCCTGTGCCATATCCTACGGATGTCTGCGACCATCTTTCTAAATATGACCCTTTCCTCTGAGCTTTTCTGCTTATAACAGTGTCATCAGCAGTACCGGTCCAAGATTTATTGTTGTCACACCAGGCTCTTTCTGCCTCTACCCCTCCTTCCCTCTATTTTCCCTTCAATAATAGTTTTAAGTACATTGTATTTTGTTTTCCTGTGTAGATACCACATCTAGTAGACTAAAATATGTGACCTTTATTTTTTTACTGTGATGGGCAGTTCAAGTTTTTTTGTTTATTATGAGTAGGGGAGAATTGGGGGTTCTGCATCTGCATCGCTCTCGCTTCGCTCGAGCTCGCGATGCATGACCCCCAATTCTCTCCGTTATATAGATCACAACTGGCATTCTTCTTGATATCAATGGGCTAAGTTCGGATCGAGCTGTTTGCACAATCGTCCATCCTTATTGTAACTTTACAAGATTTAAGGATTCTAAGAGTGCTTATGCATTAGGCACCCCTAGTTATTTTTAATCCGAACGGTTATTTTTTAAAATTAAATAGGATAGGATTTTATTAAAAAGATAGGTAATTTTAAAAACATTTATTTTCTACATTCCATTTCTGAAGACAAATTACATTTCTTAGAGCACAGTATGAAGTATGATATACACAACAATAAACATCGGAACATGAAATATACTTTCTATACAAACTTAGTAAACTAGGGCAACCATAATCCTCTAGATCGAAAATACACTTACTAATTCCGTCATACATTATATTATCTTGTTCTAATATTTTCCTTAGCCATCTAACTTTTTCTGAACCTTTGACATATATTTTACAGTTCCTTAAAATTTCTGCAATATAAATCTTATGATAATTATACGGTATAAGTCCTTCTTTCCAATAAATGTGTCTATTTCTTTCAATCCAGCATACTTGTCTTTTTTCTGTTTTTGTTAAGTCATAAAACGGGAAGGGTGGCTTAAATACAAGATTTATTATTTGTTTATCAAATTGTAGTGCTATTTCTTTTACAATGAATT
The DNA here is from genome assembly GCA_963854805.1 of Plagodis dolabraria. Lineage (NCBI taxonomy): Eukaryota > Metazoa > Arthropoda > Insecta > Lepidoptera > Geometridae > Plagodis > Plagodis dolabraria. The sequence continues at coordinate 1,646,989 of OY978469.1, read as the reverse complement.
CATTAGAATCAGTTTTGAAACCTTGTACGTCTACAATTGCATTCATGTTAGTTTACGTACAATATTACTTAGTGGTTTGTATTCAACAAGCCGGTCGTTCACAATAAGGCAATAGGCTGCTGTATTATTTGGAATTTCTTGGGCACTTTCAATTTCTAAACGTACATCCACTGGTCCTGATTTTAAATTTTCATTTTGTCGTGAACAGTCTATTATAAACAAAGGAGCTTTCTCTTTAAATTCGTTAATGTTTAACAACGGATCAGCTGGGAGGTTGTAATAAGACTGACGGAATTTGGCATATAATTCGTATAATATATTATACTTATTTTCATCGAACTTTATGTTTAGTGAATCATAAGGATAATATTGGGAATTTAAAAATAATGTAACGTTAGTCAAATTACAGTGATCAAATGTAGAACTATCTTTAGTTTTGTTATTTTTTCTATTAGTTTGTAAACCAAATATAACATATCGAGGCTTTTCTAATTGAGAAGCCGTTTTTACAGACCATGAATGCTTTGTGGTTCTTGGCAACAAAGGATATTCATATAAGTCCCAATTTCTAAAAGCCATTTGTATAGGTTTATCTTTTTCTAGAAATTTAAGTAATGAAAGCCTTTCTCGGTCAGAAACTTTCACATGTGGTACGCGCCATTGAACTCTCAGTATATCTATTTCAATACTGTCATCTTTATCAATAATAACACTGTTATAGTTAGTGCTGCTTCTATTAAGTACCAGTTCATGTTTGCAGTTTAAAATTATTCTATTATAATCTTCAGCAAACCCTAACATTTTATTAAGTGGTATAACAACACTAAAGAAATCATCTTTGGAATTTTGACCATTTATATTCCAACCCCATACAGCAGCAACTTTGCTCTCACCGTAATTCATAGAAATATATGATTTTATAGTAGAAGAAATTCCAGAGTTCCTGATACGATCTATTTCTACGCCATTTATTTCATATCGAATGTCTTGAAACAGATATGATATTGGATTATTAGTAAAATTGACAGGTTTTTTAGTAGGATGGCCTGCAGCATCTTTTCCAGTTACCGTAGCACGTCCTTCGATGTAAATAGAGCTGGCAGATGGTAGTACATATATGTCTTGTTGTTGGATAGATATGCGTATTTCATCATTGGCTTTAAAACTGTTATTGTATGGATTATATGTATGTATTTCGTAACTCTCAATAGAGTTGTCGAAATGTGGTGAATTATCAATATCGAGAATATTCATATTTTGAAACCCAGAGCTCGTAAAAAATCTTTATTCTTTTTTGTTATTTTTTTTACTTTGGGATTTCTGATACGTCTATGCCTTTTGAAAGCATAGCTGATAATACCGTTTTTTAATTTTGGTTTTGGTGATATAATATTATATTTTTTTGTGTTTTGACCAAATACAATCATTTCTGCTTGCGTAGATGAAGGCTCATCTGAATTTCTTCTGCACCGAAATCAATGAGATTGCCTTCTTGATCAACAACTTTTACTGTAATTGATGATATGTTGTTGTCTTTTACGGGAAAATATATAATATTTTTAGGTTTTTCAATAAACCGAAAGCTTGGAGGAACGTTTGGTACAAATTCATAAATAATGTGGGAAGATAAACCATTAATGTACGAGCCGTGTATTAAATCACATTCGATCCTTATGACTGTTGTTGGAAGAATGTTCACTGGATTCTCTGATACATGCCATTTATTAGCTTCTAGTATTTCTTTTCGAAAACCTAACATGTTTCCCATACTATTTATTACTTGGAAATTAACAGGTTTTGTGCAAAAAAGAGAACATTTTGCAGTATTTGAATTGGATTCAATATTGAGTTCACAGTCATCCAATTTGCTATTTAAATAGTCGGCAATGTCTTGTAAATCATAATTTCCATTTGGAATTTTTAATCTTTTATTTTTTTCACCGTAACTAAATATATTGTTAACATCTGATATATTTGGTATAACATTGAAAACAGAGAAATATAATAATCCGCACTCATAGCTATGATTTAAAGATAGAGGTGGATGAAAAGTGGTTTCTAATATAGATTTCTTTCCAGAAAAACTTAATGAGATAGACATAGTCGTAGACTGTTCTACAATTTATACTAAACTGGAGAAAACATAAAACACATCCACTATTTATTTGTTTGTATTACACCAAAACTGTTCTAAAAATTTAAGGCATAAATGACCGCAGTTATACGTATTATTTTTTTGATGATTATTATAGTTATATAGAATGTTTCCCTTCATCATATATTTTATAAATTCCTTAGGCGGCCTCAAGTTCCCATAGCTATCAAAATATTCAATGTAATCGTCAATTTTCACATAGGCTACCCAATGAGTTCCAGGATTTATTGAGCTATCTAAATTGACGACACCACACTCAATAGGATATGGTCTTTTAGGTAAATTATCTCTCATAAAAACACCTCTAAAGTAAGGAATATTATTACAATATTTCAATAAATCTATATTTGTAAGAGCCCGACTAGGCAACCGTTGATTTAGTTTTTTTTTTTTTTAGATAAGTATAATCCAAAACCTTTTTTATATGGTTTAATGCATAGCCCTTTGCCTATAGTTAAACCTTCCAATTTATCATGATGTCTCTTTAACTCCGAAAGACGTTTTTTTGCAGCTTTGTATTCGTTGTACGTTTTAAGGATTCCGGATACTCCACCAGCCAGACTTCCAGCAGCTGATAATCCCGCAAAAATAGGTATTAAAGGAAGAACACCTCCTGATTTTGGTAAAGGAATAATTCGTGGTAGTTTAATAGGTAAATCTTTCGTTAAATCTTTTGCTGCAGCAAATGCCAGTTCTATTGCCATTTTTTTACATTTTGGTTTCATTTTACGAATCTGCTTTTTAGTGTGAGATACAATGCTTTTAAAATTCTTTTTCATTCCAGAACCAGAAGCAACTTTGGCCAACATTGCTTTATTAACCAATGAAGCTGCTATTTTTTCTCCGGGACTAGCATTAGCAGAAGTAGTCCGTGTCTTCGCCATTTTTAGTAAAATTATATCTGCCTTACGCCGTTTATGTAAATTAGATGAATTATTGTAGGCTATATCGTGTTGTTTGCAATATTCGTCCAGCTGATTGATGCCTTTATCCCCACGAGCCAGTCTTTCTTTTAAGCGAGTTCCTGGTCCACAGAAATTATATCCTGGTAGATGAAGTTCAAATGGCAATTTGTTGATTAATCTATTCAGAAGACTATCTTCCGTCATAACCAGATGGAGACTGAATTACAATTATGTATAATCAATCTTTATAAAACATTCGTTTTGTTAATCCAACTGTTTTCACTGGAAGGGAACCCGAGCCATTTAACGTAACACCTTTTAGCTTTTTTTTTCAAAACTTTTTCGACAAGATAAACATCAGGGTGCTGAGTTTTTTGTAGTTCTTGTATATAAAATGCACCTAGTATTGGACGATGCCTCATGTCCGCTAATAAATAAGTTATTGGGTCAGTGTTTTGCACTTTGATGATTTTGAAAATTTCTGTTGACCAATTCGGCGTATACCCTTTTTCAAATGTGCCTTTATATTTACTTATGCGCACATAATCATTGGCATTCAATTTCTTTCTATATTTTTCTTTAGGGATAGAGGTAAGATTCTTTTTGAACCTCTCCAGTAATATATCTTTATTTTTTTGTTTTACTTGTGCTGGAGACATACCAATTGTTCTATGAATGGTATTGTTGTATATGTCAATCACTTTATTAAGAACTTCGTCATACCATATATAGTTTCCTCTGAAACTGAATTCTTTGTAGAGCTTATTTTTCAATGTTCGGATTAATCTTTCTACAATAGATGCTTTTTTAGTAGAGTAAGTGGAGTAGTGATTTATTTTATAACTATCCACAATTTTTTTGAATTTGTCATTATAGAACTCATTGCCTCTGTCCGTTTGTAGGTGTTTAGGCACTCGTCCTTTATGTAATAAAGATTGAAAAGCTCGAGTGACAACTTCTTTTTTTTTACTTTTCAGTGGATATGCCCATGCGTACTTTGAAAAAGTATCGATAACGGCTAAAATAAAATTATGACCACCGTTAAATTTAGAAACAGCTTGCATATCTATTAAATCAGCTTGCCAAAGGTCATCAATATCTTTCATCACAACATGTCTTCGAGGAAAATTTACCCTTGCATATTTATGAATCTCATTTACCACACTTTTTTTGCTCATGTTTATTATAATGTTTAAATATTACTTCTAATTTATTAACTCGATTATTTAATTCAATAAGCAAGTTTGTGTTAGATGAAATTTTATTCAAAATATTAATGAGAGATTTATCAACATATTCTTTGGTTGCGCTGTCATTCAGATCAATTGGATGTTCCAAATTTTTAAGGATCTTATTTTGGGCGTTTAAATTTCCATCACTAGATTGTTTTATAGAACATTCGCTTTGGATTATATAATCTTTTTTCTGTTTTTTATATAGGTGATGGCCGAATTTGTTGACATTCATGTTTGAATGATTCTTAAAGACTAAACAAATATTCGCAACGCTTAGTCATTTTATTCTTTAATTATACCAGCTTCTTTTAACTCTTCTATGATTGAAATAATTTCATTGTCATGATTACTGTTACCAGCATCTCTAGATGCCACCAAAAGCATAAGTCTTTCAATTAATTCATTAGGATCGTCCCAATAAATAAAATCTGTATTTGATTTATAGGTTTTTTTAAAACTTGGGGATTTAACTCCAGTTCCACGCTTGATAGCTTTGTTTTCCACTTCATCTCGATCAAAAAATAAGGGTTTTATAATTTGGCAGTACTTCATGCTTTTGTCTCCTCTTATTTGGCCTAAACGATTAAAATCTCTTTTGTGAGCATTAGTATTGTGTAACATATCTTTATAAACTATTTTATCTCTCTCTGTTACCAAATTTAAATCCGGCTTTTTTTTAAATAAAAGTTCCTTAATACCAGGTGTCATTTCGTAGTTTATATTTCCAAGGGTCATTAAAGAAATTTCATTGTCGCTAGAAGTTTTACCAAAAACCTTAAAAGAGATTGGTATGTTTCCCATGAATAATTGCTTGTTTTCATCCCGTACTCCAAATGGTACATTTAATGTATTATTTTCATCAAGCAAATTTTGTTTTTCTAATATTGATAGAAGGGGAGTGTCTAAATTGGTTACTTTTTTTTCATTTTTAAATGGCGTTGAATGTATTTGTTTTTCTGATTCACTATCGGTTAATGTATTTTCACTTTTAGCAGAGTTATAGCTTTGAAATTTGTCGTCGGGTGAACCGTTGGAATAATTACACAGTGATGAATCATTTGTATCAAAAGTGCATTTAATATCACTTTTATATGAATTAGATTCAGCCATTTTATTAAGAGGATCAGTGAGAGGTTTAAATATTTTATTTAAATTTAAGTTTGTGTTGTCTTCTTCATCCTTTATTTGTTTTATTTTGTTTTTAATTGTTTTAACTGAGGCGAGTATTTGGTGTTTCCATTTTTTTTCCATGTTTTATAACGATGTTACCACATCCATTAAATTATAAGAAATGATGACTTTAGTAGTTATGACTTGTATTTAAATGAAATCAATCGAACTTAATAAATGTATCAAATCCACTTCTGTATCTACCATTATTTAATTCACTATATTTATCTATAATTAAGAATGAGTGCGGATAAGTCCATGTTTTTAAACATATGTTTTTAAATTTGGACCAATCAATGTCTGAATTAACATGTTCATTATAAATATGTTTTAAATTTATATCATCCTGTTTAAAAATTATTAAAAAGTTTGCATTATCTCGTATTAATTGTTTTGGTATTTTCGAATAAGTTTGGGACAAGTAAAAGCAATCTATATTTTTATGCCGTCCCATTGAAAAATAGTTACGTATATTTGTCTGATTCTCGCATGCCACATCGTCAAAAATAAAAACAGAATTTGGTAAAGCAATATCCGGGTCAATAACGTCTTTGTTATCATTAAATATGTTAAATTTTATATCTGGAATTTGATTCAAGATTTCATTTAAAAAGCAGTATTTTGGTTGAAATGTGGTTTTTGAATACAGATAAACATTCTTAAATTTTAAGCCGTTTTTATGTAATAATAAGCCTATCATTACATTGGTCTTTCCACAATTAGATGGACCGCAAATTAGACAGCGAATCGTATTGGGAAGTAATACGCTATGTCTGTTAATTCCGGAATGTGATTTTACTTCTATGTTGTTAATTTCTAAAGTTGTGGGTTGCTTTATCAACCTCATAATGATATCTGACAATACTGTATAGGGTATTTATATTAAATAGATAAATCATTACAATGTCCATTTCTATTGATCGAATGTTAGCGGTTCTAATGTTTGCTTTCCAAGAAATTTAGCTTTTAAAAACAACCTTTGTCCACGTGATCTATTACCAAAAAAGGTAAGTACCTAGTTATATTTTAGTTATTATTTTTGTAATACTTATTAATTCATTGTTGCACCAGCTCCACTGTATAGCAGACAAATTTGCATTGCACTGTTGGTTTACATATATCCTGATTTTGGTAAGTGTTTATTTTAACTTTTTACTAATAATATCAGTTAAAACTAATTGGTAGTTCATATGAAGGTTAATTTAATAAGTATTATTTTATTTTGTTACAGAAACAATGACAAGCATAGTTTTTGCTGACGCTGATCCTTTCTATCTACAAGAGGCTCAAGACATGAATTTAATCTGGAACAGTCATGAACACGATAGAGATATTGTTCGAGAAAATAAAGAAACCAATACAAAAAATAAATCATTCAAAACAATTCATAAGAAAGGAAAGTTAAGTTTTAAGAAAAAAATATCACCAGATTCATCATTCGTTGTCAGAAAAATACCAGGAAAAGGACATCACTTAATAAAAATTGAAATCAGTGAAATTAACACCCTAGCAAGTGATGATTGTTGTGTAAGTGTGCAGTATGTAGTTGAGGATAAATATGATAACATTTTAGACGCAACGCAAGATTTAATAAGTAAGATGACAAAAAAGTTATGTGTCCCAGAACCTTTATAAATCTATCTAATTGTATTTATTGATATTTTATTTTATTGTAATATTATTGAATATATAACCTAATAAACATAGTTACGAGTCACGTACTTGTTTTATTTATCTTGCTTACGCAGGGTTTACCTACACATTATTTCGGTGACCGATGTAAATCTGGATTCGGTCGAACACTAACAATAATCTTATAAAATCAGACAGGAATTAGGATAGGTTAAGAAAAATGCAAGGAATGATATTTTATGCGATTTCAATTTATTTCATATATATTTCACATATATTATATATAGCAAATTATAACTTTTACCAGTAAATCAAGACTTACAGACTATATAACTTTACAAATGTATTACTTATAAATATATATATAGTTATTATGTTAGGAATTATAGTAAACATTTACCAAAATAAAACGGTTTTCAGTTGACAAGATATATAATTTTGTCATTATTTACAGTTCAATGTTGCTTTTAAATGTCACTTTTATTATTATGATATATTTCTAATATAATACAATATTATTATAATATATTGCTGTAATGTCCCCAAGGTACAGTTTTTACTATATCTTTCGTGATCTGTCTCTTATCATCTGATTTATTTAAAATCAATTTATTCAACCTCTGAGTAAATATTTTATGATTAATTGATTTAATAATGTACATACTATCTCTAAAATCAATATTCCTAAACAAACATCGTTTATATTTTGCCATGTCAAGTTTCCTCGTTACACATTTTTTTGTGCCTTTGGCTTTCTTAAGTGAAGATGTTTCAGTATTTATGCAATAAAGTTTTGCGCGAAGTCCTGTGAATTCTGTAATTAACTCACCAGCCATTTCATCTTTAAAATATCCAGGTTGTTTAATATTAACATGAGGTATACCATATACATTATCTTCTTTAAAATTACTAGTGTCAAAGTATTGTAGGTTAAGTTTCATATCCTTGTAGAAATCATCAGTCCTTATCAAATATAAAAGACTATCAGTATCTGTGTAGCAAAGGCATATATTTTCTCCATACATTTTTTTCATAATCGCGTAATGGAATCTATATAAATGTCTCTTCGCGAGTTCTAGAACAGTAAAGCCAATATATATTGGTCGGTCTAGATTGATTTGTGTTGGCTGCATTTGAATAGCTACCAAATTTTCTGTAAAAATCGAGAGATTCATAAAATTTGGCGCACTTATATATTTTTCAGCGCCGCAAATTTTATTAGTTCTGTTAGAACAATCTTTCCATACATTAACTAGTTTTACATCAACTTGATTTCTTTTGTTTTCTATCGTTTTACCAAATATAGAGTTATTCTGTTTTTTAAAAAAATCCCTTTCAAATTCGGAAGTTGCATTTTGTCGCAACAATGTGTTTAATTCAATGTAAGGTTTTAGAAATTGTTTCTGATCGAAAGCCAATACTCTGTGTATTTTTAATAGTACAAGTCCGTTTCTCAAACATTCTTTTAAATGAGTATAATGTATGACATATTTATATTTATTATGTAGGTTTGCTATTAGCTTTTGAGATTTTCCATTAGGCGGAATACATTTTTCTGGCGCGAATGGTAAATCAGAATGATGATCATGTATTTGTGGAGGATATTCAAGGTCCACTTCAAGTATGTATCCGCGATTGTTACTATCTGGTATCGATTCAATGTTGTTAAGGGTTTTAATTTCGTCTTCATTTAGAAAGGAAAAATTATTGGTAGGAAGACATTTCATCATCGTATATCCATAAAGATTTACACAATCGAGGTACATTAGATAAGAATTGGGCTCGTATTTATTGTAATTAGACAAATATTTATTATTTGCTTTAGCATTTCTGAGAGAACATTGTGCTAAACCTCCTCTAATGCCTTTTTCAAGCATTTGATACATTTCAACATCGGAAATTAAATCAAGCTCAACTTTTGTAAACAATAACATGGCATCCCAACTTAATGAAGGTGATGATACATAATGACAAGGATCTAAGTTGTAGTAAGTCAAGCTCATTGTTCTGAATTTTTCAAAAACGTCACATAATAATAATACATCGCATTTTAAATATAAATCGGTGTACTCCCCTAAATCTTTTATGTTAAATTCATTCCAAATAGTTTGCGCATGTTCGTAATCTTTATCTGATATATCTTCAGAAGAAAGCCTATTAAAAAAACTACTCTTGTCAGGAAGATTTGGTTCATTATAGCGTTCCATCGAATTCAAATAATCATAGCAATATACTCCTTTTTGACACAATAAATCAAACGATTTACTATCAGGATAATATTTTTTTAAATTTTTAAAGTCACTTTTCTGCAGTGTTTTTACTAACTTATCCAAGCCGCAACTAAGAAAATTGAACGAATCAATAAATTTCAACTGAGCGGCATTGTTGGAATCAATTGGTATAAACTTTGTGATTGATATGTATTTTTCCTTTGTTTTTGAAATAAGATTAATACGTCCTATGATCGCAGATAGCTCGGTAATAAATAAATGACAGTCATATCCGGAAAGATTGTGGAATATGATTGGAATAAATTTACATGTCCTAGCATTCAAATTACATCCCACGTGACTCGGACCTAAATAAGCTGAATCAAAATGATCGTGGTCTGCGCATTTTACGTCATCAGCTACAAATTCCTTTTTACACAAGTGACAGATGGTAGCATGTTTAAACGATGCCAGCTCATTTTCAGTTAGCGGCATCATTTCATGTTTAATTGATATAATTTGATATAATTCCATTACATCATTAGTTAGAGCTTCAATAAATTTTTTTACACAATTTGGGCCCCGATAAGACACAAATTTGTTTAGACTCGGTTTAGACTCACAGCATATGTAATAAGCAAAGCAAGTCGCTTGATGTATTTGCACGTTCTCAACATGTTGTGATTTGCTTTTATCCGAATATTCTTTAAGCAAACTTTCAAAATCACCATATATTACGAAAGGAATTCTACGAGTTCGTTCAACATGCGAAAATAATAACTTACTACCTGGTTGAGGCAGAATTGTTTTTACTCTAGCGCAATCGTGATTTACCAGTTTTTCTTGCGATGGAAAATAAATAAAACATTCGTCACACAAAAAAATTCTGCATTTATGTTGTGTAAGTTGTCTATGTACAAGCTTTCCGAAATCTTTTATCAAACAGAAATGGTTTTTCCCGTTTATCTCAATGAGGAGCAGGCTAATATGCGTCAACTTACGATGTTTTGTTTTGTAGAGGGGACCAGATACTATATTGTTTTTATCCAAACCGTACACATTTACCGAAATTAAAGGATTTATCTTTTCGAATATTTTAATATCATTTAAACTCAAAGGAAAAGTCATTCCTGAAGTGTTCAGAATATGTTTATAATGTGGATATGACGACACTCTATTTGGATTATTTTTTGCTGGATACATATGCGCAATTATGCTCCATAAGAAACATCGATCATCTTTGTTTTGAATGTTTAAACATGATTTGGTGTTTTGAATTTCTCGCGGCAATTTCACGTATGAGCCCGCCCGTAATGGATTGTATTGATTAATATTTAATTCTAAATGACTGATAGAATTTAGTGTCCAACCACTCCCCGACATTTCGAATTCTGAACATTTCGTTATCAGCTTTTGGACACATGTTTTATAAAACGATATCAAATCAGAGTTGTAAAAAATCTTTACAAATGGCACATTAAATGACTTAAGGGCTTTTTCATCATTTTTAGGTAAATAATATGACACAAAAAATTCCATGTTGACTTTTAATGCATTGTGTTGGATCAATGATTTTTTTATTAATTGTAAAACTGAAGTAGAGGCTTTATTCAAAAATTCCTCAGGCAGCATATTATTCGAAATAGGGTTTATTTTATAACTTACAATTCTAGATTTAAATGCACTAGCTATAATCTGCACATCTGGGAACTCAGAGTTGATCAAACAGTTTGATTTATGAATACTACTTTTATAATGCGACGAGATACGAGACACCTCAATATTACACTCTCTACAATATACCATTTTGCCTCACTTGTTCCTTAGTAGGTATACTTGATAACAAACTTGAACTGATAAAAAATATTAAAAAATATAGGTAAATATTTGAGGTATTTACTTAATATAATAGTTGCATGAATTGATATGAAGCGATTAACCTGCCTAGATGTCGGTAATAATATAAATGCATAGTTTCGTAATCTGAGATTTAATTTTACTGTTTGCAATTAGTTTTCAGTAGTATATTTCAGTATTTCAGTTTCTATATTTAAATTTTTCAATATTCCAATATTTCAATATTCCAATATTTCTCATTTATAGTTTTGCTGTAAATAAAACAATCATTAGACATAACATAATAATAACCAGTTAAAATTTTATTCATGAAAATAAAACTTACATTTGTTGATTAAAAAGTATTGTAAATGCTTTCCTATTATAAGGTATAAATAAAATAAAGATAACAGTTAAGTAAAGATAGTTAGATAAAAGTGAAATAATTGAATATTATTGCGTCAGTATGTTAGAACATATTGTTCATTGCGGTATCATGGGATACTTAAATGTATAGTTTGGTAATCCTAGTTTGCAATTTACTGTGTAGATATTATTATAATGTTTGCAATTAGTATTTCAGTTTCTATATTTCAATTTTTCAATATTTCAATTTTCAATATTTCAATATTTCAATATTTCTCATTTTTAGTTTTGCTGTAAATAAAACAATTATTAGACACAAAATAAGAATAACCATTTCAAATTTTATTCATAAAATCTAAAACTAACATTAACTAATTCAAAAGTAGTATATATGCAAGTAATTACCTATTATAAGGTAGAAATAAAAATATCAAGGTAATATAATAAAGTAAAGACAAAATGAAACAATTGCGATTGTACCAATCTGTTAAAACATACTGTTCAATGTAATTTCATGGGATACATTATTGGCTGTATAGCCTTGAATTCATTTTTCCCGGCTTCTACAAGTGTTGACAATGCGCGCCATACAGGTGTTTGGGTGTCAGTACACAATTTTAAAGTAACCAGGGCTCTTTTCCAACGTTCTTCGCTAGGCTGACATTCAGCTTCTCGGGAATTATAGACCCTTAACTCGACGTAATACTCCCCGCCACGTGTGAGATCTCGTTGTGTTGTATACCCGCTCGTTCCGCGCTGTGAAAAGAAGCTCCGCAATGTAGCCGCACGCGCTGGTTTCACCTTGCTGCTTTCTCCGATCTCCTGAAAAAAAATCAAACAAATAATAAGTGACCTTCATACGTAACAGTTTATTGATATAACTGCTGTAACAAAAGTAAGTTACATAAATGTTTACAAAAATAATCTAGCCTGCATTAAACAACGCTTATCCACCATCGTAACTAAAAAAATACCCTGCCTAAGAGGGCCATGGTGCCGTAAACAATCATCACACACACACACACTGAGTATCACACCCATAAAAATAAGTAAACGAGCGAATAATATTTTTTCATTACCTGTGTAATCGAGGGCTGCGCCAGAGGTAATTCTACGTCATCCGTGTCCGAGCCAAAGAAATGGGATGTCGTCAACAGTTCTGTTGACACCGCCGCTGGCAGTTTTTTCTTTCTCGATGAAGACCCAGCGCCGCTGCTAGCCGTCCGTTTCTTTGATGCGCCTCCGTCTTTCTTCTTTTCTTGAGCCACCTTTTTTGCAGGAGGTTGTGGTGTAGGTGGAGGTGCTACAGGCTCGGACCCCGCCGGTGTTTCGTCGTCCGATACATCAATCTCATCGGCCCAGAAAGGATTTTGCGACCAGCCCGGCCTGAAAGCAATAATTTAAAATAATTATAATAGAAGATAACTTCGCAACGAGTTAACACAACATTGTTTCTGAACATTGTTTTAGCCTAGCATAGCAAAATGCTTTATAAATAAAAAATCCATGAGTTAACACAAGTTAGTTTGCCGATCAACACAGGTACCTAAGTCACATTACACTTTATACGTTTACATCCTCACACTCACAGTCCACACTTAGTTCAATGACTTGTATAGCGGGTGCCAGAAACATTCACTTCACTCATAATCTCACCTTGAACCAGAAATACAAATTTCCCTTGGGGAAGTAAATTGAGCTTCTGTCAGGAATCGAACCCGAAACTCCCGGTGTAGAAGGCAATTACTTAACAACTACGCCAGCATGGCATCTAATTTTTTTCACCGAAGTTATAAGGCAATTTGCACTCACTAATAATTCATTCATACTAACAATAAATACTTTAAGGTCACTTACTTACATAGTTAGGTTCCTTGAAGTTCCGAATATGTAAATAACTGCACTTTTTTTGGATGCTGGAGCGTCGTCGCCCACCACTGAATATCCGCTTTTAAATGTAGATGCACCAAATCAGTCCTATTTATAATCTCATTTTATAAAGATGCATTCACAAGTCGAATCTTGACTAAAACGTACAAAAATAAAAAAACAGAAAGGTTAAAGTTTTAACGATTGTATACCTTAACGATCTTGTAAACAAAGTTCATTTCATCTTGTCAACCGATAAACAAATCTGAATGAGACTTTATGCTGTCGTCAAGGGATGTAAAGCGATGACTGCTGCACATTCTCGAGCAACTGGAGACAAAAATCCTATAAGGAAGTGGCAGGTACTTATACCAATTACGAGTCTTTTAAATTACAGATCTCACTTAACTGGTAAACAACATATTTCAATTGATCACCAGTAATGAGAGAACCTCTCGAATAAAACAATGCTTTTTATGAAAATCCTTATAACTAAATCTTTTAGATATTAGTAGCGAAACAAACATCAATAAGTCGATTTGTATTTTTTGACGATACTAAAAATGTATTGCTACTTAAGTAAAAATTTAAAAATCACATAATGTTCTGATCACTACTGTTACCTATTTAGTATTTTTATTAGACATTAATATGTAGGTACCTACGTTAAATTTTAACCAAAACGTATATTATAATTTTAATTATGTAAAATCATGAAACGAAGGTTGTATCTTTGAACCATAGGCCGTCATTTATTTATTTATTCATTATAATCAATCTCTTTTTTAACTTTTTTTATTTTCTATACAAGATGATTACTACAAAACATCAAAAGAACCAAAAGCCCGTAAAGTAACCTATGGATAGTGACAATGGAGTCTTATCGCTAAGAGAAATTCTTTTCAGAAATATTTGTATCGATATAATCACAGTAATATTGTTGTTTGCTAAGAAGCTATTTAATAGTATAGATAGTGAAAAGTATAGATATCTTAGAAAATACTAAAAACAAAAACTTTTAAACTCATAGCCCACACTAAATTCATAGACTTGTATCTTAGGTGCTAGAAACATTCACTTCTTCACACACACACACACAATGACACCCAGAACCAGAAGTGCATATTTTCCTTGATGAGGAGATTTATGCTACTGTCGGGAATCAAACCTAGTACCCGCAACATAGAAGACAAGAACTTACCAACTACGTCAACATGACAGTCTGACTAATCGTATCTTTGATAAAAAAATATGACGAAAAAAATATCGTTGAATCACGTACGCTAGAAAATCCAAATATAGGCTGACTTGATAGCCTAGGTACATAGGACTGCACATATCATTGACATGAGTACAAAATAATAAAATGTAATAATCATAAAAAGTCCCCACTTTATACGTACTCGTACGTACTCTAGGTAACATACCACGGCTGTATAACCCACACTTAAATCGGGATACTATATACCTATGCCTTATAAATGTGTCGGTCGCATCTGTTTCACTAGACAGACAAAGTATTATGTTCTGAACTGATCTGTCTTGAACGGTCTAAAATAAAATGAACTGCTCAGATAAACAAATGCAGACTGACCAGATAAAACGATAGCGGTTTATAAGCTAGAGGGAACCTCGCTTTTTTTAATTCAGTGCGACGAATATAGTGAGCGAACATAATACATGTTGTAAAATGCGCTAACGAGACGATTATAGAGAATAAAAACATCTGACACATGATCCGTGCGCAAACAAGTTGTCGGTTCCCTTGTAATTACAATACTACTTATTAATCGTATGTTTGATGTGGATTGGATAGCAGATAATCGAGAGAATTGGGGGTCATGCATCGCGAGCTCGAGCGTAGCGAGAGCGATGCAGATGCAGAACCCCCAATTCTCCCCTACTATTATGCTATAAAGGCATTCAATAACCGCAGAATGCACTTTTTATACCCATGTTTAATTGGAAGTCTGTTTGTTTTTGTCGCCGATGTAACTGCAATCGCAAGTTTTCTAGAACGACAATTAATTATAATTTATAATGATAATCAGTGCGACGTCAGGAGATCTCCCGACTGACAACATCGATCAGCGAAAAACTGACCAAAGACGAACAAATCCAAACTGATGATCAAAAACGTCTCACTGTACAGAAGTCTCTAGAAATACTTGAAATCACACACGACGCAAATGATGGACTGGAAGTCAGCTTCGAGAAGCCGAACTTTACCGAATCCGAACACGAGAATTACCGAACACCGAACGAAACGTTCTTAGAACCGTTGAACGAAGCAGTCGCCGAACAAATTGATCAACTGATCGCTAAGTTGAACGATTGTGCCGGACAAGAATAGGTTATGTTATGTTTTTTTTGTAGGCTTTTGTTTGGTTTTGAATTTCGAAGTATGTAGTTAGTACATTTATATTTTCCATTTTATTTTTTATTTTCTTTTTAGAAAATTCGTAGATTGACTTTAGTAATAGTGCACAGTTTTTTATTTTCTGTTGTGCACTTATTATTGTTTGGAAAGTGGGTACTCTTAATTTTTTTGTGATATTGAATACGGAAATTCTTAGTGTTGATTGGTCTTTTAGTTTAGTTGATGTTTTGAGAAAGTAATGACTCAAATAGAGATATTTAGAGAATTTGCTATTAAATGTAAAAATAGTTAATAAAGTGATGGCAACATACTAGCTAGATCAATCACTATCAACACGAGGCAGTCGTTGAGTTCAGTGACCGATTTTCCTCTTCCTCGGGGTTGGCGTATTTCACGATTTAAATTTTTAGCACTTAGTTTGGATATTTTTAATGATGTGTTAATTTTTAAATCACGTTTGTTTTTGCGTAGCGTAGTAATTTATACTGAACACTATTGTAAAAAATGTACTGAGAAAAAAAAAAATTTGGAAAAAGGCAACGAAATTTAATTTCTTTTTAAATTATATTTCGTGGTATATTTCTAAAAAAAAAATTAGTATCTAAATAAATTATATTATATTATTATGTCATTTTAAACAATTTAAAATTCATGGTTTATTTGTGTTACGTCAGCTTTATCTCTACCAATAGTAGACAATAACGCCGTCATTTATTTGTAACTTCGGCGTTCATTTCTACCAATAGTGGACTCAAACATGTGGCAGTCATTACTACTGGCTGTTCACGTGACATCACTGTCCGCAACTAATCACAACCAGTTTAAGTATTACTATAACCCGGTTTAATGAAGAAAGGAAGCTAATCCAAAATGGCGCTTCTCAACCTCTCACTCGCTCGCTATTGCTATTTAAAGTGTGCGAGTGAGAGGTTCCGGGCGCCATTTTCTGGTTACACAGGTATTTTTTTGTACTTTCAATGATTAAATGTTACAGTATAAAAGCGGTAAAGTTATAATTATGATTCTATAACAATAAAGACTATGAAAAATATACCCAAAAAGTTCCATTCGAATAAATGAATATTCCCTATTGTTTACTTAAAAATCTGTGCCAGTAAGAATTATTATCACACTTCAGGTTCTTGGCGAATTGAATGTTTGTATGAAGAAACATGAAAGACTCCGTGGGGATTTCATTACAAAAAGAACACCAAGATTATGTTAAACCAAAACTATGAAAATTTTTTGTTATTGTAATCGTTGTTTTTTCGCTCCGAGCGAATTATTCCAGATTAATACAGATAAACTATTCGTGGAGAAATATATCAAAACCAAAAATCAATTTGGTGCTTTTAGAGATATTCCATTAACAAAAATTGTATTAAAACATTACTGTGGAAATTAACAAATTGCTGTGAAATGGCTGCTTATAAACCAGTGATGTGCGAGGGAGATAGGCGATGTGAGATGAACAATTGGCCAATAGGGTCGCTTCATTTACCGAGCGTTACTGTACGCTGCGACGTGATCCCATTGGTGGTCGCATATCTCTTGTGGATATCAACCCCTGAACACATTTTCAATACGCATTTGTTTTGATACCTTATGTTGTTTATAGGAGGCACAACTCCAGCGGCGTCCGTCCACGGGTCGGACAATGAGGACGAAGACGAGGTCGATGAAGAGAAAGAATTAGCTGAGCTAAGGATCAACTAATACTATGTAAAACCTAGTGCAGTAACCACGAGGATTTGCGTTACAGTAACGTATTCGTTATCGTGTATATAAGGTGATTATAGAATTGAAAAGAGCGCTTAATATACTTTCCAGTACAGAAATAGATGCATTCAATATAAAAACTGCCTTGATAACTATTTTTAAAGTACTAGTTGGTTTGTTAATTACTCTTTTGTGTAATTTTCGTGTATTTCGGGATTTACGTAATCACCATGTTGCAGCGCGTGCAGACATGATCCTTATGTCAATGGTATTTCGTTTGATTTTCGTACTCACCGGCAACTAGCTGCTACTGTAGCACTAATAATTTTAAGCACTTAATAAACATATAATGGACGAATACGTTATTAAAAAGCTTTCCTCGGATATAATGTATAAAAATAGATATAATATAAAAATTATTGAAAAATGTTTTGTCCAGCTCAACTGTAAAAGAAGTTAGAATGTGTGTGTTTTTTTTAGTTTCAGATGGTAAAATTTTGTTGATAAACTTGAGAAATAGTGTCGAATGAATTTAATGATAATTGGTTTCGTGCAGCATAGAATATTTATGAAAAAACTTTATTAAAGATGAAATATTATCAATAATTAGAGGGTTGTCTCGAGATAAGATAGCGCTATACATTTCCGCGTGCAATGGAAGAGAAAAAGCGATAATGCGTGATTTAAAAAATAATAATATTGTTAGTTGTGAAACAGCGCCACCCATCGGGATCATTGCTAAACGGTTCGAGAGATATTTTGGAAAATATATATATAATACTAGTTTTTTTGGGGTTTCCCATAACTATATAGGGTCTAAAAGAATTATGTAAATTTTCTAATCAACATACTAAAAGAGGTACATGCAATATAAAACTTTTTTGTTACACCCCTATTTTCTTAACCAATATTTATTCTGACATCAGTCAGATTTCTTTAATTTATGTTATGGTATTTTACGGATGATTTAAAAAATATGTTAATAAATTTATTTATATATAAGGTGTTCCAAAAACGAATGTCGAAAACCCTGTTTGCAAATCTTGCGTTAGTTCGATTTTGTTAGAGTTGTCAATGAAAATAAAATTTTTAGAATTTTTTTACTCATTTTAAGTACAGATTGCAATGGAATATTTATGTATAGAAAAGTAATATAATTTTATTAAAAATATATTTACGTGCTTCCACACTTTTTTGAGTATAGTTTGTTATCATTATTACAAATCGTACTAAAAAATTCTTCTATATAATGTGTTATAAAGAGATGTAGTAATATTAAAATCACAGAGAACCTCATATAGAATCGATCTTTTAGTACGTCAATTTTGGGTTACTCGACCTTAAAAAGTTCAACGCCATTTTAGGGTTGTCTAAAATAACCGTACTAAATATTCGTCTTTTATAGAAATTTGATGGCAATTTTAGACTCGATATACCTGTGCACACGTTCCAGCACTACTACATTTTGTTTTATATTGTATTAAAATAAAATAAAAAGAGTTTGTTTCTTTTGAAAGCAAAACAGCATTTGCTGAAATATTATCGAATTTATATCTAAACTATGTATGTTTGGTTAGTAGTAAGATATAATAATTACATATTATACTGTTCCTCATTCATTAGTTCCTTATAATATAATTAAGATATACTTTATTATTTTATATATTTTTAGAAAACCTTGTGTTTATACAAGCTCCGTTATTCGTGTAACCGTTTTATTATTGTTCATGATAAACCCTTCTTATAAATGTTTTTTCAGACCTTCTTGGCTCAAAAGAATTTATGATATTTTTATAAATCTTTATTAATATATTATATGTATAGTAAGTTATTTTTATGAAATCGTTGTCGGCGTTATAACTTTCATAACGTTATTGCATGTGGATAACAAAAGTTGAAAATGAATAATAAAATATTTATATACATATTTTAATCCATTATATAATAAACTATTTAAAAGAATTATAATTAACAATGTTATAATGGCTTTTGTACCATTTGGGTAGGGACCTCTTAAACTAAATAATATTGAAAATATTTATAGATATAATTTTATTATAGCTTGCAGCACTTCCTTTATTTATTAGATATAAAATAAAAATGATAAAAACCCTTTGGTGTAAAAAAAACTCATAATCACTGCTTACGTTTTAATGAGTTTTTAGAAGTGTAAAATAATTATTACGCGTCTACAATTTATACTCACCACTATAGAACTTATTATGAATTTTGTTTTATTTGTTCACAATCATGTTTTTAGTTATTAATATCTTAGATTTTTAAATAAAATAAAATATTTTTTTATTTTTTTAAAAAGTGTAGATGATTTAATTTATATGCGAAATATATATAACTACATATCTCAGTATTGTATGTGACATAAAATGCATTAAGAACATAAAGCAATAATCAAACGATTTTGATTGTAAAAAAACACGAGATATATGATATACAGTGTAAAAAACGTTGCAGTCAACCTGAAAGTCGGTTTTGTGATCGTTAAATCTTTTTACAAGAATGAACAGTTTTTTTTAATAATTTATCATAAAGAACATACCCGACAACCCTGTTCTGCTATAAAAAGTTAATGTCATACACAAAAATTATTATAGTATTATAAGGTAAGCGCTGACGTCTTCAGCGGGTTTTTTATGTGTTTTGTTTGGGTGTTTTTTTATATTTAATCATGTAATACGCGAGTTCCAGTGAATATTCTGGACATGAATCAGTACTAATATTATAAATGCGAAAGTAACTCTGTCTGTCTGTTATGCTTTCACGCCAAAACCACTGGACCGATTTGAATGAAATTTGGTATGGAGATAGTTTGAGACCCGGGAAAAAACATAGGATAGTTTTTATCCGACTGCGCATCAGAGGTTAATGTTTTTGCGCGATAACCGACATACGCGCGGGCGGAGCCGCGCCCGGAAAGCTAGTAATCTGTAGTATCAAAATAAAATTTTGATACAACAGATTAGTATATAACAGTTACCAAACAGAGGTACATACAAGAGCGGATTTTAAATTTTGACGTTCGTTCCACCTTATATAACAAGATTTAAGATGATATCTATTTCGTCTATTTTTCTTTATAATATTACTATCTAGTTGGTCGAATGGCTTAAAACTTTGCTTTGGTACCCCGATGTCCTGGGTACAATCCTCGGATCGGGCAGTTATTGGGTTTCTTTGACAAACTTCAGAAGCGGATCGAAGTTTGCCTTTCGTTGTGCCTTTAGTTAGTGGTGGGTGTTTAGTTAGACACCCGCCTTCCCTTTCTGGCATACACATGTATATACAGATGTTATGTATTGTATTCATAAATACTTACGGGTCGACTGCAATTATTTTACACCTTGTATATTATTTTCGTTCTAAAGTACTGTGTCATAATATATTTTGTGAGCTATAATTGTTTACAGTTAACCATAACTGCAACATAACTAATAAAGAACACCGCACATGTATCGGCATGGCACCGATACAACGTCTGTCGCCCTGCCTCATTCCCCGAGCTGGTCCCGAGTGGAGCAGATGCCGATACATCATTGTACAGTGTGCGTTGTAGTATGGACGTTATATAAAAATAAACCTACTGCAACGAATAGACAGAATTATACAAATCGTTGTCATAGTATTTTAGAACTATAAATATTATATTTTTTTATAATATTAGTACTTACATAGTTATAACTTTAAAAATATTTATTTATGTATGTTATTTTTTACTGTCATTCATATATATACAGAAACAAGATTAAGTACGTATCAAAAATAATTTAACGATAACGTGAGGGCTGAAGTACGATTAGCAAATAGGTTGAATTTCGCTTGTTAAACCCACCCACACGATAGTTCATGAAATCATTTTTGTACAAAATTGCCGTCTCACTCTTGCACAGGCAATGACAGCCGCTGTTAAAGTGAGACAGCTATACGTTTGTACGTAAAAACGTACCGTATCTCAGTTCCTCATACTAAATTAAGTTTTGTAAATTTAATATTCAACCATTGTAACATGCGAAAAACAAAAGTTCTAAAAACTGCTAGGGTCCGTTAAATAGCTCAACTGATTCAGCGATAACATTTTTCTTAAGTCGCTGGTCCCAATTTCGCTAGCAGCAGTCTTTCCAAACTAAACTGAGCGACCGAATCGAGCGAAGCTAACTCGGCTATGTTTAGCTCACTTAGATAGGCGGAGGTTACAAATTTCTTGTTTACGAAGCCGACTCTTATGTGTTATTTAGTTAATTGATACACACCTATGGCTAGATTAACTCAAATTCAACTATAGTAAAATGTTCTCCATATTCCGACGGAATAATTGAATTTATTGATTGACGTCGACCGATGACGGGATTTTCGTCGCCAGTCACCAATGATTTGTTCTCGAGAGAAAGTTTCCGTTCTAAGGCACTTTAGAATTCGCGACCACTCAACAGGTCAAATGTAGCTGTTAAAAATAACAATCAAGATACTGCTACTTCTTATAAGATAGACTACTGCAGTTTCCATTGGACGATCATATACATAGTATACCTACATCTTAGCTCCCGTAGCTGTCTTCGCTAAGTTTAGCTCAGTTAGCTTCGCTTACGGTTCACTTCGCTACGTTAAATTTTATATGAAATACTTATACATTAAATTACCACCAAAAGTGCTCGAAATGTTCAAAAATATAAATATTGTTTTTGTATGTATTGTAGTGTATCTAAGTCTGATGCTTAACCGTTTTCTATAGCGCTCGTGCCATACAATCAGGAATTTGTTATTTAGTAATTTAGAAATAAATGTGTTATATTTTATAACGAGTTGTTTTATTTATTATTAATGTGAGGGCATGGATATGTTTAACATTTTAAGGTTTTGTTGCTGGTTGTCTAGTCTTCTCTTGTAGGTAGATACTTGATTAGTTGATAAGCGAGATCGGAATAACATTTATTATAATATCTCATATATTTTATGCGTTGATTACATTTGATTGCCAGTACTTGAATCAGATAGTGCTCTAGGGTTCACTTATTGACTATAAATAGAACATTTGACTTTGAGCTATATTGACATTGAATTGATGATGATAGATAAGTATTTTATATTTTTTTATAAGTTCATATATTATTATATTTATTGTCATTTAATTAATGTGCATATTTTCAATTTATTTTAATGTTTAAGTTTTTACTTAAACCTTGACAATAATGTTACTACTGTTCCTTTTAATTAAAATACTATGCTATTATGCGCCTTCCATTGTAAGTCTTGTTTAAATTTAATATTGTGTGATCTGAGTTGGTCGAAATATAGAATTATTATTATTTGAAACGGGTAAACGAATAACGTGTAATTTATTTTTTTTAAGGGTTTTATGGGTACCTAACGTACGGAGTCATGTGCATTGTTCAATAACATTTAAAGATAATATGTACGAGTAATATTATATTGAACTCGAGAATGGTATGATCATGTAGAACGGTTATCACACCACCACTGACCTCCTTAAGGTTGACCTGTGGGGCAGTTCTCCATAGTAACGTCGTAGGGGGATCACTCATTGTTTTAGGATTTAGGTCCAAAACAAAAAATATCGATTGTTTTCTTTACTATCTAGGCTTTTATCGTAACATTTGTTTAATAAAGATAATTAACTTGAGAGTTATGAGCCTCGAAACATTTTCATATAAAGTTTTCAAGGCTCATAACTTTCAACTTAATTTTTTATTTTGATTTCGGCTTCACGCAAGCCTAGATAATGACGAGATCAATCGGTATTATGCTTTGTTCTGGACTTAAAATTTCAAATAAGGGAGTGATCCCCCTACATACGACGTTTGTATGGAGAAGTGACCGGCCAGTGCAACCTTAAATGCGCAGTACTTTTACCGAGTACAGGAATTCCTTCGCGCGGCCATCACGCCCTCCCAAGTACTTGTTCGCAATAAATGCGTTTAATTTGAAGACTGCAGTTAAAAGTTAATAAGATGGGTAGGGCGATAGCTAGAACACTATTGTGTCGTCTATAACCTGACTGTTGCCTTTTATTTAACTTGCATTTTTTGAAGCAATGATGACTCAGTGGCATTGGCTATGGACTGCCGCGCAGCAGGTCCATGGTTCGAATCCCGCCGCGCGCTTGAGTTTTACCGCATGATGGTAGGTCATTTTGCGAATGCCCGCCTAGCTAGCGTCTACCCTCAAGTAGAAAATCTGCCGCCAAGCACCTAGCGGTGTGTTCCGGCAGCTGTCCTTGAGAATCAGTAATTCTAGGTTAAGCCTTTTGATCTTTTGAGAATGCATATAATCTAGACTAAGGCAAGTGTGATCAGGTATCTTCTAGGCAAGCGTGAACGAACATCGACCATCGCCGTAGTAGGTAGTATTATTATATGTTCTATGGCCGTAGCTGTGGTTGAGGTAAAACAAGAGGTAAAAAAAAAACAGAAAGCATCATGGACTTACAAGTTTTATTTGAATTAAAATAATTGTTAATTATTTCATTCCTTATCTTATTATATTTTCATCTATGGACCCATCTTACACAGCGCTACGTTTAAGTTTTTATATGTTTCCACAGTTTTCAATTAATTTCTTCAGTTACTGCACTCTGTTTATCGTCAGCTTCCTTCCTTTTTTCACCATCCTCTTTAGTGATATCTTTAATGGTATCCCCAATATTTTCTGTACTGCCCTTTCCTACTTCTCCTTTATTTATGTCTTCTTTACTACTTTTATTTGAGTCATTATCATTTTTATCAATCTCTTGTTTACTTCCTTTATCGATATCTTCATTGCTATTATTAACCTTTACTATGCTATCCTCATTCATATTGTCCTCTTTATTCTTTTCTTTATTAGGATTTTCCTTGTATTTATCAACCTCTTCTGTGGTATCTTCTTCTAGTTTACCATTTTCTTGTTTTATTTCAGTTTCTTCTGGTGCAATTGTGTCGGTATTTTTTTCAATGTCATTGTTGTCTGTTGATTCATGGGAGCCAATCCTCTCATCTATATTGACAGCTTGGTCATCATGTTTTGCATCTTTATGGCCTGAAACATTATCAGAATCATCATTAGTGTTATTATTTTCTAGATTAGTTGACTCGTTTGATACGTTCTCTTGTTTTTCTTCCTTTCCATCGGATAAAGTTGATTCCTTGTTATTATTCGAGTCTTTATTTTCTGGTAGTGCTGTAGATTCTACGTTATCTTGAGGCCTTTCCGTCGTTAAGCTAATGTCTTCTTGGGTTTTATTAGGTTCTGATGTTTCTTCACTGTTTTTATCCGTTTGTTTGTTCTCATCAGGTTCTTTATCGTCGTTACCAAAAACGTAAATGCCATTCGTTCCGTTGACCAATGGCTTAATATTATCCAGATCAGATTTATTGTTAATATTGAATATGAACACATTGGTAACCTTATCATTACCCACTGAGTTGCCGTATATGGTGTTAGATTCTATTATGACTGGTTCCTTTTCTTTTTTATCGTCACATTCTTTATCTTTTCTTCTCTTTGCGGATAGACTATCTTCTTCTTCCTCCATATTTCCTTTAAATGTTTTATCATCGGATTTTGACGAATCAATTTCACTAGTAGTACCATTTTTCGTATTCTCTTTTATATTTCCCGAAACATCTGTATCGTTTTCCCCTGGTTTGGTATTACCTTGATCATGTGTTGCGAAGTATTGTTCAATTTGCTTAGCGACTTCTTCTTTGATATGGTTGTCCATGCGCTGTGAACATTATAATTAACCTTTAGTATGATCATAATCAGAAGCCTTTGTGAGTTTCGTATACAAGTAGATAACTATTTTATATTTAATATGGGTTAATAATAATTTATTCTGGTTTCTGTACATAACTTAGCACATGAAGAATTCTTTATATAACGTTTTTTTATTATGAAATATATATAGTATGAGACGGACCAGTCGCACGCCTGATGGTAAGCGTGACGTCTGTCCATTACAGTAAGATATTGATGTGGTGGAAGATGGTAAACCAGCTTTAACTAGAACGGGGACTCGTTTTCAATGAATGACGCTGAACACGCCTTTAGATGCTTGATCTTATACTTGATGACCGTGGCTAGCAAGAAATAAAAGAAAAATTAAACATTTAAAAAAGAAAACGATATGAAGGGTCTATTGGCGACATAATATCCATTTTTATTATGTTTTACAACTGACCGTTTTTATAGCTATAAGTATTTAACGGGACTTACTCGCGATAAAGCATGTATATAATATAACTTGTAACTATGTGTTCAAGTCGTTTTTACCACATATTTTAGATAATTATAGAACGTAGTACGTTAAGCGTAATTTTGTTTAGTTACAATATATTTTGGTGTAATGAACTGCTGTTTTAATAAAATAATAATAATCTCCAAATTTACAGTAGGCGCCGGAGTGGTTGTGTACGCTTAATATTTACTTAAGCACCTAGCTAACAATTTTTTTGTAAATTTTGTGTGTTAAATTTGTATAGTTAGCATACTTACATTCGCAAGCAGATCCAAGTAAACAGTCGACCAGTCGTTGAGCCATTTCCAAAACTGCTCCTGGAAAATAATAAGATATCACAATAACAAAGATTTAAAAGTATTGTCAGATTATCCAGAGGGTTTTGCGATCATTGTCCATACTAATTACCTTAATGACTTTCCATAGTCGAAGTCGTGTATATTTATCTATTTTATCATTAGATATTGTTCGGCCCATGAGCACGATTACTCCAAAGTATTAGCTACGTCGGGTTAAACATATCTAATAATAAATATACGTGATTTAAACTGTTGTTTAGTTAATAATTTGGTAAATTGTCTTGATATATTTTGACTATTAGCTTATTTGTCTCTGCCTAGATATGTAGGTATTCTCCTCCAAATGCAACTGTTATTTAAACGTACCGTAAACGATATAATATAGTTATAATGATGAAATAATTTTTTTTTATTGCTGGTAGGCTTAAATTGTCTACGTCCACAGTCTAGTCTCTTGGTCATGTTGACGTGGTTTGCAGATATTGATATACCAGGTTAGCTTAATATATATACAGATATATTAAGCTAACCTGTCACCTACGTAATGTAAATAAATATTGTAATAATTTTACTATATGGTATGTACTTAACACATTGTTAAAAAACGTTGAAAAGAATGGCCCCGAGTTTCTTGCCCGTTCTTCTCGCAGTGGCTCTATAATTTTTGTTTGCTGAACGTGGCAGTACAATATAGTATATTTCAATAATATTAAAATTTGTAATTGACCTTCATAAGAGCGTCGTAGACGCCTAAATTGAATAAATTATTTTGACTTTGACTTTGAATTACTGGCTCTCTAGGCTAGCTTCTGGAACACACTGGTGCTTGGCGAAAGATCTACTAGAGGCCAATCAGATGATTATTCGTAAACTACTCTCGTTGCTAACACGTGATGTAACGCTCAATCACAACACACTTTTTGTAAGACGTAGGACGTGAGGTTATTAAATATATAGATCAGGTTTGTACGATTATAACTTACATAAGGTTGATTTTCGAGTTGTACTCGTGTTTATATATTGTCTTAAGTTGAAACAAGTTTACTTACGTTTTTCATTAGTTCTTGAATGGTATCTGGTAGCGGTGATGTATGATTAGCTTCATCTTTGCTATCATCATCAGCTTTTGGAGTTTCAGTCGAAACTGGCACTTCAGTAGTTACATTATCGTCGTCTTCGCTTTTACCGTCTTTCTCTGCTTTACTTCCATTGTTGCAATTAGCTTTATTTTCTAATTTAGCCGTTTCATTTTTGAAAACTTCTTTAATTATTTCAACTATTTCATTAAGTATTTCTGTGTTATTTTTTGGTTTATCAGTATCTATAGAATTAACGTTTAAATTGTTGTTTATTTCCTTCGAATTATCTATTTCCTTTGAAGAGTCAGTTGATTGATCTTCAACGTTTTCCTCAGATGGTTTAGGTTCGTCTGATGTCTTATCTATATTAGATTTTGTTGTTGTTTCGATGACGTGATTTTCTGTCGTTTTTTCCTGTGAATGAGAAAGTGAGTGAAGAGATTATGATGGTATCGCTTAAAATAGTGTTAATAATAATGCTATGCCAAGATAAGTGCAAAATTAAACTTAATTGAATACCTCTGTGCTTCCAGTTGTTTCACCTACGTGATATGATACTCGCTGGCCATTTAAATCCTGTAACGAAAGAAATATAATTTTATTGTATTACTAGGACCCAAAGCAGCAGCTCGTTCCCCAAGGGTATTGGATTCAGAGTGAAGTGGAAGATTCTATAGAACAATCCTGAGCATCATGAGAAATTCAATATACGCCGCTCGAGAACTATACAAAATATTGTATGAAATAAAAGCATATACTTGGGACTGGTACCTATGTTATGACATATATTTATCAATAACAATAATTATAAATTATGTATATTATTCATTATAATATTTTATCTCACTAACCTACGTAGTACCTACGAAAATTTACTAATCAGAACGAAGAAAATACGAACGCCCAAGACCAAATTTGGATTTCGTTCCCGCTGTCCGCTAAAGTCAATTAACTTTTATTGAACAGATGTGATGATTAATGTTTACAATTACGCATTGTAAAATAGAGACTTAACAATTACATTAATTTTCGTTTATTAATTTATTTGAGTATTTAGTAAAATATTTTTTGTAAGCCGCCCCTTAAATTGTTAGTTTTTATTTTCTCGCCCATAAACTTGGGATAAATAATTTTTGTATTTAGTAAAATCCAATTCACGCATTTATATATATTTTTTATGATAAAGGGTTTTGAAGATAGCTTTTACCTGGCCTTAGTTTTGTTTCTAACATTATTTTTGTTTATTTCATAATTCTGACTGGGGACATTACTTCTTGATATGTACTTACATTCCATACAATACCATGGTCTCCACTGAGGCTCATACCGTAGGTCTTCGATGGTTTGATGGGGTTTTCTAAATCTGGTTCCTCTAATTCATTCTCGAATTTGTGTATTTTAGCGTCAATAACATCGTCATCTGTGTTTTTCCTTTCCACTGGATCGAGATTTTTATTTTCCTGTGTGTCAGAGCATTTATTTGAGACGTTGAAGTAGTGTACCCAAGTGTTGTAATCGAGAAGTTTCTTTAAAGATGACCTAAATAATATTAATTTCTTACTAGTTCCCAGCTTGATTCATTTAGATGGATGTTTATCAAAAGTGACTATTGTACTAATAAATGCTCCAAATGAGCAGCATGCCACTGAGCTACCATGTTATGGTTCAAATTAGTCATATTGTTCTAATCTTAAGGAGATGGATCTACATAGCGATTTTATTCAACTAAAAGTGTTAATTTTTTACCTCAATATCAGTATTCCTTTTTCTAACAGAATATGAAGTTTCTTTGTTTCCCAAATCCTGCAATAGAACAAAAAAATATGTGTAAAATGTCTAATAATACATTTGCTATCCCATGTAAAACTTACAAACAGCAACATTTAACAAATTATTGGAGTACAAAATGTTTTGTGCCGGGCGGGAATTGAATGCGCGTGTTTCCGATTTCGCGCCGGATGCCTAAACCTCCGGGTTCAATTCCCGCCCGAGGCAAACCATTTTGTACTCCAATAATTTGTAAATTCATGATTTTGGTTTAGTACGCGGTAGTGCTTGTAGTCATAATATTTAGCAACTTTTAAATTCTTAAAGGGCGTTGAGCTAAATAATGTACCAGGAAAAACATAAATAGGCATCACATAACAATGTTAGTAATTGTTGTTTTTTTTGTCCGATAGGTTAGCCTTTGACCGCTATCTCACGTAATGGTAAGTGATGCTGTAGTCGAAGATGTTGTTCAGGCCTAGAGTTACTGCCTCTCAAGGATAGCTGCCGGACACAGTGTTAGGGGTTTGGCGAAAGATCATATACTTGAGGGTGGCTAGCTAGCCAGGCGATCACTTTGATGCCCTACCACCATGCTATGACGACTGCCATCCTAAGACCACAACCGACACACGATGGCTTAACGTGCCCTCCAGTGTTCCCATTTAATCTTATTCCGGATGTTTTAGACTTTTCGATCGGTTCTTCTAAACTTGGATCTTCCCTTAACTTTGGAACTTCCAAGTCATCGCTGTATTTATAATTTTTTTTGTTCTTTGCGTCATGGTCTTTGATTATTCCTGATTTCGACTTTGAAGCGTTGTCCACCTGTGATAATAACAATACGTGCGTCGCAGGATATTAGATATAAATATAAACCTCACGGTTTGCAGTGTTACGTAATACAAAATGGAATCCTATCAGTTAATTTATTAAATCTAAGACTGGATCTTTTGAATACCTAATTGTACCAATATGGAATTTTCAAAGATTATTAATATATAATGGGGGTTATAATTGTAAAAATACAAACTACAAAGATTTCAAAACTACACATTGGTCAATGATTTTTGTATATTTGCTTTTTTATAGAAAATGGTGACTAAGTGTATCTGTAAGCCTAATTGAAGCATTGCATTGTTGGCCGATCGGTAGCTATGGATGTGCCGCAGGTCATGGTTCCATGCCCACCGCCGCGCGCCTGCTTGAGCTTTACCGTATGATGGTAGGCTGTTAGTGTTAGTGCTTAGTCCGCTTAACATCAAAAAAACTAGCTCAAACTTGATTTAAAGGGAAACCCCAAAGTTATATAAATTAAATATTAAAAAAAAAACTAGTTACGTTGAGTGAATCACAAAATGAATTGAAACAACCAGTTTATTATTACAGTGGGGTTTTTTAATAACGCGTAGCATTTTTTCAGTAAATACTACATGTACCTATGGATTTGCGAGTTTTGAACCAACTGTAACAAAATAATAATTGCAAACAATAAATAGTCAATAGCTTGACTTACCACTATTTCATTATTTTTTATTCCAACGCCATATAAAGACTTCTTGCTACTCAAGTTCTGGAAAAAAATGTTAAGGTGAAAACTCATGTCCATGTATAAGTTTAAACAGTTATACATAATTATAGGAGTTTTTACGTTCGGTGACCATTCCACATGATCATGGAATGACGCATATGACTTCGGCGGCGCCTCGTATTGAAAAGTTATTATATTTTTTATTATTACAACTCCAAACGGTTTCTTACGAACATAGTGGTCGAGTCTACTTAAAATATCATCTGAATTGCTTGCTCACAATGTTTTCTTAAAAAGTAGTCAAGTCACCAAAAGTTCATGAAACATTTAGTAAAAGTGACATAGATGTCGTGAGAACCTGCTTAGTTATTATTATTATACCTTTCACTGTATAATTATTACGAATGATGTATGCGCCTGTAAGAGGTGTCCGTATCAGTCATGACTTAATTGTCATGAATTTGTAACACAATATATAAATAATGTATTTTTAATATGTACACTATTGGTGCATCTTAAATAAATAAAAGTTATTGAACACCAATGCACATGATTCCATGAGTTACTACCACTAAAACTGTCAAGGATATCAATAATTATTTCAGTTTTTATTTTTCAATGACGCGTACTCCGTGGATTATAATACAATATTACAACGAGAGAAAAATACAGTCATGTGTGGGATTCGAAACCGCAACATCCTCCCGGTAGCCGGGGTATGCTCTGACCGACTGAGCCAACATAACATATGGCTCATGACTCTAATTTGTCGTATCGGTTTTAAGCTCGCTAGTAGACAGTTATTTTTCCCTGTTACACAATTTTAATATTCTCGTCAGCGTACGTTTATGCATATAACACATGCCAAGCACACTAGGTGGACTGACGATATCGTGAAAGTCGCGGGTAGCCAATGTCTACAAGTGGCTAATAGCCGTTCTTTGTGGCGATCTATGGGGGAGGCATTTGTTCAGCAGTGGACGTCTTCCGGCTGACGATAATGATGAACAATTACAAGAGTTACAGAGATTAAAAATTCTCTCGGCAATCTGTTACGTATATAAATAGAACTATCGAAAGAATCGTTACAGAATCGACAACATCTAAAACTTTGATCAAAATAATACCGGAAGAACTTCCTTCTTCTTGTACGTTTCTTTCTTCTATTTCGTTTACTATTTTCATTATAATAAGGTAGGTACTTACATTCCAAACGACTCCACTATCTCCAGTTAAACTCATTCCGTATGACTTCCGTTCTTCCGCCGCGCTTCGTTCTCCTCTTGCTGTTATTTCTTCTACTCTCTCTTCCAGTCTATCTATCTGGTTTCCTATTTTATCTACACTTGCATCAACAGGATGTACACCTACAAGTTCCTTAAATAAAATCATAAAAAAATATTTGACTCTAATTTTACTCAGTAAGTATCTTTATTATTCTGTGTGTAATCTGACATTATTATATTCCAATGTGTAGGTATAAGAATTTTCTATAGTTCATGTAATTGGTGTAAACCGTTAATAATCAGTACTAATATTATAAATGCGAAAGTAACTCTGTCTGTCTGTCTGTTACGCTTTCACGCCAAAACTATTGGACCGATTTGAATGAAATTTGGTATCGAAATAGTTTGAGACCCGAGAAAAAACAAAGGATAGTTATTATCCAACTGCGCAAAAAGAGGTTTATGTTTCTGCGCGATAACCGACATACGCGCGGGCGGAGCCGCGCCCGGAAAGCTAGTTATAAATAAATAAATCAATTTTCAGCAAGAGTGTAGTAGGTACAAGATGTGGTAGGTAACAACATTAGACTATGCGGTCGTAGATAGATAAGAAACGATGAATTAGATAAGTTAGATGCACGTAATTCCTAACGAGTCCCGGAGCTCGAACGCCATGCGGTTTTTAGATTTTTGTGCTCTTTTGCTTATGTTAAGGTATAGCTCATGAATGGCAATACATTTTAATTATATTTCAAACCATTTTAGCGGCAACATTAAACAAATAGTTTAATAGCGTCCGAAGTACACAGTTACAAAAGTGGAGTGTCCGAAAACTTTCAAAAACTTCCTAGTTTAGTCGCTGGAGTTCATGTCAACCACGTGGCTCAGTGTGTTCCGGCAGCTACCCTTGGAGCCAATTATTCTGTTAGCCTAAACAACATCCACGATCATCTCATCACATACCATCAGGTGAGATAGTGACTAGCGTATCAATTATAAATAAAACATAGCAGATAGGTACTTGAACGAAAACCTAGACAAAAAACTTACTGGTTTATCTATAGCTAGCATTGCTTTTATGAAATCTGGTAAAATGTCCAAATCGAGCGGTGGCAGAGACGGGGGATTTCCGAGCTTCTGAAACAAAAACACTAAGGTATACATGTACATACACGTATGGTTCTAGGTTTTGGCATTACTTAGCAATCTCATTATTTAACCAGGTCTCTTCAGCAAACGTCCGTACGTAAGGTACCACCGTAGAGCCAGATATTCTGATTTGCAGTGCATGTGTAGTGCCAGTGCTGATGCTAATAGAAACATTTCTTAACTGTGCGATATGGTTATGTTCTTTAAAAAAAAATTAACACATTTCCAATCATATAAGGTGCGAAAATATTTGTATCTATACATTCAAAGAATTACCTAAGTACATAATACATATGTGTATTAATCCAAGATAATATCCACAAGAAAGGTAAGGTGTAGGTATTTAATATCGTATGCGGATGATGAAAAAATAAATGTACTTATCAAAGTAAAATTACGGTTATAATAGGTAACTTTAAAACCTATTAAGGTAATTTATTACTTATCTCATAACTTTTCCTATGCAAGGACCTTAAAATTCCTTATTTAAATTTACCACATAGATACCTACATATGACAGGTAGGTATTAAACTACTCAATTAAACGCTCATCACGCGTCAACACTGGCGAGCGTGAGATGCGCATGCGCCGTGAGCCCGCAAGTGTAGGTACTTATAGCAGTAAGTACGGTAAACTGATGGTGGCCTTCTCCAAGTGTGTAAAACCGGGAGATGCGGGTTCAAATCCCACCCGAGATAAAACTATGTGATCTTTTTTTTTTTTTTTTTTTTATTGCTGATAGGTAAGCCTTTGACAACAATCTCACGTGATGGTAAGTGATGATGTGGTCTAAGGTGTTAACAGGCTTAACCTAGAATTACTGGCTCTCAAGGACAGCTGCCGGAACACACCGTTAGGTGCTTGGCGACAGATTTTCATCTTGACGTCGCTAGCCAGGCGGGCATTCGCAAAAATGCCCTTCCACCATGCGGTGAAGCTAAGCCCGCGGCGGGATTCGAACCATGGACCTGCTGTGCGGCAGTCCATAGCCAAAGCCACTGAGCCATCACTGCTTCAAAATGATCTAAAACCTTTTATTTTTTTTTAATTTTATTAGGTTAAGCGAAAGTGAATACTTACGGTATAATCTATTTCTCTTTTGCTTCGTTTCCTTTCTTTAGCATCCTGAAAAAGAAAATGTTTTATATGAGTATTTAACATGATCGTAAGTCGGAGTCTATTGTAGAATATAGACTCACTTCAATGAAGGCTACTCAGTTATATTTGGGATATGTATAAATCACATGGGTGATTTAAGGGTATTTAATGCACTTAATCTGAGTAATAATATTTTTTATATAATCTCATTCGGTAATATTCTAATTATGAAATGAAATACAGACTTTTATTGGCATATTTTATTTACATACTTCTTTAAGAAAATTAAAAATAATAGTTGATATCATGATATCATCACTTACCATCAGGTGAGATAGTGGTCAAAGGCTAATCTATCATGAATAAAAAACAACTTACACATAAATATGATTGTAGGCAAGACAACAGCGAGGATTTACTCTGCGTATATGTAAACCGCTTACCCAAACTAACACTCAAAATATTATACAGTGCTTATGTTCGTACTGTGTTGAGTTCTAAAGTGTAGTATAAAATCCACAGTCCATATTGATCGGATTGAGAGGGTTGAGAAGAATATTTTTGAAATCGTTAGATTAGCGCACAGGTCACGCGTGTACAGATTATTCAGAAAGGACAGTTGAACACAAAATGTATTGTTTAAATGCAAGACGTAATTTGATAGATAGTGTATTTTTACATAAAATTGTAAATAATTACATTAACTCAGCTGTCCTTGTGGAATATATTTATTTTAAAGTATACCATAGTCATCTCCGCACGTTCTAAAGATACTCTCCATATCCTTTCACTTAACACTAACTATGCGAAAAATACCTTTTCCAGACGCTCATTTATATGTTACAATAAATTCCAAGATGGCATAGATATATTTCACGATTCTTTGTCAAATTTCAAATCAATAATGGTAGATTATTGTGAACTTGTCTGTATCTTAAATATCGTACCATATCGTACCATTTTTAGTAGGTATTAATATATAATGGTACATTTCTTACAAATGTATTGTATACTTTTCTGTTTTCTGAGTCCGTCATTAATGTATTTGCAATAATAAATACTAATATTTGTAAAAAGTTACGCTAAAGTAGGTCCTTAGTACATAGTGTGTGAAATAATAATTGTGAACGACTGTTTTTACCTGAATAAATAAAAAATGGATATGTGTGGCTACCACTATAACCTTTTATTGGTAAATAATCGAAGAGGTACCTGAATAAAGTCTGTCCATTCCATGTTCTGTGCACTGCCTATATATTCTGGTGCCTTTTGAACAGGTTCTGTTTCTGGAGGAATTCCGGACGATTCCGTTACCTGGAAACAGAAAAACATTGGTCTTTGAAAAACACTGGACTTGGAACATTTTTGTAGAGCGCAAGTATTTTTATGCTCAATACTTGTGTTCTACTTCATAAATACTACTATATACAGAATAACATTTTCATCTCTATACAGGGTTATTGGTAAAATGCTAACAACCTCTGAGGGTTGACATGAGATGATTGTCTATAGTCAAATTCTCAACGCTAAACGTGATGCTTTAAGAAGAAAATCTTACTCGGACAGACTGCATGCATTGCGCCTCACTACACTAGAAGAAAGACGTCTTCGTGGGGACCTTATTGAAACATACAAGATAATCACAACTTGCCATGTATTCATGAAATGTATGTAATCAAAGAAGTAATAAGGTCAACCAGAGGAAACCAAACTAAAATAGCTCGAACACTTTCAAGTAGGAAAATTGCACACAACTTCCTTAGTAACAGGTGCTCAATTGGAACCGATTGCCATATGAAATTGTGACTGCCAATACTGTTTACTCTTTTAAGAACTGGCCTGGTTACAGGCTACGAACCAACAAACTACCTTTAATAAGTGAACATTAAAAGTGAAGTTAATGACTTTCGATACTGTGTGATAAAGATGCTGCTCGTCTATAAACAAATAAATAATATGTTACGCCTAAAGGTAGGTCGTAGGTAGGACTAGCCTGCTAAACCTAGGTTTATCTTGGATAACATGTGAATGTTAGTTTATTCTATCATTAGCAAGCTAAACTTAGTACAACTGCAGGCCCTTGGCTAAAAATGTTGAAGCAAAAGAAAAAGGAAATATTATAATTACTTTTTCGACATGAAAACTTGTAATGAAAACAATATTACACTCATTACAGATACTTATTTATTAAAAAATATATAATAAAACAAATGGAAAAAAAAAAAAACTTTAATTTTTATAAGTTAAATATGTTAATTTTAGTCAGAAATATCTGTTGTTACACTTTAGTTATCTTTTACAAATAAATTATACGTACAAATGGACTAATAATAATTTTACAATAAATAATAAAAGTAATGACTATAATTGTCTACTATATATATATATATATATATATATATATTTATCTTTTATCTATAAAAAAGTAAGTTTTTCCTAGCTGTTGGTCATTCATAAAAAGAAATTAATAATATAAATAAATAAATTATTCTATACTTACCACGATGTGAGCAGCCTGCTCGTATGCCCTACTATCCCAAAAAAAACAGGACTCCACTTCACGAGATGAAATAATGTTAGGAAGGTGATCGTCCATACTTAATACGTACCGAATCTTTGTCTAGCTCATTTTTACCGGGGATGATGTCATCTTCTTGTGAATCCAAGTTAGTGGCTACATCATCAGCAACTGGGCCGGGAGGATCAGCTGTTTTTGTCTGCAAAATGAATTCCAAGTTAAAGAAGTTTTTATCGGATACATTTCAATGATTTGATTCCGCCATCCCCATTCTATAACCGGACATCCAGGGATATTCAGAAGCGCCACCGCTATATGGTAGATATCCCATTTACCCGAACGAAGCGATTTGCATCTTCTTTCATCATACGAACCGCCAGGGACAGACTCAGGCAGGGTATGGAATACCCTGCCTGAGTTTGTGTTTCCGGTTAAGTACAATATGGGGGTCTTCAAAACGCGAGTAAATAGATACCTTCTGGGTAAGCGCGCTCCACCATCGATCGCATCATCACTTAACATTAGGTGAGATAGTGGTCAAGTGCTACCCAGTTCAGAATATAAAATAAAAACAAAAACAAATTTATAAAAAATTTGATTTTCTTTGACATGTATATCTGATTCAGTACAAAAATAAGGGAAGTATATATTTTGACTTCATAGACTAGGTACCTATAAAGCGAAATAGTACATTCTTCACCGAGAGGAGAAAGTGACCGATTACCGTCGAGGGTGTCGTTTGAAGCCCGAGCCGTAGGCGAGGGCTTTAAAACACTCGAGATCGGGAATCGCACTTTCTCTCGAGTGATACATAGTGCTTTATACTACACCTACCTTTTATTTTACTTTTCTACGAAAACTGAATCCTCAAACAACACACAAATAGAAAATGGCGCCAATGGCGTCTGCAATTTTCACATGTTCTTTTTTCAAATTGTTTGACACCATCCAACACACAGCTAGTGGCCAGTGTCATTTTGCGAACTTGGAGATAAAAACTCACTGTAAAAACTTTTTGGCTTTTGATATTTAGGTTACCAGCGCATAGTCTTACCCAAAATTAAAAAAGAAAAACCACGTAAGAAATGGATTTTCATACACTTTTCTCTCCCGCTCATATGCGTTTTCTCCCCGCATATTTGTTCGATATGTAATGACGTACTTTCTACCGTAAATTTGATAAAGTATCAAGGTACTTTCCGAGCAGGTGTAGTATAAATAAGTTTTTATTTGCAATAACGGTTGCTCCACGGTTCGTTGTAATGTAAACCGCGGAGCAACTGTTTACATTACAAAATTACAGCATGCATTATTGCAAAGATATAAATATTGAAATTATAGGGTTGCGTCATCGCTAACAAGTTTCAAATGAATTGCAAAGTTAAAATATTGTAATAACTTCAATTTAAACTAGCTTTTGCATATTAGTTATTTGAATGATGTTATATACATTTTTTAAAGAATTTTTGGAACTTCCCGGTGAGAAAAATGTAGTCCTCACAAAAAAAGATCAAGAGCATGGGACTGTGTGCTTTATTCGACTTTGTAAAATGTGCGGATGAAACTTTTGCCCATGTCGGGATGCACGGTGGTAGTTGTCACAAGCGACATCATTTTTCAACCTATTTAGATGTTTCCTTCTTTTTATGAGAATGCCTATATTGATGTAATCGTCGTCACCAAAGACATTCCCCATAGAACGCCACAATATACGGCTATTAACCACATGTAACTATTGGCTACCACCGACGTTTACAATGTCGTCAGTCTACCTTGTGGGGGGCCTACCAATTCTACATCTACCAGTCACAGTGTAATGTGGCTACTACTCGAGAATCTATCTATATCATCGGTTATTGGTTCGTCGAGCAATGTGGCCTGCCCATAGCTTTGTCGGTGAATTTGGTTCTTCAGCAAATTTCTCCTTTGCGGATTTTATCGCGCAAAGAAACTTTGCGAGCAAGTACAGCTCTCTCAATTGCTTGTTGAGCGAATTTGAGTTCCTCTATAAGATTTACGCAAAACATATTTAAAATATACAATCGCAAATTCATGTATTGTTCCAGAAAACAAATTGTGGGTCAGCCACATAAGGTAGGAGGTAAGGGTAAGTACTCTAAGAACATTATGATGGTTTAATTAGTTACTCTTACTTCATTAATATTGTCGTGTGTGTTTTGATCAAAAACGGCAGGTTCCTCATGTTCCGAATCAATTATTTTATCTTCAAATGAACTTTTCACATCTTCGTTTGGTTTTCCCTACAATTAAAAGAAGATAGATGATTGGCGTAACATGAGATTTGGACATGGATTTTTTACAGTAGTTAAAACGTAGTAACTTAATATTATATGTGATGACATCCAGCAAAAAGAAAATTACACGTGAAAAAAAATGTGTTCGTAAGTTGTGAACTTACTCAGAATAATTTAGATGATTATTTCTTTGTTTTGTGAGGAATTGATCCAGTGGTACCACTAAAAAAATGGAAACCAATTCCCCGGGTCAAGAGAAAGGGTTACAAAATGTTTGCATCATGTATAATAAAAGGACATACATTTGTATATACATTTTATAATAAGAAAAAATCGTGTGATATATTATTTAACCAATAATAGAAGTTTAAGACTGGTGTTATCATCTCTTCTATTACAATCAAATTTACAGATAATAAAAATAATATTGGTAATTTTATAATACTTTGATCTATATTTTGCGTACAATTTTCACTAGCCCGTGCAGCTTTCCATCATTGAGCTGAAAGTTCATAGTTACCGTTACTATCGATTTTATTTGGTGCCAATCAAAGAATAGTGACAGATGATGGTATATTGTTTACGAAATCTTACCTGGTTTTCAGAATCAGCCTTAAAATATTGATATCCATGACTATTTGTCCAGGATCTGCGACTTTCATCAAAATCTAATTCTTTGCTACTGTATTTTGCTTGGTTTCGAAAATTTTCTATTTTGTGTTGATCGATATACACTTTGTTGTGGTCGTAGTATACGTTATTATGATTACTTTCTACCATGTCATGATCACCTTGGACTATGTGAGCATTACCAATTATTTTATTATCATTTTCTACTTTGTTATGTTTGATGTTAATTATATGTTCGTTATTTACCTGTTCATAAGGCGTTTCAATAACGTGATAGTATATGATTTCTCTCAACGTTGGCTTCTCAGGTTTTGGATTATTGAATTTGAGGGTATTTGTTAATTTGTCTTCGGTTACTTGGTACCCGTCTGTGGCGTTGATGACCTGAAATTTAATTTATATATTTATTATAAATGAATAGTTATTTGTTACGCATGGCTACAAGTTGTTATTTAACGCGAGTACTTGTGTTGAAACCTGAGGAGCGAGCGGTTTCAAATATAAAATCTTGAGCGAAGCAAGGGTTATAAAGGTACGAGACACAAAATAACTTTACATCTACATATTTTTTTACTTCATTTCACCAAGGAAAATGCGAGACGCAATTAGAACAGCTTGCATATAATATGCAAGCTGCTAATATGGTGGATATCCTAACAAGTAAAGGTTTAAGAGAAGTTGAAGTTAGATACATGATGTGATATGTACCTACATGAGACTCCGCGGTCGTAGATAGAGAAATGATAAATTAGATATAGATCAGCACGGCTCCATCAATAACCTCTTAAATGTAACAAAGCACGTACTAACTAAGATAAGGACCGATTGTTGTAGTATATAAGCTATGGTAGATGTAAGTTAAAGAAGGTCTTAATACAGTCTCAATACACGATGGAACGTTAAAGGATATAGTCCTATTTCATTTGGTGGCACCAAGAGCAACCATCCCTTCACAGGCTTTGCCTACGAAACCTCCAAAAACAGTAAATATCGGTCTGAAAATATAACGGACATTAAGTTGTTACAAATCACTTAAGGAAAATCCAAAGTGAAGATAAAATATAATCATTTTTAATATATGTTAGTACATAAAGAATGTTTTCGTTAAGATTATCATAAACGTAGGTTTCGATTTGCTACAAATTAGCTCACACAAATTGCATCTCTATCTATGCAGAAGTGGCCCTTATGGACAAGTATAGAGTCGCTCAACGAGCTATGAGAGAGCTATGGAGGAGTTTCTTTGCGCAATAAAATCCGAAACGTGGATATTCGCCAAAGAAGCAAAGTCAACGACATAGCTTTCAGAGTTTGCAAGTTGCGGAAGAGATTCTTCCGGTAGGTACTAACTACGTGGACTATCGACATGGCATAAGTCGCGGGTAGCCAATGGTTACAAGTAGGAAGCTGATGGTAAAGGAAGGTAAAGGTAGGAGCAAGTGTTCGGCAAAGACTAGGGATATGGGTCAAAAAAAATCAATTTGATTAAAATGAATAAAAGGGAGGCAAATAGTAAATTCTATACGCGAGGGAGGTAATGGAGTAACCATAATATAAATATATTCTGTGACTACCGACTGCCAAAAAGATGCAACCCTATTAAAGTAAGATGCACGAATTGACAAACGGACGGACGGTGTATGCTTATATTGTACATTATTACATGTATTAATTTTGGTGGTAAATGTTGATAGTGTTGAATTTGATAAAACTAAAAACTTACCTCTTTTCTGAAAATTGAAAGTCCAAAAACAGCACTCATGTCCAAAATCACCAAGAATGTAACAACCTATTAAAAAAAACTTCATTACCTCATCACACCTATGAGATATATCAGTTGGTACAATACGTGTTTCTCTAACACAAAAGCATGGAAATATTGCAAAATCTATCGAAGGACTCGTATAAACTAGGTTCAGAAGAAATTAATTGGACGGGTGACCACCAGTGGCATTTATTGAGACTACTCAGCGTGTTTCTTCTG
The DNA here is from genome assembly GCA_963854805.1 of Plagodis dolabraria. Taxonomy (NCBI): domain Eukaryota; kingdom Metazoa; phylum Arthropoda; class Insecta; order Lepidoptera; family Geometridae; genus Plagodis; species Plagodis dolabraria. Next base: position 1,605,727 of record OY978469.1, on the reverse strand, counting down.
ATTGTCTTCTAATGTCCATTCCATACCACATCTTACCTGTACGTTCTATATTTACGTGTTCTATATTTTCAAAACATTGCGGAATCTCAGTAAGCTTTAAGCTCACATGTAAACCTTTGTTAATCTCAACCTTTTATTACCTGTCTCACTATGCTAGCAAGGATCAATATAATTATTGCCTTAAGACTGAGCAGTGGAGCACACAATTTATAAAAATGGTGTGCTACACTGGTGTGCTTTTCATTAGAAAACTAATTGCTCTTTACAAATCTATAAATATTTTCGTTTATAGGCAAGACATAAAAATAAACATTTAAACTATTAAAAAATAACGTGTTCTCAATATAATAATTTCACCGCACTGAAGCACCTCTTGAACACTCGTCCACACGCGCGATTAAAACCACAGATTACAAAAGGAAATACCGTCAAACCGTGTGTTCCAAGACTGTGCAATCCCAATCAACAGCATGACAACGATTGTTCCAGCTGCGCTAATAGTTTGGCACGAGGTACTATATTAGCTACTAGCATGCTGGGCGCGCTGCCAACTGGTAGTGGGCTGGAGCATTTGGACTGCCTGTGGGTTTGCTATGACTTATAGGTTGTCCATGTGCTTTTATTGTAGTTGCCTTCCAATTATATCCTCTTTGGTCCACTACACGTAAGCGCTTTCCTGTGTTGACTGGATCGTACGTGTTTGCCTGCAGGCGACACGGTGCGTGTGGACGGTGCATTAGTGGTAGTCGTTAGGCAAAATCGAAGGCAAAACTCTTCTTCTCTTTGTGTTGTTTTTATGGGAATATGACGGAACAAGCACAAGGCCCAACTAATGTTGAAAACCCCTGCCATAACAATGCACACAAGTGACGAACTGCACTGCGCTCATCACACTGAGACATGAAAATGTTAAGTCCCATGTACCTGTAATTTCATTGGCACCCGAACCCTTCAAACGGGAACAGTATTGCGAGCATTATCTACTGCTTGGTGGTAGATATAGTTATTGTGGCAATAATTCCTCTCACAAAGCGTTCTACCGCTACTAAATATGGTCAGAAAAAATATAGAACTGATCTCCATAGATGGGATTTAGTGTAAACTTACAAAACTCTTCGCCATATTGTTTTTCAACAACACGCGCACATTGTACAAACAGTATCTCAAATGACTTCCAAAACGATTTCTTCCATTATATAAATACTAAAAGTTAATTCGTTTATTATCTATTTTATCTTATCTTCATCTTTGTTGTATTTAAATTGTTCCAAAACGATTTATTGTGGTTGACTAATGGCGGCCATAGTTTGATATTGACGGAGTCCTTTTGATTGAAAAAAACATGGTCAAGTGCGAATTGGACTCGCACATCGAGAGTTCCGTATCAACACCAAAACAAACAAGAAATATGGAACCGACTTAAATACTCAAAAGTGTGAAATAACTTGTTGAAGTCGGTACGATGATAGTTCAAAGTACCTATTATCACAATACTGTGCGCATGGTACCGACTTTGACAAATTATTTCACACTTGATTATTGAAGTTGGTTCCATTTATTGGTTTGGTTGGTTCCGTTAATTTTTTTTTCACATTAAAATATTTTTTCGCTATTTTTAGTGACTCTTGCTACTTACGGGATCAATTGTTATTATCATCAAGATAGAAAAATATTTTTCAGTTATTGGACAGTATTTTCTGACGAATTGAGAACCTCCTCTTTTTTGAAGTCGGTTAAAAAGGAGGGGGTTCTCCGTCATTCGGGAGAACCGATTTTAATAATTATTTTTTTAATTGATAGCTGATCCTTGTCGTGCGTTCATATTTAAATTTCATCAAAATCGATCAAGCCGTGTTTGAGTCCAATTTTTATTAATGCTGATGTGTATATTTCTAATACAATTACTTAATGTTTTTTGTTGTTTTAAAAAATTTACCAGAACGATAATAAATGTCACTATATTCAATATAATTATGATGACGAAATATTGTAAGATAAGTAAGGTAGCATAATAATACTCGTATTATTTGTGCTATTTAAAAAAAAATATACCAGTTAATGGTGAAACATGTAGATCTGTTAACCTTATTAAGACCATGATGTTTCTTGCAATAAATTTAATTGAAAAATTAAATGATTTCAATGTTAAATACAATATGTAGGTACTAGTAAATTATGTTTTTCTAATAATAAAATATGATTTGATTAATAGTCGAGGAACGCGAAAACGTTCGACTTTCATAGGATTCTAACCCGTTTCTTTATTGAGCAACACGTGTGGCGTCAACGGTGTCCGCTCGAGCACTGCAAAAATCCTTATGCCTATTCCAATATTATCTACTGAATAATTCCGTTATGCGACTTATATCCTTTAATACATTTATTAGAAATACTCTATATCTAAACCACATTCAAAAAAATTCTAATTTGTTTATTGTTGGTCAAAATGATGAAAGTATCGACAGCTACCTGTTCAGCCGTACAATGTTATATATGATACAATAAATTATATTACAATTAACATTATGTCATGCAATAATTATTATTTAGGTAAAATGTCAAGATTTTTATCATTTAATTTATTCTGTATCTGTATCTGTATTAGCCGGATCGTCCACTGCTGAACGCAGCCTCCCCTACCCCCTTAAGGGGGCATTTCCCACGCTTGGCAAGCGGCTTGGGGATCGCAGTGTAAGATAGTAGTTCCTTAGAAGGCGCTGCTGCCCACCTTCCAGTATAATTATTCCCTTAGTCGCCTCTTACGACACCCACTAATTGTATTTAAACCTATTTATTAACCGACTTTAAAACAAGGAGGAGGTTCTCATTTCGTCTATTTTTTTAAATGTTTGTTACCTCAGAACTTCTGTCTGGGTGAATCGATTTTAATAATACTTTTTTATTACCACTAAATCATCCAGGTGAGCGGATACATTTTTCAGTTAATTGACTATATAAATATGATTCAAATGGGACCAACGTGGTTGTATACTCTACCCAATAAAAAATAATCATCAAAATCAGTTTATAATTGCTGGAGTAATCGAGTAACACATTTTTTGTTTAAATTGTTCTACGAAGTAACTTGTTAAAGTCGGCCCCATGCTGATTCAAATTCTGTCAGATCTAATTTTCATGGTCATTCAATAAGTTATTTCATACTTTTCAGTGTTAGAACTTTTTAATACTTAACAGTTGTATTTTGGAAAAAATACTCCCTTTTTAGTGATTAATTACTAGTTAGACCATCGATTTTCGCTCACCTGAAATATTGGTAAATATTGGTCCACATCGACAAAACTTGCAACTACTAAGTCAGCAAGCATTTTTAGTTGTCGAGTGTAACGTAAAAACTACTTGTCGTGACCGTTTTTGATTAAATTTATGTGGGGCTTCATTAGAGGTATAGATTGTTCGCACCACTTGTGGTATTATTTCATAGACAAATATTTCTCTTCCATACCCACATTTTTCACACCTTTTTTCGCTGCACAGTAAAAATACTGGTCGTCATTGTCCAAGGACGAGAGTCTGCATTTACACTCCGTACTCACCGCACGTACCTCGCTGCTTGGTGAAGATACCACCAACGATACATATATTAACCGCACCGCGAATTGTGATAGTAGCGAGAATAATATCAAGGAAATTACAGTGAAGCAAGTGAGGAAGCTCTGGCCAGAAGCTACATCCAAGAGGACCGTCAAGACAAGGATATAGAAACGAATTCCAGGTACCACTGTGCAGCTTCTTCATTCTGTTTCTTTACTATATACCACTCTTTCATACCAGCCTATGGATATAACCCCCGCATTTCTCCCACTACTGGCAACGGCTTGTACTGCTCAGCCGAACAGTGGTGGCCACATTTTTGGCCTTACGAGCCGGATTCATAACATCGTAATTATACTATTATATACCTTCTAGAAAATTAGTTATAACTTCGAACTTATCACGTTGATGTGTCATTGCGCCACTCAACATAATTCCGCAATCTATACTCATAAATCGCTATTTTCCCCCTATATTCGGCACTAAGCCTTATTAATACGCATCAATATATACATTTCTCTCATAAATATACGCAAATATTATCAAAAAATTGCATAGTTGGTGGTACCCTTTCATACGCCATTTTGAAGACGCAGGCTGTGCCTTGTGGTCAATGAAGTGGTTATTGTAGGTATTTAACTGTCGTTTATTGCATCATTATTTACATAATTCATCTGTGTGATATATTGTGTATTCCATATTTCGTATCGCAAACTAAGTTATCGTTATCTTAACCTGTATTCATTCAGCCGTGACGTCATCATTCCCCGCGCATGTTGTAGGCATATACGTAAAATACGGAACATTAAATAATCCCTAATTACTTTGCATTTATCGTAAGTAACTAAATTTAAATTATGGCCCCAACTACTTCTAAGGACGCCAAGAGCTCAGATAGAACTTCACCCACTCTTAAAAAATTGATTAATAAACGCAACGCAATATTTTCTAGAATTCAGGACATTTATAATCATTCTAAAAGTGTTTTTGATAATGAAACATCTCAAGAATTGTTCTTGGGTGGTATCGAGTCATTAGATAACTTGCGAACTGAATTTCATCAAGTGCTGGATGAAATTACTGATGCAGAACTGGAAATTAATCCTGATTCTGAACCCAATTATAAAAGTTGGAGCTCTTTCGAAGAGTTATATTGCTGTTGCAAACGCGTAGCTTCTAAGTTAAACGCAAATAAACCAAAATCTGACAAGTCTATTGTAGGCTCCTCACATAAATCTATATTAAAGTTGCCGAAACTCGAGTTAGTCAGCTTTTCAGGTGAGCCAACAAAATGGCCTATTTTCTATCAATCGTTCCAAAAATCTGTGCATGAACACCCTGATTTGACCGACAATGAACGGCTGCAATATTTGTTAGGAAGACTATCAGGACGGGCACTTTCCGTTTGTACCGGAGTCGCACCAAACGCAGAGAACTACAACATAATATGGCAAACGTTGGTTAACAAATATGAGGATAAACGCAGTTTGGCTACCTCATATTTAGATCAGATATTCGAATTTAAATCGTTTAATACCGCAACTTCAAAAAATTTAGATGTGTTTTTAGATAAGTTTTGTTCCGCAGTCGCTTGCTTAAAGGCACTCAAAATTGATGATTTATCAGACTTTATACTCCTTTATCTTTCGCTAAAGAAAATAGATTCAGAAACGGCGAAGTCGTTTGAAATGCATGTCCGCGCTAGTTCAATGCCGGCATATGATGATTTCATTACATATCTTAGAGAACAGACAAAAATTCTAGAACGCACCGCAGGTCCTTCGGGTAAACGTAATTATAATGAACCACAAATTAAACTCCCGCAAAAATCTACAAACGCATTTGTAACTGCAAATACACATTGTGTGTGCTGTAATCAAACTGACCATTTTAATTTATATAAATGTCCGCAATTTTTAAAAATGTCTGTAAACGACCGATTTAATTACCTCAAAGAAAATAGGGCATGCACAAACTGCCTCAGTACATCGCACAGTAACTCTGCGTGCAAATCTGTTCATAGCTGTCGTCATTGTAATAATAGGCATCATTCTTTAATCTGTCGTAAACAGATTACGTCACAGGCACCCGCGTTACAGACCGCACGCCTTGACGGGCTGCAGTCGTCTGCTAAACAACGGGATTCGGATACGTCATGTCTTATCTCTGTAGACAGATCGAACACAACTTGTTTGTTAGGCACGATGCAAGTTAACGTTCTCGATGCAAACAATCGCGTACAAACTGTGCGAGCTTTGGTTGACCCCGGGTCACAAAGCAATTTTATAACTGCTGAATGTTGTAATAAATTAAATCTTAAATATAATAAGGTTTCTCGCGCCATCGTTAAAGGCATCGGTTCCTCGCCTAGCCCTATTAAAGGTACTACCAACTTAGTCCTATTTTCACAAATAGACAGTAATGTCTCGCTTTCGCTCGATGCTTGCATTATTGATCGCATCACTGATAAGCTACCGACGGTACCTATAGATTTAACTGCGCTTAAGTATCTACGACACGTCATTCTCGCAGACCGGCAATATAATGAACCGGGAAATATAGACATTCTTATCGGTGCTCAGTTGTTTGGTAACATTTTATTGTCTGGACGAATAACGGGACCGCCAGGTACTCCAACCGGGTTTGAAACTATATTTGGATACATGCTTATCGGAAATTCACCTACGCTTAGTACAAATACTCGTAATAACATGGCCATTTCGATGTGTTCTTTTGTGGAACCAGAACCTACTATTGACGCGATATTAACAAAATTTTGGCAACTTGAAGAGGTGTCTTATGAACCTGCCTTAAGTGCAGCTGACCGCGAATGTGAAGAAATATTTAATAAAAATGTTTCCCGCGATAACACCGGCCGTTACACGGTCGCGTTACCTTTTGCCAGCGATCCTAGTGTATTAGGAGATTCTTATCAAACCGCTAAAAAACGCTTCTTATCTTTCGAGCGCAGGTTCGATTCCTGCCCGGACTTTCGCATTGAATATAATGAAATAATTCGTGAATACCTATCGAAAGACTATATATCACCGCTACCTGACGACAATCAATCTAACGGCTATTATATACCACACCACGCTGTTGTGCGCGCTGATAAAGCTACAACTAAGGTTCGTATGGTTATGGATGCTAGTGCTAAAACTGATACTAACGTTTCGCTCAATGATACATTGCACTCGGGCGTAAATTTGCAGAATGATTTGTTTTTAATATTACTTGATTTCCGTTTATTTGAAATCGCGTTCATGTGTGATTTGAAGCAAATGTTTTTGCAAATTTTAGTATCTGACGAACATAGAAAATACCAGAAGTTTTTATACCGCTTTGACAATGCCTCACCGTTAGTCACATATGTTTTCAACAGGGTATGTTTTGGAAACCGTAGTAGCCCTTATCTCGCTATGAGAGTTGTCCGCAAATTATGTGAAGACGAAGATTCATCTTTTCCCCGCGCCGCTCACGTTGCCAGGCATCATTGTTATACTGACGACTTATGTTACTCAGTACCTACCGTCGAAGATTCTCACCAGCTTAAGGATGAACTGATGGGAATGTTTAAGGCCGGCGGCTTTGATCTCGTAAAATGGTCTAGTAACTGCCGCGAATTACTTGATTCATTACCAGAATCACACCGCTATGATACGCATATCCAATTAGATGGAGCCACGCAACCCCTGAAGGTTCTTGGCCTTCAGTGGTCACCCATAACTGATGAATTCTATTTCACAGTTACTTTAAATGAAAGACCGTGCACTAAACGCAATATTTTATCTGTTATTGCTCGTCAATTTGATATTCTCGGACTAATTGCACCTGTCATACTTCATGCTAAATTAATTCTACAACGCTTACACGTTTTAAAATTAGACTGGGATGACAACCCGCCACAAGAAATCGTAAATTGTTGGGAAAGGTACTTACGCGAATTGCCGATGCTCATGGATCTCCGCTTTAAGCGTCATCTAGGTGTAACACCCGACGATAAGGTTTCCATTATATCTTTCTCCGATGCCAGCGAAAGGGGATACGGGTGTGCAGTTTTTGTTAAGATCGAAAGTCCTAATAGTCTGAAACCCATAATATCGCTTGTATGCGCAAAATCAAAGGTGAGTCCTCTAAAAACTGTTTCAGTAGCCAGACTCGAAATTTGTGCCGTATTATTAATGTCCAAGCTCGTCCGTCGTGTAATTGATACCTATACCTTACGTCACCCCATAGCTAATGTCTATTGTTTTACTGATTCGATGGTCACCCTACATTGGGTGCATTCGTCACCGCACCGCTTTAAAACGTTTATAGCGACGCGCATTACAAAAATTATATCTAACTTGCCCGCTGAGTGCTTTTTCCATGTTCCGGGAAAGGAAAACCCTAGCGATTGCTTATCACGCGGATTAACGCCTGCCCAACTCATCGCTCATCCGGTTTGGTTCTCCGGACCAAATTGGTTGCAGTATGGGATTGAGGAGTGGCCGATTACATCTATAAAAGATGTATCAGTCCCTGACAATTTACCTGAGACTAAAGTCCTATCGCTAGCTTCAGCTACTGATAACGACAAACCTCATCCATTATTAGCATTATCGCTTCGGGTCTCAACATGGAGGAAACTTTTAAACGCAATTGTTTACGTATACCGCTTTATAAAAAAAATACCGCGCTCTGATCACATAACCGCTGAAGACTTTAATCACGCAGAACTTCAACTTTTAAAGGCTGTTCAATCGTTTTATTTTTCTGACGAAATAAAAAAATTAACCGGTAATAAACAATGTTCCAACGCGATGAATAAATTAACTCCATTTCTTGATGAGTGTGGTTTAATCCGTGTCGGTGGCCGTCTTCGCCACTCGGATCTATCTTACGAACAACAACATCCAATACTATTACCCCGTAAAGATCGTGTAGTCGAGTTATTAGTTACACATTATCACCGCAAACATTGTCATACCGGACCGCTAGCGCTCATGTCAATACTGCGACAACGGTATTGGATTTTATCTTGCCGTAATATCGTTCGGCAAATTACACATAAATGCAACTTTTGTTTTAGGGCTAAACCTAAACAATATTTTCCTTTAATGGGAGATTTACCCGCGTGTCGTGTGAATGACAGTAAGGCATTTTACCACACGGCAACGGATTTTGCAGGACCGATTGCGATTGTGCCCTATAGGAAACGTGGCGTTCGTTCAATAAAATCATATCTATGCATATATGTTTGTCTAGTGACCCGCGGATTCCACGTGGAAATTACTACTGATCTGACTACAAATTCCTTTATATCCGCTTTTAAACGCTTCATATCTCGACGAGGCGCTATTTTTTGCATGTACTCTGATAATGCAGGCACATTCCAAAGCGCATCAAAGTCGCTATCAGACGTTCAAAATTTTGTAACCTCAGACACATATAAAAACGCTTTCGCAAATGAGCTTTCAAATAATAGAATTTTGTGGAAATTTGGTCCACCTCGTAGCCCTCATTTTGGTGGTCACTATGAAATTTTCGTTAAGGCATTTAAAAATCACTTATACAGGGTGGTCGGTTCACAACTTCTTACCTACGAGGAATTGTTAACTGTAACCACGCAAATAGAATGTGTAATTAATTCACGACCGCTAACACCACTGAGTGAAGATCCTTCTGAGCTCAGTGCTTTAACTCCAGCTCATTTTCTGATGTCCACTCCCTTGAAACACTTACCTCAATATAACGAAACAGATGCAAAATATTTAATACGCCGCTATAAGTTGCTCGATCAGATGGTGACGTCATTTGCTAAGCGTTGGAAGCATGAATATCTACATCAGCTACAAGGTAGAGAAAAATGGAATACCAATTCTAATCCAATTAAAATAGGAACTGTAGTTGTAATCCTTACCGACAATACACCTCCACTTCATTGGCCACTCGGCGTTGTTGTTGCTGTGTTTTATGGCAATGATAATATATGTCGAGTAGCATTGGTAAAAACCGCGACTGGTGTTTACAAAAGACCAGTCGTGCGGCTTTTTTGCTTTTTTATTTTTGCCCCCGCGCCGCTTCTCTACTTTTCTTTAAAACCGAAGGTTTTAAGGCCGGGGGCAATGTTCGCGCCACTTGTGGTATTATTTCATAGACAAATATTTCTCTTCCATACCCACATTTTTCACACCTTTTTTCGCTGCACAGTAAAAATACTGGTCGTCATTGTCCAAGGACGAGAGTCTGCATTTACACTCCGTACTCACCGCACGTACCTCGCTGCTTGGTGAAGATACCACCAACGATACATATATTAACCGCACCGCGAATTGTGATAGTAGCGAGAATAATATCAAGGAAATTACAGTGAAGCAAGTGAGGAAGCTCTGGCCAGAAGCTACATCCAAGAGGACCGTCAAGACAAGGATATAGAAACGAATTCCAGGTACCACTGTGCAGCTTCTTCATTCTGTTTCTTTACTACACTCGAGAGCAATGAATCCGGGTCACTTAAAGAATGTTAAAAATCTCGGAAACTAAAAATGATAGGTTAATGCAATAAATTGTATTTAATAGACAATAAGGTCTTCGATACACTCTGTGTCTTCCATCGTGCTTGTAGAGCATAAATTTTGATTCGTCGGAGAACATAACTTTTGACCAATCTTCAATACTCCAATTTACGTGGCTCTGGGCATATCTTAGTCTCGAAATACGATGCCCACGCTCCAGTTTAGGGCCGTTTGCAGGTCTAAGGGGTTTTAAGTTAGATTCAGCAAACCGACGTCTTACTGTCCATGCACTTGGGTTACTTCCTCCGAGGCGTCGAAACTGATTGGTGAGTTCAGTTCCTGTGAGAAAGCGATTTCGAAGCATGGTGTTCACCAAGTATCGGTCTTCTCGTGCTGTGGTACACATGGTTCTGCCCGTTCCTGGTCTGCGTAGGTTAGAACCAGTTTCTTCGTAACGTCGGAGAACTCTTTGTACTGTTGACAGCGACACACCGACAGTCCTGGCTGTATCGCGCTGACTCCGGCCGGTTTCCAGCATTGTAAGTATTCTGGTGCATTCTTCAGGCGTAAGCGACATAATTTCAGCTTGAATAATGAATATAGAGCACTATCAACATGGTTTATGTACCCACATAAATGACAGATTACAAACAAAAGCAAAACCAAATGCTGTAATTTCGTAGTTCCATCTTCGAAAGTGGCCCTTTTTCAAATTTGATTTTTTTATGATATAACTTTACAATAACTAAGAAGTTTTAATACCTTCATTTAAGGAGTATTACATTGTCTATTAAATACAATTTATTGCATTAACCTAGCATTTTTAGTTTCCGAGATTTTTAGGATTCTTTAAGTGACCCGGATTCATTGCTCTCGAGTGTATATACCACTCTTTCATACCAGCCTATGGATATAACCCCCGCATTTCTCCCACTACTGGCAACGGCTTGTACTGCTCAGCCGAACAGTGGCGGCCACATAGATAGCCTTTTCAATAAAAGAATTATCAAAATCGGACTACTCTGTAAAAAGTTACGCGTGGTCATACGTATAATAAATATATACTTCTTGAATTTAGAACCTCATCCTTTTGGCAGCTTAGTCGGTTAAAAAAAGAATCTATAGTCGAGTTGAGAACAACTGCCTTTTTGGAAATCGAAAAAAAAACGTTGTTTATTCATTGCAGTGGTGCATGCTGCACATAGGATCTATTTTGCCACTCGATAATGATTCCCAAAGGCAATAGTTACAATTGTTGTCATTTAAATATTGGCAAACACATATTGAGTATTTCACATTTTATTTAATTTGTATGCCGTTTTTTAACAAAATACTACGAACTGTATGCAATACAACAACTACTACAATAAAAGCATTTATACAACCTACAAGTCATAGCAGACTCACAGGTAGTCACAGTATAGCTGAAAAACTACTAGACCGAAATTCAATGACCCAATGTTTATGCTTATTTTTTTTTATAAAAACCGTTGTATAAAAACCTCCTCCATTAGAGGGACTTTGCAAAATCCACGCTTGGCAGGTGGCTTGGGGATCAATTTCAATGGCAGTTCTTCATAAGGCACTTCTACCCACCTTCTGGTATTTTACGACTCTCAGAAGAAGATATGGGTGCAATTCTATCCTGGCACCACACGGGGAGCGTGTTAATACATTAAAAGATAAGCTTTGTCTGTAGAACCTTCCATATATTAAGGTAGGCGATTTTAAATAACTGACACTAACACTGATAATTAATTTATTAAACAAATACAAAATAAAACATAATTATAACTCACGTATGAGTACCATTTCGCGTAATAGCTAAAGGATTATAGTCCTTCTTCGTTATCAACGGTATGACCTTAAAATCAGTTAATTCATCTATAAAAAATCTGGAGCTGTTTTGCCTAACAAAATTGTGTAGGACCTTTTCTCCGGGACTTGCTTGCCAAATCTCTTTACCTACTCCTTTATTTTCCACTGCATCAGGTTTTTGCGTCTTAAACATATCTCTGTTTTCAGTTTTAATGTCAGGCTTGTAAAATTCTGGTTTCGTATTGTCTGCCCTAAAATATTGTTCTTTATTATTTACATCCGTGTGTATATGTCCATGGTATACCATACTCGCAATAGGGTTTCCCTTACTTGTTATGCTGCTGTAGGGCTTTTGTATTGCATATACGAATGGGATCCCCATTGAATTATTGTTTTGATGTCTTTGAATGTTATTTAGGAATATGTTCTGATGGTAATCTTCGATGTTATATGGTTTATATGATATTTGGTTAGGTTTCGATTGATAGATATCATTGTTGGTTTGGTTCAATTCGTTGTATCTTTGAGTGGATATTTCCTGAATTTTAACATACGATCCTGGTATTATTGTGGTGGTAGTTTCAACATTCTCTTTTTCAGACGCCACGCCTATTTTTGTAAGTAACTTGCCTAAGAATATTTTTAATACGTTTGTATTTTGATCGATTTTCTTAAGAATTTCATTTGTCATGTTCTCGTTTTTCTCGATCGTATGTATTATTTGAATTTTTGCGGCGTCTTCAGTTGTTGTTCTTTCTGTAGTAGTAGTAGAGGTAGTAGTCGTTGTGGTCGTAGTAGTTGTACTAGTAGTTGTAGTAGGTTCTGTCAAAGTGGTTTCTTTAACTGTGGTACTGGGTTGTGTAGTTGTGATTTCTTCGGTCTTGGCTAATTGACTTATGTCTTCTTTAGTAAGATGTATAGCCTTTTTCGGATCTAAAGTGATAGTTCCATCAAAAGTATTTGGTAAAACTACTATATCTGTATTCATAGATTCTAATTTTGCCTTTTCTACGTGTAGTTGCTTGAGTTGCTCATCGATGCGATGTTTATGTTGCAGTATTAATGATTTGATAAGCTGTTGTTGTTGGTTTAAATTCGTTATTTCTTGAGGGTCTAGTTCACCTCTACGAGCGTTTATACTTTTGTTAATTTTTTCTACCTTAGAAAGTTCTGAAACATTCACCAACGATGTGTACATTAAACCATTTTTGTTGTAGCTTTTATTAATACTTGTGTGTATTTCCTTATAACCAGCCATACCAGTAGAATTTTTAGGTCTTATTTTCACTGTTACTTTGTAGTTACTGTTATCTTTAGGTGACGGAATGAACCCTTCAGATATTTCTTGAGTATTTGGTGAATGCATATCGAGCAAGGGAAGGACGACTCCGTTTTCAAAAGTTTCAGTTTTATGCACTTTTGTTGGTACGTTTTCTAAAACATTTTCAAATGCGTACTGTTCTTCAGGATACACCTCTTCTTTTGATCGTGATGCGTCTTCCATTATAATATGAGGATATTTAGACATTAAGGAATTGTGCCGGGCACGTCTTGTATACTCATTATGTTGATTGTCATATGAAGTTGGTTCATACACGTAAGGACTAACAATATCATAATGTTCTTCAGTTTCTTTTTCTGAAGGTCCCAATAAACCATATGAGTCTTCTTCTTTTTGAGGTAATACATAATCATAATGTTCTCCAGAAGAGTGCAGTCTATCACTGGGTTCGATTTCAGGTATTTCCATCGCTCGAACAACTGCTCTATCAGCAAATACCTTCTCATCAGAAACCAAAAAAATGTCTTCTTCTACTTTTTTATGAGATTTTGGCAAGTCTCTTGCAACGATTCTGATTTTATCGATCTGACGTTTACTTCTTTTTTTATTCATAAATATACTTCTGGAAGCCATTGATTTTGTATTCAAATACCTATTGATATTATTTTTTATTTTAACATTGGAAATCTTCTTTACACTCATTGATCTTTTTCTTCTTTGAAGCAGGTTTGCAATTGAAAGTATTTCACCAGGTTTTAACTTTTTCTCAAACAAATTGTCGTTTAGTAGAAGTGAAGATCTGTCCCTGTGTCGTATAACTGGCTGCTGGTGTCTCTTATCAGTTTTGAATATTTCTTGGTAGCTATCAAACGGTAGGAAATTACGCTTGTAAATAACATCATACTCATTCGAATGGTAATCTGGTTCATCTAATTCTTTTAAAGAACGTCGTTCTATTAAATGCTCACCTAGCTTGTTTACTTGTCTATAGTCTTGGTTTTCGTTACCATATTCGAAATTATTATTTTCATTAATATCATCAACATCTTGTTGTTGAGTGTCAGAGTCAGGGTCTGTATCATATTTCTGGTGATAAGTTTTAATTATATTTTCTATGCCGTTGAAAAGTTTCATTGTATCAGGATCTGGTGGCTCATCTGTATATTGATTGAAGCCTACAGTGAAACCTGAGCCACCTATTTCTTTCATCAAAAACTTAATGTTTCCTAAATCGACAACGTTATTGTCCTGTAGTGCTTCTTCACTCATGTCTGTATTTATAGGTTTTTGTAACCTCTGTGGTATTCCATTAAACCTCATAACTTTGTTATAATCTACGTCGACTGTGTTCATTTCTGCAGAGTTGATGGATTTAGAGAAAAATGTTGGTCCTATATATTTGCTTTTCCAACGATTACGGCCCCAACTATCGGAAACCAAAGGCATTTCATCATGAAGAGGCACTGTTTTACTTATTGGAGCAATATGTCTATGAGCTAAGGTTTCTAGGGGTAAAATTAGTTTGTTTATAAAACTTGCTGCAGATTTGCTATTCAACGGATCTTGTGTTCTTTTTTTCACGTGCCAATGTTTTTGTTTCTTCTTTTTACCGTCATTATCAGAGTGCAGTGCTTTTTGTATTTTTGATATTAGTTCTCTTATCAGTTTCTTCTTTTTTTCTCCTTTAGTACCTTTACTATCAAAGTGAGTTTCTATTTCCACGAATAGCTCATCATCTTCTTTCTTCATTTGTGGCTTCTCAGTGGTCTCTTCGTGATCAAAACGTATTTTGATATGTCTTTTGTGACGTTTTCTCGAAATTAATTTGTCACCTTCAGAGCTCTCTGAACCTTTTCTAATTTTCTTTAAATAATTGTTGATTAATTTTTCGTAAAAACTGTTCTGCACATGACCAGTATATTGATGGTTTTGCTGGATGCGCGCAATATTTTTCTGTTTAGTTTTTTCAGTTGTCTTAGAACTTGAGTTGAAAGAAATATTTGAGCTACTTTTAGCAGAATCGTCTTCTACTCTCTTAAACTTGATAGCTTTACCATTGTATACAAGTTTGATAGCACCGTTCAGTACGTCTTTGGAGTTTCTGGAACAAATCAAACACATTAATTAGTTTATCGTTTTTTAGAATTGTTTAACTAAACTACCGTATCTTAAATACTTACAAATCACCTTCTTTATTACTTTTGTCATTAGCGAGTGAAGTTATGTCAATAATTGTTTTGATCATTACGTTGTGACCTGCAATGTATAAAAATTCAAGATTTATTTATCAATTACAATTCATGCCGTAATAACTATAGATTTTTATTCTACATACAATTAGTATTGTAACTTAAATGCATTCAGTAGACGGTAAATATTTTAGTGACTGATAAGGTAATCGGTCATTATTATCCCGTGTGTTGGTAAATCATGTTGTAGTTGGAAATTTTAGCAGGCAAAATCTAAAATGGAACTAGCTCTTATGAGGGAAATTCGTGTGAGAAATAGTAGGGAAAATTAAGGAAATCAAAGTTTCATATTCCCCTGTTTTCTCCTAGTGTGTCGATTAGATTATTTTCGACCATTATAATTTAAAGAAAGAGTATATCTAGGCTCCTTTATTTTCTTATTAGTAAAAACTTTTCAAATTTGTCTGGTGGTCCACTGGTCATGGCGGTAAAACTGGTTTTCATTTTTTAATGTTATTGTGCCTGAACAAGCTCTATGTTCACCTGATGTTAAGCGGACTAACCTCTGCCTATAACAGATGCATTTCGTCACAAGTCACGAGTTGCACTACGCCCGTCACCTTGAGACATAGCTGTTGAGTCTCATATGCCTGTAATTTCTCTGACTCTCAAGGACTGCTGCCGGAACCCACCGTTAAGTGCTTGGTGACAGATTTTCTACTTGAAGGTGGCTGCCCAGGGGGGTATCTGCAAAATGCCCTTCCACCATGCGGTGATGGTCAAGCCCGCGGTGGGATTCGAAGAACAAAACACAATCTTGTCTATAAATGTTATAAATTGCCACAATACTAGGCTTAGAGGACCTTTAGCAAAGGTCAAGCGTATGTTTTAAGGATCCAATGCTGACTGTTTTAGAGCAATAAATATACTACGTTGAAACATCATCGGTGTTTTTACAACTTATATGTTTCTGTGGCGAACTTACCTAATGAGCTGTGCTAACATTGCAAAATGTCGGAATCTGTTGGTATGTTTTAAATAACCGGCTGTACTCACGTACCTATTGGTTGAGATTGTCGACCTAGGTTTCGGGCATATCCGATGCCCTTCATCAGGTGAGCTCACGCGTCTAATTCCGCGCAACTGCTCGTTCTGTGCGCCGCGAGAGTGGAGCTGCGGGTGTGGGGAGTGGTCTGTGGGAACGCCCCGCGCACCGCACAGCTGATGTTAGTGCACCCTATTCGTCACTCAGCTTTTTGGCGAGAACTCCTACATAAACACTTCTGCAGTCAGCAGTCACATACTAGACTGCCTAGCACTTTTCGCGTTGAGATAGCGTTAAGAGTAGATATCCAGGCTGGTGGGTGGGTCCATCCACGATCCCCAGCCGGTTATTTAAAACATTAACATGTCTCACACTCACGGGAAGTTTCAAACAAAAATGTTTCTTTTTGTGTAGAGTCATGTACCTAACTAGCTTAAGTTAATTTACCTTTGGGCTTGGTCATCGTAGTTGGTTCATTGTCTACGGAGCTAGACTTAGAGAAACTCCTTAGGATGGTCTCGAAGGTTTCTGGATTATTCAGTTCATCCGCTGTCTCGCTTGTTGTAGAGCTTTTCGAATGTAACTGGTTGAACAATTTCTCTATTAATGTTCTTTCTTCCATCTGTTGTATGGTATTTTGTAATTGTATCGAGTCTTTGAAAAGGTTTTTGAAATCATCTGAAAATAAATCACAAAATCTTTTAATATTATTACGTATTTTTTTATTGCTGATTTTACTTTTCACCCCAATTTCACCTAATATTAAGTCATCACGCTGTCGAAGGTGATAAAGGCTTAAGGCGTGGGCCAGACAGAAGATACGTAAGACGGAGACGTGGCGCTCTTCCGCGTCTCTTTCATACAAAATGTATAGAAGCGTCGCGACGCTAAACATACAGAAGAGGCAGGGCGCGGGCGCAACGCTTTTACGTCGCCGCCTTTTATTCGAAACACACAGGAGAGACGCGGCGGAGACGCGCGGGGGCGAGGTCGGGGCGCAGGGTGGCATGCCCGCCGGGCGGCATGCCACCCCGCGCCCGCACTGACTGCGTCGCGTCCGCGACGCGTCTCTTCTGTATAATTCAAAAAGTCGCGTCTCTGCCTCGTCTCCGCCCCGTCCTCGACGCGTCTCCGTCTTACGTCTCTTCTGTCTGGCCCACGCCTAGCCTAGAATTACTAGCTGCCAAGGAGCCAAGGCGTTATAAAAAAATCCCTACCACAGACTACAATTACACAAAATACTGCAATTAAGTAATTAAGGCCTCCTTTACAATACGGAAACTAACTTTTTTGAAGTGCTTGTAGCGTAACCTCAACTGTCATTTTTAACCGATCACTAAGTTAAGCAACGTCTGCTATTATCAATACTTGGGTAGGTGACCACCAAAGGCTCACTACTGAGCATGAGTTTTATCAATTCTTCATATCACAAAACCCAATAATTATCCGAACCTAACCCTGGATCACGTGATTTATACCTAAAACCTTGGATTTATAGTAATATGTTTGCTATTTTAGAGCCAAAAAAATTTCTAACATAGTAATTTTTCATTTGTAACATTTTTGCAGCACCTGCAAAGTGAATAAGCTTACAAAATTACAAAGGAAATATTAGAACTGTAAGCGGAATTCGAACCCGCAACCATCCTTCCCTACAAGCCTAATAGTGAGCGAGTCAGAACTCATGTATGTATCCTTTCGTTGCTATTGTTTAACCACTCGTAATCCAAACCAAATGTTTACTTTCATTGTGATTTCCTAAAGAAGAACAAATTTTCATCACAATCCATGCAGCCGTTCCTGAGGTAAGTGATAACGAAAACATACACCAGCTTGCTCATAACACATTCACCAGCTTCCAGCAACATTTATAGTAGGCTTACCTTTATTCAAAACAAAGCTGTGGTTACTTTCGAATTTTTTCACCAAATCAGCTACTTTTGTGTAAACTTCATCCAAATTCATGTTACCTATTATTCCTTCAAGAATCATATTGTGCAAGGCTAAGTGAAGCAGCTCTTCATCGTACTCGTTTGTAGTACCATATCTTTGTTTACGTACACCTTCTTTAATATCTTTTATACCTTTTAAATGTTCTTTTGATTCATCTTTTTTATTTTTCGTTTTCTTTTCACCATTATGTATATGTTTATTTACATGTTCATTTTCTATACTTTCAGATTGTTCAAGTTTTGCATCTTTATGCTTCTTATTCTGAACATCACTGGTATTTTCTTGTTGGTCTTTCTTGTTGTCGGTTAAAGGTTCTTCTTCGTCCAATTCATCCAATAGAGTAGCTAGGTGATTGGTCAGTATTTTTTTTACTTTCTGGTCTTTTATTTTGAACAGTAGATCTTGTGATTCTGGAAAAGAAATATTTAATGTTTTATATAATCGATTCGAGGTATCCTTTGCAGGAATTCATTATCTATGCGCATTTTAGATAATGATAACAATTTCATTCATAAATGGACGATATCGGTTGCGAGTGAAACGTAAGGGTAAACTTTTGGAAGTACATTACGTAAATATATGAGATCAGAGTGTTTTGAATTATTAAGGTATCATCTTCAACAAGCTTTTTATATTATGTGCGACGGTACGATCAAAACATTTTTTTTTGGGGCAATTTAATACAACCAATCTCTTGTACATTTTCATTATCAAAAGATTTTTTCCCATTACAAAGATAAAAAATAGTTTTACACACAGCGTTGTTGTATAATTTATAATTTATTTCACCTAGGGTTTTGCGACTAGGAGTTGATTGGGTTGATAAATCTAGTGCCAGAAGGGAATGCTAATTAGTACCTGCAGAGGTATTCTTGGAAATAAACATATGTAGAAGCAAGCTGCCTAATAAGGTTATTTAATTAGAAGAATTTATGCTCAAATAAGAGGCGATGCGGAATAAGTTACGCATTTATACTTTTTTTTTTGGATAGATTGAAATTAAAATAAAACATAATAAACATACAAAAAATATTTTTACAATATTTTGAGATATTATTTGTTTAATTAATATTTTAATAAAACACTATAAACATTAAAAAATGTATCTAGTGACAATTCCGCGTGCCGTGACGTCACAAGCGCCACGCAGACAAACCGGAAGATTTTTTTACCGTGGCGCTTCTACAAGAAGTATCCTCAGGATGTCTTGACTCTTCGAGCGCTCGATCCGGAATGAATAAAATATTAATTAAACACTTTTACGCCTATTTGAATAAGGTGCAAGAGGGAAAACTGGACCAATAAGATTGCTGCATTTTCCAAGCGCACCGATCTTATTGGTGGATTTTTCCTCGCACACTCGTCTTCCTCGGTGGACGCCTGCCAAAACGGCTGCGTATCCAGCAGCGACGTCTAAGGTAGGTATTTGTTTTCTTTATAGCTAATAGGCTAGTCATTGACCACTTTCTCAACTGATAGTACTGGTTCTGGCTCTCAAGGACAGCTGCCGGAACAAACTGTTAGGTGCTTGGCGACAGATTTTCTACTTGAGGGTGGTAGCCAGCCAGGCGGACATTTCCAAAATGCCCTACCATTATGCTATAACGACTGACATCCTAGACAACAACCGACACGCGATAGCTTAACGTGCTCTCCGAATCACGTGCACGCTCATAAGTAATGCTACTAGCTGTCATCCATCCAACTCACGACCGCGGCGGATGTTGCTTAGCTTTGCGGATCGTTTAAGAACGGCTAAGCAAACTTCGCTACGAACGCCTCAAATGTAAACGGTGCAGCGTTAATATAATAATAACAATTTTAGAACTACTATTACCCAAAGACCGTTTACTTCTGTATAGGTCAGTGGAATCCTGATAGTCCTTGTCATCGTAAACGTCTTCCGAGTTGTCCGACTTCGCGTCCGGGATGACGTCATCAGCGAGCAGGTGGGCTTTCATCACCTTCGATATATCATCTTGGACCTGCTCGTCTGGTGCTTTTGGTTTACCTGGAAAATGCTTTACAAGGTTGAATGGTGCATCTATACAGGGTTATTGGTAAAATGCTAACAACCTCTTAGGGTTGACTTCTGCTAGTCCTAACAAATATTAAGAGAAATTGTTCTTTGTTTCGAAAAAAAAAATCATAATTATCTATCACTATTCCACAGCTTGAACATTTTGTGGCACACTTTACTGAAAAACTATCACGCCTATAGATTTGTGCTTTAACATAGTAATTTTACTTCATATCTAGATGAGTTATCTGTAATGAAAATATAATTTTATAACCATTAAATAAAATGAACATTAACGGTTTTGTATTCATTGGATAGAATGTTACTGTACTCCTAACGCCATCTGTTAGAGAACCAAAGAGTTCACCGCTGCAACAGAACTAAACTCAATACTCAATTACATTGTAGTTAATCTACTTAATCCTAGATGACACCACTAGAATAAGGTTGTAAAATAAACGCGAGCCCTCACTTAGCTCAGCTTTTTGCTAGTATAGATAATTTTTACATTAACCACCTATATAAAACAAGGTTTAGTGTTTGGTTATCTCATCTGCAAACCTTATAGTCCTCAACCGCGAGGGTCACTACCGGCAGTTTACTGACATAGGAAGTATTCTTATTCTTATTCTTATTCTACTTGGGGGCGATAAGTCCTGCACTGACGTCCCGCTTGGGGTGATTTGTGCATTTCCCCCGCCAGCTTCTACCCAAGCCATCCCAACTCTTTGATGTAACGGAGAAGGACTCTGGGTCGCTGGCATAGCTGCTCCAGTGGCGTATGTGGTGGTGGTAAGGATTTCGTTGGTGAGAATGGCTCACGTAGTCCCGTTTCAACTCTTATTTGTTATGTGGCTTCACAGTGCAACAGCACGTGCTCCACGGTCTCTTCTTCACGCATACAGCCTCTACATAGAGGACTGTCTGTTGCTCCAGTTTTATGCAGAAAGTAGTTCAGGTTACAGTGACCCGTAAACAGACCTACAACAAGGCGCAATTGTTCCCGCTGTAGCCTTAGCAGGTTATTTGTCAGCTTCTTGTTTAGAGTTGGAAACATGGCCTTTGCATGTTTACAGTCTTCTAACTTATCCCACAGGTCTTGTTGTTCTCTCTCTGTGTGACGACGCAAAAGTTCTCGTATTTCCATTGCTGATGGCTTGCAAAGGCTCATAGGACGGCAGACATAGGAAGTAACATAGTATATCCATACCTTTGTCCTTCTTGGAGAGCAGCCCGTCTATATCAACGAACACGTTTGTCAGGATGACTGTGAAGGTGAACGCCACGGCGAGTAGGGTGATGCAGAACACCCGGTAGAACACTGTGTCGTAGTCCCATCGTGACATGGGGACTGAGTCACGTTTGTCTGAAATTACATATACATGACTGACTTATGTCTTAGGCTCCAGAATTGGCGTCAATAACAGATTTTCTACTTGAGAGCTACCTCTACTAGGTACCATGCTATAACGACAGCATCCTAAGAAAACAACGTGTTTAATGTGTCATGCACAGTAAGCTAGTCGATACAGATATACAGCATCGCAAACGTATTTACGATTTTTTCAAATGTTGTTAGGATCCCTGAGACCCCTGTGTGCGGTTTTATAATAAAGTTCCCAAACATATTACAATGCTCACAGAAGGAAAATTCAAGTTGCACGTGAAAAACATTTTGATTAAGAAATCCTACTACACAGTTTGTGATTACTTAAACGACAAAAATGCTTGAACAACGCCGCCTCTGCCAAGCCTCGTCTGTCACCTTTTTTTATACTGAACTGGGTAGCACTTGACAACTATCTCACCTGATGTTAAGCGATGATGCGGTCGATGATGGAGCGCGCTTACCCAGAAGGTATCTATTTACTCGCGTTTTGAAGACCCCATATTGTACTTAACCGGAAACATAGACTCAGGCAGGGTGTTCCATTCCCTGGCGGTTGTGTGAACGAAGACGTAAACTTTGTTCGGGTAAATGGAATATCAACCGTATAGCGGTGGCGCTTCTGAGTACCCCTGGATGTCCGGTTATAGAATGGGGATGGCGGAATCAAATCATGCAGTTCTGTGGCACACTTCCCGAAATGTATCCAATAAAAAACCGATAAACCAACGACTTTGCGGCGATGCTCGAGACTTTGGGAGTCTCTTCCTTACAAGTTGGTCGTCGTTAATGAGTCTCTTGGCTCTCCTCTCAATAGCTTCCAGTGTCTCTAGCTGGTATTTGGCAGAACCATCCCAAAGGTGAGAACAGTACTCCATACACGACCGGACTTGCGCTTGATAAAGATTAAGCAGCTGTCCCGGTGTGAAGTATTGTCACACCTTAGCCAAAACACCAAGCTTTTTTGAAGATAGCTGAGCTTTAGACTCTATATAGAAGCCGAAATTGAGAGTTGGTGATAATGAGATGCCAAGAAGCTCGAGATGGTTACTTATCGGCAATGACACATCCCTGAAAGTAGGAGCCAGCTGAAAAGGGCTCCGTTACTACACATACGTTACATTCCGTTCACCTATGTAATTTAAACAAATATTGTATTATTATATTGTATGTAGCACATTGTTAAAAGAAGTTTAAAAGAATGGCCCCGAGTTTCTTGCCCGTTCTTCTCGCAGTGGCTCTATAAATTTTTTTTTGCTGAGCGTGGCAGAACAATGTAGAATATTTCAATATTAAGATTTGTTATTGACCTTATATAAGAGCATCGTAGAAGCCTAAATTTAATAAATGATTTTTAATTTGAATTAGAAGAGTTTATTTAAATCCCTGTGCTATTCCCGTGGTTACGTAAATATATGTATTGAGACGATAGCGAGTTAATTTAAATTACATTACATCAGAGGTGTTTGTTATATTTTATAATTTTCAATAATTATCCGGATATCCGGACAGTCAAGTACAATATTATACAAATAATCCGGATACCAAAATGTGATGGGTATTGCAAGCCCTACATGTGGCACAAGAAAAAGTGCGTAATTTTGACAATTGTTTCACTTTATTGGAAGAAAAAACACCTAACTTAAGACGAGCTGCGGAAAAAATACTCCCATTCGACGAATTCTTTTAAGCAACTTAAATATGCAATCGACACGATAACTTAAATATTTGATTTTTCTATCCGTTTGTGAGACAAATACATTTGAAAGAAATTTACTCGATAGTTTTAATTTTTTAAATGATTTTTTTTGAAATTATTTGATTTTTCTTGGAAACTACGTCAGTTATATATCTATAATAAATACACATAGAAAGGAAATGTAGTTTATTATCCACTGTGAAAGTAAAATTTACCTAGAGTTATTAGTATTCTCATAATAAATTAAATTGTGTTTTAGACTTACGACCTTTAGTTCTATGCAGGATTACGGTCAATCGGAAGATTCGATATTCAACCTTATTGGCTTACGATTACGAAATAAATTCAATGCGTAAGAGCTGTCCTTCAGTGCCGCGCTGTGCGCCGTTAGACGTGGACCTATCGCTCGCGCGCTATCACCTGTGCAGTATTAATACGTAGCTTGGTAGGTATATCAATCAATATGGGAAATAAAGATAACCAAAAAAATAAAAAAAGGAAGCAGAAGAGTCGATACAAAGACTTTGCAAGAATTATGAGAGAGGCAAAAGCGTATAATATTTCAGTTTTTTTTACCTATTGCACCTATGCAAATTTAATATTCGTTTGTGTTCTGGTGTTTATTTTATTCATGAAACATACTATCTCTACCGAACTACGAGATTCTATACCAACTAGGTTCCTATAGTACTGTAATGGAGCTATAAAATAACTATATATATGTCGTACTAATCTAAGTATCATTAGTAGGGTACTATAATAATATCTGGTATATGTATAATTGTGGTCTCACCTGATGGTAAGTGATGTGGTTGAAGGTGCCAAACAGGTGTAATACATGTGTATATATTCAAGAGATTATCTACAAAGTCACCTGCATAGGTACTTTTAAATATACATTTTATCACTTAGACATGTACATATAAGTATCGATTTATACAAAAATAATAGAGTTGAATAAATAGATTGTGTATATATATTATTATAAATAGACTGTGCTCATAAAATGCACCTTCTTTCTCAGGAAAAAAAATAATAAATCAGTCGAAGTCTGAGATCACTCGGAACAGGGAGAACTGGTAGGAGTCGCCATCTCATATAATAAGTTTAGACTGTGTTCTTCCACTACATGAAAATAAGTGAGTAATTCTGTGAATAAAGTATTGCTAAATTTGCACATTTTATTCACAGGAAATTCCGTAAAGGAAATATTTTATATACTACCTATATTAGGCTAAAAATTATTTTGACTCATCCATAGCAGAGCAGCAGGTAAAATTAAATAAAAAAATGTATAAATATATTTAATTTTTCTTTTTTACACTGAAAAAAAAAACTTTACATTATTATCGCCCTGAACTTGTCACACCTCTGTAGGGTCGGTATAAACAATATTTTTTTTTTCTGAGTACCAACAAAAGACAACGCATTGACATAATTGTGCGGGGTAAGACTTAAATTTTATGGCCGGCCTCCTATCTAAAGCAATACCCCTTAGCGAATGCCATCGTTGATATATATTGTACTCACCTTCGCCCCCTTTTCGGTTATTAGGGTATTAGATAGATGGTAAAGAGCGTTGTTGTACTCTTGACGTGCAAAAAATCTGACGTGCAAATTATCTGAATTTATGTATCTAAATTCATTTATTCATATTCCCAACACCCCCTTTGTGAAGGCCGAGCTTCAGCAGGGACGGACTGATTTTTAAAGTAGATAGGAAAGATAGCGAACTTATTCATGTAAATAATGTGTCATCTATGATCTCTAAGTGGTTCGCGGCTAATAATCTACTCTTGAATTCAAAAACTACCAAATGTTTAAAGTTTTCTTTACCAAATGTTATGTTGAACCAAACATTAAGCTTGGCCTAGATAAACTCTCTTTTGACAACTCACGTACACTTTTGTTTATCATTAAAACTGTATAAATTGAAAACAATATATTTTTTATTTCATAAATGATTTTTTTGTTAATTAATATACATCTTAACTTAATTTGTCTATAACCTCTGTAGACTATACCACTTACTAACAATCTAAGAATCCACTGTTTTTATTTTAATGTCTAATTTAGTCACCTGTTCCAGTGCCACTCACTCTCTCACTTATCTGCCATGTTGCATTAAAAGAAGCTTGTATAACATGTTCTTTACAATGTTTCTGCAGTTGAGTGTTTTTTTTTTAAATATCCCAAAGTTTAAGGCCATTACAATTGCGTATATAGACTCTTCTGCAAGTTTGGTAAAAAAATATTATCCTGCTGTTTAGAAGTGGCTAGATCTATTTCTGGTTGGTCTAATTTTTACCATAGTTGGTATCTAAAAGCAGAGTGGTAGTAAAATAACACCTTTCTGTTTACCACTGTAACTGAAAAATAAAACGTAATAGGATGTATACGAACATATTTTCAACATTAGTAATTAATACTGTAGCCCAGTTATGAAAAACTATAATTCATATTTGTATGACGAGTCATGGTAAAATATATTGCCCACAACTAACATTCAATCAAATCAAATCCATTCATATTTCAGGTCAATTGTAATTTGTACCCATATTCACCGAATATAATATTATGCTCATTCAATTTGATGGTATTTTACTTTATTCTAATGATGCTTAATCTGATTAATCGCATTCCAAGATACTGAGACCAATGTTGATTCATTCATAAATTATTGTCCATGCGGATGCCAAGGAGTAATGACATTTTGGTAGTAAGTTTATTTAGTAGAAATCACATTCGTTACTACGCAGAATTTAAAAACAACCCATTTATCAATATATATCGTGCCGTTTGGGCTGTTATGTACCATCATCATATTCCGACCCTTGTCTCACTTTATGTTGGTTTGGTGGTTTCTCTATAAACACAGAGACTGCGAAACAACAACATAGCAAAGAAAAAAAAGACTTGAAAAACAATTTTTTAAATTAAAAAGTCTGAAATAACTGGTTGATACCGGTGCAATATGATCTCAATTTTGTGCTCATGTAACTGACTTTGACAGGTTATTTGATATACTGATCACTACAGACTTTACTAGAGATATTATTATTCAAATATTATTTATAGATTTTATCACTATTTAACAATAACTTTCATCTATATTCATAGTTGTCACTTACATTAGTTACTAGGAGCACTGCGATCGTAGAGGCATTTTGGGAAATTACTTTTAGTAAATTGACTGTAACTGGCAAACCGTTCGACCGATGTTGATGAAATTAAAATGAAACCAATTAAGAGTTAAACTGTACTAGCAAATATATCATCTTCAAGATTGTCAGGTTCAGTAAAAAAGTTATGTGTGGTCAAACATAAAATAAATAATAGACAAGTCAATTTAAGAACCCTCTTTCTTCTGGGAAATCAGTTAAATATGTATAATATATATACCAATACATACATACATAATAATATATACCAATGAAGTCTAGCAGACACGATCATATTGTAAAAATTAAAACTTTTGGCTTTAGTTTTATGAGCTACTGTCGACTGTAAAAATAATTTTGGAAAGTAAATCTAAAAATATGAAATCAAATAATCAATTTCTTACTTATAAATATTAGTAATGTTGATAAAAATAAAAACGTGACATCAATTGCAGTATATACCTACAAAGTTACTTTATGTATCGAAATTCGTCACGTGAATAAGATTATAAAAAAAGTTGAAATCGTCTCCATGGTATCTGTGTTCGCGAATCTAATATCAAGTACACAAATATGTGTTTATAAGCGAGACGCGTGCGCCGCTGCACATCACGTCGTTCGGTGCAGCGGGGATCGTTGCGCCGCATGGGCGGAGCTAGCGTGGGAATTATTTTTGACTGCCTCGACTTAACGAAGCGCTCAGTGGTAATGTCACTAGCGGTCACCCATCCAACACCCGACCGCGGCGGACGTTGCAACATATAAAACAATTAAACCTTTAATTAGCTTTCCTCATGATTCATGTTCAGTGACATATCTAAATACAACGTACGACACGCCCACAGGAACATATAGGGGGTTAAACTCTAGCCCCGGCACCCCACAGGGATGCATTTTTCACTAGTGATCTAAATATATAAGTCCCATAAATATTTGTTATAACTAAATACGCTTTTCAAGTGTAAATTGTCGTTACATACCTGTTCCGAGACTATATCGTCCGACAGCCGATCAGCCACTGCGCCATTGTTTTCAAAACTAACCGTTATCAGCAAATCATCTTTTTCTATGTTGACACGTTTCCTTGGAAAATAAAACAGAAAAGAAGGAAAAAGGTAAGTTTAGGCACCTATTGTACTCGGAGCAGAAACTTGCAGAAATGGGACTTGTGTTTTTGTTGCTGATGCACTACATTTATGAATTCCTGGTACCTACTGATCAATGGAAAGCAATTCTGTTATATGCTAAGCACTGTACTGTGACATCCGGATCGTCCACTGCTGAACACAGCCTCCCCTATGTAGGGCGTATTTCCCATAATCCCCACGCTTGGCAGGCGGCTTGGGGATCGCAGTGTAAGACGGCAGTTCTTTAGAAGTAAACTTCCATTGCAGTATTTTTCCCTTAGTCGCCTCTTACGACACCCATGGGAAGAAATGGGGAGGTGCAATTCTAACCCGGCACCCCACGGGGGTAAACACTAATTGGGTTATAATGTCTTCGTTTAATTACAAGTTTAGTTTTATTAATATTAATGTTAAAAAAGACTACATAGTAGTCTACTATGCAGTCTACATAGACTACATTATAACAAGAGCAGCATATTTCTTTAAGGGCCCGTTTCAGAATGTCCTAATAAACTTTCGGGTTGCTATGTAACACATAAAATAACTGAATAATAAAAATGATTTTGATTTTTGATATGAAATAATAAAAATGAGCATTGCAATTCAACGGGGCAATGCTGCCAGCATGCTGGGCACGCTGCCAACTGGGAGTGGGCTGGAGCATTTGGACTGCCTATGAGTCTGCTATGACTTATAGGTGTCTAAATGCTTTTATTGTAGTAGCTGTAGTGTTGTATATAGTTCATAGTATTTTGTTTAATAAAGGCATACCGCCGGTAAAAAAAGAAAATAATGTAAAAAAAAAAAAAAATGACAGTTGACATGCAGCGCGTTTCAATCTTTAACCGATGGATAGCTAAATCGATGACTGTGAAACGCAGAGATAGTGTTTTATTTATTAAATATGTTCTGGATAGTAAAACCGGAACTTACCCGAACATTCTGAAACAGGCTCTAAATGTTCGTTTATAATACAAGTCGTACATTTAACCTATAAAATGTAGGTAGGCATTAATAAAACCTTGTTTATCAGAGGTCATTGATGTCATGTTGAGCTAGTTGCGTGTAAATAACGCTTACATTTTTTTAATGTTTGGCGGAACTTTATTATAATGTTGTACACGTAAAATTGTACGTAATCATTTTTCGCCCATAATTGGTCCTTATCTTGGATACTAGAAAACTTTCTCGACGAGTACTTCAAAACAGTGATTATTGATAAGAACACAGCCCGCTTCGACCACGTTGAAAACCAAGGCACCAGTTTCTAAGTAGGAATAATATTTCTTCTTTCGAAATTGGTTTCGATAAAAGAATAATATTTCTTGATTCGAAACTCGTCTTCGAAATTCTCAAATCAAAATTAAATGAAACCTCTTTATATTTAAGTAATAGAAGTCATTAACTTATTTATCGAGATTAGTTACCTCATCGCTAGGTACATCTTCGAGTAGAAAATCTGTCGCCAAGCCCCTAACGATGTGTTCCAGCAGCTGACCTTGAGAGCCAGTATTAATTCAAGCATTTAAAAAAAAGGATAACCTGAACTACATCTTCGACCACATCATCACTTACCATCTGGTGAGATAGTTGTCAAATACAACAAAATATGGAAAATGCCGTTTCAACGCACCGGGCACTTCGAATAAAAATTAAACCTGCATAGTGTAAGCAGAGTATTTTTTTTCTTTACAGTAGTAACTAAATATACCGTTTAGTACCCACGTGCTCCGTCGTAATATCCGACCGTTTCCAACAGAAGGTGAGGTCGACTGAGACCGCTGCGTTGCATCATCAGCGAAAACGTCCGGAGGATTCACTAGCAACGAGAACAGGAGGCTCGATATCATAAAGGTAAATAACGATGAATTGAAGGTGATGGTAGAAGGTGGTCCGTATCAAACTACCAAAGAATTAGCGGCACGGTTTGACGTTAGCCTACCCACAATATCATATCACATAATAAGTCCACTTTTACCGCAATTTGGACAATTTTATCTACGGAACTAATTTTTTTTTTCTAGAAGCATACATACCATACAAGCCTTCTCACATGGTGGAGTCTAGGTCCACAGAGTCTTAACAAAAAGGTTTGAATGACAACAACGCTGGATACTTTGATTATATCATCCTACAAAACAAAAATAATATGATAAATTGTATTGTGCAATTATTGTCTCTGATAAATTGACATTATACATTAATAAGTTTTTTGTGAGATTTTGACGGAACACGCTCGTGGCTCACCTGATGAGCCACGAGCTATTTTTTATATACGCTAATTTCTGACTACAGTTACTTGTATTAGGTTTCTTAATAAAGTTTATTTTTTTTAAATCGAATTGCCGAAGGAATAAATTTTAGTCGACTGGCAACACAAATGTGTGTAGATGAACATTGTGGGTTGGGGCATTCTGGTGACAGCTAGTCATAGATCACATAGTATATATACTCCGTACAGCTATCAAGAACTAACGTCGTCGTAACCGAGACAGATTTTAAAGTACAGACGGTGTTGAATGAACTGTAAAACAAGTTAAGCAGTATTGTTTTGACTACAGACGGTTAGGTGGAAAACTGAGTAAGACTAATGAATGATTGTACAGAGCAGACATATTGTGCAATAGATTAAAGGAATATTAAGGTAATCATACAGTTTTTATTATACTTAGTATTAAGATGGTTAGTTATCTGTTAGATCATAGTGGATGCCAAGCTGTGAGCTTATACTTGGTGCTTGGCGATAGTTTTTCTACTTGAAGGTGGTAGCTAGACTGGCGAGCATTCTTAAAATGCCCATCCACCATGCGGTGGAAATCGAATCTTGGCACGGCAACCTGTGCCAGGGCAGGCTATAGCTGATATACCTCTCGATCATCACTGCTTTTAAACCTATACTGCCTTATTTATAAATAGCGCAGTATAGGTTTAACTTGTGTAAGCTCACAGCTTGTATTTACCTAACTATAACTTCATATTTACCTTAACAGGGAACCTTAATGCTAAGTGTAATAAAAACTGTATGATTACCTTAAGATTCTTTTAATTTATTATCCAGTATCCACTAATTACCATCCTCGAATCCTCTCTCTCCATTTTTCCATAACCGTCTGTACTCAGAACAACTTTTTCTTCCCTTGTTACACAGTTCATTTGCTACCGTCTGTACTTCTCAAGTCTGTCCCCGTTACGACCGTGTTACTTGCTAGCTGTCAACAGAATGCCCGAATCGACGTATTCCCCTACCCACATAACCCATTTGTGTTGCCAGTCGAGTAGAATTAATTCCATCAGCAAAATCATTTTAAAAAAGTAAGCGATTAATAAGAAATCTAACACTTGTGCGTAACATTAGTCGGAGAACAATCCTGATTTTAATGAAAAGTTTATTAAGAATTAATAAACCTGGAATAGCCATGGAATACGCTAAACTAATATAGGTTAATTTTAAAAGATCAGTATATCTTACTACTACAATCAGGTAGGTTTAGTTTTGGATTAAAATAACAATCTCAACAAATAAAAGTTTCATGTTTATCAAACTTCGCGATCTCAGTACGTACATTTTGCCGCCAAAATGTATTGTGGCAGAAAATCGCGGGGTAATATTCTCATTCTCACTTCTAAGGTCACATAGCGGTGATATGGAGACCACCTATCTTTTCGAGCACCTTGCTAGAGGATCTGATAAGGTCGGTGAGCAGTACCCTTCGGCGGAACTAGTGGTACTTGGAGATTTCAACGCTCACCATATCGAGTGGTTGGGTTCCAAAGCTACGGATCACGCCGGCCGTACTGCTTTCGATTTTGCTTTGGCGTATGGTCTCTCGCAGTTGGTTAACACACCAACCAGAATACCAGATGTCGAGAACCATACACCTTCTTTATTGGATCTGATGCTGACTTCTCACCCAGATCACTACCAGGTATCAGTAGAAGCTCCTCTAGGTTCTTCTGATCACTGCCGGGTACGATCTAAGGTAGCGATCGTACGCAACCACCGTAATATTCCTCTCGGGAGTC
This sequence comes from Plagodis dolabraria, assembly GCA_963854805.1. Taxonomy (NCBI): domain Eukaryota; kingdom Metazoa; phylum Arthropoda; class Insecta; order Lepidoptera; family Geometridae; genus Plagodis; species Plagodis dolabraria. The sequence goes on along the minus strand of OY978469.1, from coordinate 1,573,974 downwards.
GTACGGTGTGGCACTACCAGTCAGCGGATTGGGATGGATTGAGAGATTTTTTCTCGTCCTACCCTTGGAGGCAGGTTTGCTTCTCCTCGGAAGATCCAAACGTGTGTGCAGACTCCATCACTGATGTCGTGCTTCAGGGTATGGAATGCTACATTCCTAAATCTGTTGTGCGCGTTGGTGGTCGGAGCCGTCCATGGGACAGATTGCATCCCGACTATTGTCCTCAAGTCATGTGCTCCTGAGCTGACTCCGGTGTTAACGCGCCTTTTCCGGCTCTCCTACTCCAAAGGATGCGTGCCGTCTTCGTGGAAGGTTGCTCTCGTACACCCTATTGCCAAAAAGGGTGACCGTACAGACCCATCCAACTATAGGCCTATAGCAATCACTTCTCTACTCTGCAAGGTGATGGAGCGAATAGTCAACGACCAGCTCCTAGGTTACTTAGAGGATCACCAACTGATCAGTGACCGCCAATACGGTTTCCGTCGTGGCAGATCGGCTGGTGATCTTCTGGTTTACCTCACTCATCGTTGGGCTGACGCAGTCGAGAGTAGAGGGGAAGCTTTAGCTGTCAGCTTAGATATTGCTAAGGCTTTCGATCGGGTCTGGCACAGGGCACTTCTTTCGAAGTTACCATCCTACGGTCTTTCCGAGGGGTTCTGCACCTGGGTCGCCAGTTTTTTATCTGGACGGAGCATTCGTGTCGTTGTCGACGGAGCTTGCTCCGATCCCATGCCGATTAATGCTGGCGTCCCTCAGGGATCAGTGTTATCGCCTACGCTATTTATTCTGCATATCAATGATATGTTACAAGTTTGTAACATGCATTGCTATGCGGACGATAGCACGGGCGATGCGCAATATTCTGGCCGTGTTAGTGCCCCTCGCGACGAAGTAGAAAGAAGCAGAACTGGTATTGTGTCTGAAGTCGAGGGTGCATTGGAACTTGTCTCACATTGGGGACAGCAGAACCTTGTCCAATTCAACCACAAAAAAACTCAGACATGCGTTTTCACCGCGAAAAAGACCCCCTTCATCATCGCTCCGCAATTTCAGGGTGTTCCCCTAGAAATCGCAGAGAGTATTGGAGTTCTTGGCCTTGTCCAGTTCCGCTATCACATCGCGAGTAAGGCTGGGTTGGCATCCAGGAAACTTGGTGTGCTTAACAAGGCAAAGCGGTACTTTACGTCGAGCCAGCGACTTTTGCTTTATAAAGCACAAGTTCGCCCTCACATGGAGTACTGCTCTCACCTCTGGAATGGCGCACCAAAGTACCAACTCCAGTCTCTCGATGCTATTCAGCGTCGAGCGGTCCGAATTGTCGACGACCCCGAGCTCTCTGACCACCTTGAGCCACTGAGCCTCCTTAGAGACATCGGTGCGCTCTGTGTATTCTACAGGCTCTATAACGGAGAATGCTCTCAGGAGCTGTTTGATCTTATACCGGCTTCGCGATTCTATCATCGTACCTCGCGTCACCGGTTGAAAGCTCATCCACACATAATCGAGTCCTGGAAGTCTCACACAGCTCGATTTATGCGTTCCTTCTTACCGCATACTTGCAAAATGTGGAATGATCTTCCAGCTAGCGTTTTCCCGCAGAGCTACAATATGGATTCCATCAAAAAGGGTGTTAAAAGAGTCTTACAGGGTCGGCAACGCATTGGTAACGCACCTGGTGTTGTAAATGTCCATAGGCGACGGTAACCGCTTACCATCAGGTGGGCCGTCTGCTTGCTTGCCACTCCATCAGATAAAAAAAAAAAAAAAAAAACTATATATAAGTAAAGAAAGAAAATATTTTTATTTCTGATAACTAGCACAAGTATGGGCAGCTGTAACTTTTTGGTAAATATTGTAAGCTTTATGTATTAAATAACATTATATAATTCATATTTGCCGCTCATATGTTGTGATTTATAAAATAAAAGCAGTTAGTTTACAGGATGGACAAGTTTGGTTTATTAGTTTCGCGTTTTTATTTATGGATTTCTTCGACCGATGTTACTTAAAAATTATGTAAATAAGTTAGCAAATAAGTGATTATTTTATCGTTAGTATATTAGCTATTAAGGCTCGGAAATTACGAAATAGGGCCAACATGATATGGGAAATCTCATAAACCAGGTACCGGATGGTACTGCAATTTAAATACACGATACTCAAGGATATAAGTAATACTTTCATCGATTTCAAAACATGTTTCCTAATAATTGGCTCGATAGAAAAAAATCTCAAAAACACCTCTGAAAATAGAGGATTCCTACTTTTCCCGCCAGATTTTAGTGTTTTAAAATTTGTTTTTTTTTTCTAAAATATTGATTTTTTAAGTACAATAAATTTCATTGATTATTTTAATCCAAAAAAAGCACAGTTAATGCGTACTGAGCCTGTTTACAAAATGTCACATACGCCCTTTCATTCCGAGAAGCGTTAACATCATGTCGCACTATTTACTCCAGCGATCTACGTATATTGCTATCATCCTCGCTCATATCGCGGTCAGCCGCGTCGTGCGTCGGACCTGCGTCACTTTTCTCGGCGATCTCAATTAAAATAAAACATGGGTAAAATTATAAATAAACGCTTTGGGAGTGCAAAAAAGATGTATAAAAATCGTCAAAAACGCATGATGGACATAATAAGGTATGCATCTATGGCTTCCTTTCTCCATGTACCTATGTATATATCTCTTATATTAATGAAATTATCATATGATTGTGAACCCTAACGCAATAAAATAAACACTTCAAACATTTTACAAGACGTAGGTACAACTTTAGCTACCTAAAATAATTATTATAAGCAATATACAGAATTTTTCGTAATGAATGAAAAATGAATTATTTTAGATGGATCATGATTAATTTATACAGTTTCTGACAATAAGGCACAAAGGTTATGTACATAATTTTCGACTAAGCAATCGTCGTTCAAATAGCGCATAGTAAGTGACATCGCTTCGCAATTGAGAGGCACGTGGATCGAATCCAGCGTAAAGAGATTCTTTTTGGTCAAATTTTAATTTTACGACATAATTCTTAATAATACAATAATAATTTTACGTATGTACGTGGACCAATATAATGTGTCTGACAGTAAGGCATAAACGATATGTGTGTAATTTTCGACACCTTGGTCAATGATTGTATAGTGTGTAACTTCAGAAGTCGAATCAGAAGATCGAGTACCGTGGATCGAATCTCACATACCTAGATTCTTTTTGGTGACTTTTTTATTTGTATTACTTTTTATTTGATACGTATTATATTTACGTATAATTAAGTTTTCTGACGCGTATTCAATTTACGATTACAATGCTTGCAAATTTATTAGGTATCTCGAGTTTCCATGTTTTCATATAATTAGAGAGTTTAGTATATCTAATGAACGTGAACATTAAATAGGTACTACCTAATCTAGCTACCTGAACACGTTTTTTTCATAGATCTCGAAAAAGTATGTCTTGGATGGACACGAGTTGCCACAGCGTAATAGTTACAGTAGAACAACATTATCAATTTACTACATAGTAACAAAGCTATGTTGAGTAAACACCGTCCTTCTGTCCACTACTATAGAAAACACAAACTTTCATACATGGAAAGTTATTGAAATATTCATGGCATTATCGAGTACGTAATATATTAGTACATATAAATTAGTAGTAAAAAGATGGCCGTAAACGTTTGATGCGATAGAGATAATGAAATTCTGAAATGAAAACTTAATACAAAAAGAAGAAGCCTAAGCTTCTGCTTTAGAATGAGACTTTCCATGGTTTTCTTGAATAGCATAATAATTAAGAACTGACTAAAAGAAAATGAAATAATTAGCACCATACCAATACTTACGTAAGAACATCGAGTAAGGTGCATTATAGGGGACTTAACTATAACGCCCTTAATAACCAAAGTGTAGCGGATATACTACCAAAGAGAGTATTCCCCAGGACGTTTTGGTGTTAAGGGGCGGCCGGTAATTCAACAAAAGTTAAAATTATACACATTATAGCCATTATGTTTTTAAATGTTACATCTTCTGTGTTGTATAAACAACATATGGTAGCCATATAAAGAACCCCATATATTGTAGGATAGGAGGATGCTTCTTGGTTATTGATACTATCCCATAACTTACTTACCAATAAAATTCTTACCCCCGGTTTCTGAAACGCAAATCAGCGACAAATTATTTTAAATGCTTGTTAATCCATTGTCATACGCAGATTGGGTTGCTAAAAACTTAATGTGACTGTTTGTCAACACTAATGTCAAATCTCCAATTAATCGACAATTATTTCAATTTTGGGTTTCTGAAAAGCTTTTCGGTACGTTAACGGTTTGTCAAACTGACTAATTCTAATTGCCTAAAATCGACCAATTATTCTAAGATTAACGTCTTAATATCGTAAAAATATATAAAAATAGTTTTAAGCATTCCTACCTACAACGTTTACTCTAATAACTGATAAGATAGAACAAGAACAGAATTATATCAAGTATGATTACTCTAAAAACACATATTGCTATTTTTCATACCGAAGGTACTGGGTAGCACTTCACCACTATCTCACCTGATGTTAAGTGACGATGCCATCGATGATGCAGCTCGCTTACCCTGAAGATACCTATTCACGTAATTAACCAGAAACACAGACTCAGGCAGAGTGTTCCATTCCCTAGCGGTGTGTATGATGAGCGAGTATAGAGGTTAGAATAAATGGCAATACTTCTTCCGGGTCTTTGATAAGAATAGGAGTACCGCAAGGATCAATTTTAGGACCTTTTCTGTTTCTAACATATATAAATGATCTGCCTTGCATGGTTAAAAATTTCTGCGATATAGTTTTATTCGCAGATGATACCTCCCTGATTTTTAAAGTAGATAGGAGGGATAGTGAACTTATTCAAGTCAATAATGTGTTATCTATGATCTCTAAGTGGTTCGCGGCTAATAATCTTCTCTTAAATTCAAAAAAGACCAAATGTTTAAAGTTTTCTTTACCAAATGTTACTTATGTTGAACCAAACATTAAGCTTGGCCTAGAAAAACTCTCTTTTGACAATGCGACAGTCTTCCTGGGAATTAAAATGGATTCAACTTTACAGTGGAATCCACATATACATGATCTATCCGGAAGACTTAGTTCTGCTGCATATGCAGTTCGTAAGATAAGACAGCTAACAGACGTAGCTACTGCTAGGCTCGTTTATTTCGCGTACTTCCACAGTATTATGTCTTATGGTGTATTGCTGTGGGGAGCTGCTGCTGAGATAGAGACAATCTTTATCTTACAAAAGCGTGCAATTCGAGCCATATATGAAATGGATCCTAGGGAATCCCTGAGAGATCTTTTTAAAGAAATTGATATTTTAACTTTACCAAGTCTGTATATATTTGAAAATATTATGTATGTTCGTAAAAATTTGAGCAAATTTAAATCAAACAGTGACAATCACGATTATAACACTAGGAATAAAGATAAAATAGCGGTTTTATAATAAATTGCCCAAACATATTACAATGCTCATAGAAAGAAAATTCAAGTTGCATGTGAAGAATATTTTGATAAAGAAATCTTACTACACAGTTTGTGATTACTTAAACGACAAAAATGCTTGGACTGGTTCGCCTCTGCCAAGTTAGCGCCTGTCACCTACGTAATGTAAATAAAGTATTGTAATAATTTTACTATATAGTATGTACTTAACACATTGTTAAAAAACGTTTAAAAGAATGGCCCCAAGTTTCTTGCCCATTCTTCTAGCAGTGGCTCTATAATTTTTGTTGGCTGAACGTGGCAGTACAATGTAGTATATTTCAATATTAAAATTTGTAATTGACCTTCATAAGAGCGTCGTAGACGCCTAAATTGAATAAATGATTTTGACTTTGACTTTGACTTTAGAACAAGAGTCCGATTATAGAACTACGTAAATATATTACTAAAGACTACGTGATTATAGTGTTGCTGCTCATTTGTTACTCAATAGGGTGCTATAAAATAACCATAGCAGCCATTAAACAAACCGCAGCTGGGTAGATTGTAATACCAACAAAAGCATTTCCAAGATAAGTAGGTTATGGACCTTCCAAACCCCAACCCTCTTTGAGAAAACACCTTTCGGCTAAGGGCATTAAGATATGGTTTAAAGCTCTGATGTGCGGCTACAACATATTCACGTTGATGTTAGAAGTGGTATTATTTTGTATTGATGCGCAGGAGGTCCATAGTTAGAATCTCACCGCGGTCTTTCACTTCACCGCATGATGCGAGGGCGGGAGTTTTGAGAATCATTGATAGGCTTGATAGTTGTTGGCCTTCAAGTAGAAAATATATTACCAAGCATCTAATGGTATGTTACGACGGCTGTTCTTGCCTATTCTTCTCTACTGACTTCATCATCATCAGACGTCAATCACTTACCATCAGGTGAGATTATAGTCAAAGCGTAGCCTAGCAGCAATAAAAAATGCCACTCATCATTTTTTTATTTTAATCGATTTTTACGATATAAAGCAACAAGTAAGGGAAGACAAACACGCACATTTTCACGTACGCTAGTGACTTTCACTATCAATAAACTATTACTGACATAATAACTATAAAATTAAAGAGTATTATAATCATCGTGATGGTATTGAGGATAAAGGGTTTTTTTTTTTTTGTAGCTGATAGGTAAGCCTTCGACCACAATCTCACGTGATGGTAAGTGATGATGTGGTCGAAGGTGTTAACAGGCTTAACCTAGAATTACTCTGGCTATCAAGGACAGCTGCCGGAACACACCGTTAGGTGCTTGGCGACAGATTTTCTACTTGAGGGTGGTCGCTAGCCAGGCGGGCATTCACAAAATGCCCTTCCACCATGCGGTGAAGCTCAAGCCCAAGAAGGATTCGAACCATGGACCTGCTGCGCGGCAGTCCATAGCCAAAGCCACTGAGCTATCACTGCTGGATTCATAAAAATTAATGAAATTTGATAATTCCACTAGCGATAACCCATCAATGTTGACATTTTAGGGGTTAGAGCGTACACTCGCACGACTGGACTCTGTCAATTAGAAATCCGAGCGCAAATAGTATTGTTGGATGTGAATGCCCAAATGGGCTTGTATTTTGACAAATAGGAACGCTTCGAACTCCTCTCTCTTGTTGTTTTACGTTTACGATCATCCGTCATATTTAATTGGTAACCATAGTAACGGTGGTGATGCCAAAAATGATTTGGGATTAATTTCATGTCAAAACAGAAGAGACAACGCTATGTGTTAAAAAAAGACAGAACACTAGAGAATGAATGAATTTGAACGACATTTTCAAATTTCATGTTATCATAGATAAACAAGCATTTTAATCAGGTGTTCTGTAATTTTTCATTAATATGCGTTCCAGAAACCCGTTGAAAGTTAGCGGATTGTTAATTGTGATGGCTTGTCAGATGAATTGAATTTTGATACGCGTACCGAAAACCGGCGATTAATATCGGACACCAAAAATATTATTTGAAAATCAATAAAAGTTTGTTATTTTTCTAGTATAGAAAATGGAGGAGAAGAACGACGCATTGTTGATATACACTATTACACAAAGAGTCTATTAAGACAAATCTCGAAACATTCACCTTTCGATTATTTTTTTGATTAATATGCAGGGTTATTGGTAAAATGCTAAATCCAGGGAAACCCGGACGGATGGCAGCCCTACTCTCATAGAATGTCCGATTTTATGTCGCACTCCGGTGCATCTTCGCAACATAATCTACCTATATAAGTACATACATCAAGTGACGGCACGGGTGTCGTTTACAAACATAAACGTATCTTTCGTAATCTTTGACTAATACAGTTAATAACAGTAATACCACGGTTTTATAATCGATATGTAATATTGTGGTATTACGTATGAATAGTAATACAAAGTAATAAATTTTCAAACAAAATACTTATCTTTCTCCTTGGGTGATTTCAATAATGGTATTATTTTGTTAGAAGTTTTGTTGTTCCACCCATCTACACAATAGCATCCACGAGATGTATTTATTATTATTAACAAATTGAAACAATAACTGTACCTACCTACTACATGTGATTTTTTGTTAGTGAAATCTTAATATGACTTGTAGTAATGACACGAGCAGGTACCCTTGATTGTTAGCGGAAACAAAGCCAGGATCTGAATGAACTACGCTACTTGATAAAAAAAACAAAAATTGGAACCGACTCCAACACCCAAAAGTGTGAAATAACTTGTTCAAGTCGGTACCAGGATAGTTCAAAAGTACCTATTATCACAATATTGTGCACGTGGTACTAGTGTTGGACTTGGACAAGTTAATTCACACTTTTTGGTGATAAAGTCATTTCCATTTTTATTTAAAAAAAAAAACACTTCTTTTATGACCCTTGCTACTTACGGGATCGATTTTCATTCATTGTCAAGGACTATATCATCAAGATAAGTAAATATTTTTCAGTTATTGGAGTGTATGTCAAAAACGGCTTGACCGATTTTGATGAAATTTAACTGGAACCAAACAACAAGTATCAGCCTTCAAACAATAAAAGATTTTTTTAAATCGATTCACCCAGTCAAATGTTCTGAGGTAACAAACATATAAGAAAAAACACACGAATTAAGATACTCCTCCTTTTTTTGAAGTCAGTTAAAAATACCCAATAGTATAACCCGCTATTTGTATTTTGATCAGGGGTAAAAAAATTTTTTATGATTTTCTGTGTAAATTTTACACAATATACTTGTTTTTGTAATAAATAAACCATCTTTTGTGTAACAGCTTACGCCTTGCATCAAAGTAGATACATAGTTCATGTTCATCAAAACCATAGTTCATGTTCATTAAAAATGAACATACACAAAAACTGCAAAAATCAAACAAGTTGGTAATAATCAAGACTAAACTTGTTCTACTGTAGGTATGGTAAATTTATTAACTCTGTCACACTATGATATTTACAGCATACAATCAACTAATGGTTGGTATCATGTATGCGTACTAGATGGCGCTTCAGCACACATCACATTCGTGTGTGACAAGATAGTTTCTACTAGTTCTACTAGAGAGCGCTCTAAATTTTTAATCAAATAAAATATTACCGTTGACTTACGGACGTGGCGCCATGTACACCGCGAAGTAAACACGCGAGGAGAAGTGGGGACAAAATCTAACATCTGGTTTTAGAATTCTGTCCCTCTAAAAATGTAAGTATTGCCATTTTCCGGTTCCGCACGCCGCCAATGCCGCCATTTTTTGTAACAAACGGTGGAAGGTGGGCGGAGCACGAAATGACAATTCGGTCTCGAGACTTGGACTTGAAAGGTTGTGATAATTGGAATAAAGGTGTTGAAAGTTTCCACGTGTTTGCTGTATTTCCTGACTTGTATATTTCCTACAATATTATTATTAATATAAAATTCAAAAAGTATTCCATCTGTTTTAGTAAATATTATTATTTTAATTAACAGCTGTCAATAATCTGTTACATTTGATGACAGATAAATATTATCCGTAATTAAAATTATCAATTATTCTACAAACACAATATACTACATTTCGAATATTCGTCATGCGTCCATGTCGTACTCCACTTATTTACCACAGATATGACGTGAAATTACTCTTATGTTGCTACTCATGAATAATCAGCTGTTTACTGCGTTAATCGGAGGGGGTAATTTGGGTTTAGAGAAGAGAATTTGAGCTTATATTTTTTTAGAGCTTTAGAACCAGAAAAATTACACTTCACAACTGTATATCACAATGTGACGCGCGCAGTGCAGTTTGTTATAGGCAGAAGTTAATCCGCTTAACATCAGGTGGGCCTCGTGCTTGTTCCGTCACAATCTCATAAAAAAACGCTACTCCATTGTTAATCCATGTTTATTAATAACGTTTTCAAAACTACGTTATGTACTCTGAGATTGACTACTCCGAGCGTACCAAGAGATTAACAAAGGAATTAAGTATTTTTATATAAATAGCGCTGTTAAAGCGATGATTAGAGGTATTTTTTTTCCAGATGCTCTGTACTAACCTCACCTTATTTAAAAAATAAAATAAAAAAAAACTTTTAACACTGTTCCCCCTTGGGATGTTGCATGTTTCCTATTTCATATTTCTTGCTTACTAATAAATTATGTCATAGTTAAAAAAAGTCACGGACCCTGGAGTCTGTGGAGTGTAGATTTAACACAAACCTCACCTTATTGATAGGACAAGCTAGGATTTTGTAAAGTAATCTGCGGAGCGTGCGTCATTGAAAATTAAAAACATATAAAAAAGCAGGTTCTCAATTCGACTGTTTGTTTAACTATTCTTTTATATATCTGGTACGCGATTACTCAGCCAATTATGAACTGATGTTAATGATTACTTATAGTAGAATATTACTTCCAAGTTCATTCCATTTTAATTTCATCAAAATCGGTTGTATAGTTTTTATTATATTGTCAATTCACTAAATATGTGGTTGCATACCTAAATGATTTAATGGTATTGTATACCTCTAGTTGGTGAACGGTATTTTAGGCGAGCGAATGATTTTGTAAGCGGTATGCACCTATAGAAAATATTATATATATAGAAACGGTTTCGTATTCCGTCATTGGAAAATTAAATAAATTGTGGAAGTCGGACCATGTTCATATTATGTGCTCAATGTTTAGAATCCGCATAGCTTTCTTTTTTTTATGTCTGGTAGGTTAGCCTTTGACCACAATCTCACCTGACGGTAAGTTATGATGTGGTCGAAGATGTTGTTCAAGCTAACCTAGAATTACTGGCTCTCAAGGACAGCTGCCGGAACACAGGTGCTTGGCGACAGATTTTCTACTTGAGCATGATGGCTAGCCAGGCGGGCATTCGCAAATGACCTACCACCATGCTATAACGACTGCCATCTTAAGACAACAACCGACACGCGACGGCTTAACGTGCCCTCCGAAGCACGTGCACGCTCAGCAGTAATGTCACCAGCGGTCACCCATCCAAGTCATGACCGCGGCGGACGTTGCTTAACTTTGCCGATCGGTTAAGAACGGGTAAGCAAACTTCGCTCCGGTTACGAGCTCTTTAAACTTGTTACCGACTTGATGGTAAGTGATTATATATTGTGACGTATTTCATACCTATTTGACCTATTTCATACATTTCAGTGTTGGATTGTAAGTGAATTCCGTTATTTTAAATATTTATTTCTGGTTGCGACGATTCATTAACATGCACGAGGCCTACATGCTGTTGCTGCTTACTACGAGTGTATAGATACCTTCTGGGTAAGCGCGCTCCATCATCGACCGCATCATCACTTAACATCAGGTGAGATAGTGGTCAAGTGCCACCCAGTACAGCATAAAAAAAAACTACCTCCGCCTATAACAGATGTAGTTCCTCAAAACAGCACTGCGCCCATCATCGTGAGCCATAAAGTAGTTAAGTCTCATGTGCCTGTAATTTCCCCGGCATCCATATCCTTCAAAACGGAACACAGTAATGTGAACATTACTGATCGGCGGTAGAAATAGCTATGGTGGCCTAAGATTTTTTTACCTGTAGATGCGTTGTATGCCCTCCATATTTACTAGACGAATTCTGGGTAATTACCAGAGTCACTACCAGTCTTGCACTTCCGAGCGTCCTGTGAATACATCGCCGCTAATCGTGTTTTTTATGAATAATCTGTGGACAATATGCCTTCCTTGTGTCTTTAGACTCTGCACCAATTATACAAGCACTGTGAGAGATAAGAAAACTGTTTCATTTCACGCGTAATTATTGCTTTTATTGAGTAAATAGAAAATATCGATATTTTGTTTTATCTAAGGAACTATTTTCAATGAAATGGATGAGCGAGATATGTGTATCGTTTGGTGTAAGAGAGTGAAAGAGATCGCAGTGTAATGGTGATCGGAAAGTCTCGTGGCGGTTCGGTGGTTACACAAATTACTTATATTTATCTCTTTCCTACAACAGATATGACGCATAATATTTGAACGTTCTTTCCTTGTCATTACAAACTGCATATACATGTGCGTAGTAGGTATGTAGATAGGTAAACTCCTTGGCATTATGTGTTCTCTTAACATATCTCAAACGGTTATTGCTTGGTTTCGTAGTTACCTGTATGGACGTCGGCAACGTGTACGCTTCGATGAGACTTTGTCCTCGTGGTGTTCTACGGCAGCAGGTGTACCTCAGGGCGGCGTTCTATCACCTCTTCTTTTCTCAATTTTCATAAATTCTATTTCATATCAGTTATCTTCTTTCTACCATCTTTATGCAGATGATTTGCAAATATACGCTCAGGCTCCTCTAAATGAATTGCCAGCAGCGATCGAAGTAGTAAACTCTGATTTGCGACGAATCTCAATATGGAGTAAATCCTATGGTCTCAAGGTCAACCCGGGGAAAACACAAACAATTATCATTGGCAGCACAAGAATGGTATCCTTGATTGACTGGTTTCACCTTCCACATGTTATCTTTGATGCACAAGTTATAGATTACAGCACTACTGGTAAAAATTTAGGTATCATCATGGATAGGAAATTATCTTGGGTACCACAGCTTGCTGAAACCAGCCGCAAAATCTTTGCTTCCGCTTCTTCCCTAAGAAGACTGCAAAATTTCTTACCAATCACAACTAAAATTGCGCTCGCACAATCACTCTTACTCCCGATTCTCGACTACAATGACATATCGTATCTTGATTTGACTCAAGAACAGCTTGATAAACTTGAACGCTTACAAAATTTTTGTATTCGATTGATATATGGCCTCCGCAAATATGACCACGTAACTGAGTTTCGTAAAAAATTGAAGTGGTTGCCCATACGACTTCGCCGGAATGCACATATTCTACATCTTCTATACAATATCCTCTTCGTTTCCAATACCCCTACATACTTGAAAAAGTGTTTTGTGTTTCTCCATCTGACCCATGATCTGACCCTTCGCTCTTGCAACACTCTCCAACTTAAAATTACCCCTCATAGCTCTCAGTACTACAATAAGTCCTTCACAGTACAGGCTGCACGACTATGGAATGCTTTGCCACTCGAGATTAGACGTGCTAAATCTCTTGGAATTTTTAAAGTAATGTTAAAAAATCACTACTTATCCAGTATATAACATTATAATTATTTGTTTATAGCGTTAATAAGTAAGTATATTTGAGATATATATATATATGCATATATATTATATATTTATATTATATATTTATCATCATTTATCATATATTAGATTTATGTATGTATCTGAATGTAATTATCTAAACATAATTTATTGTTCACCACCGTCCACCACTTCCTTAGTTTCTGTCCATCCAAAGGTTGTCTGGAAGAAATCGCTACATAGCGATAAGACCGCCCATTGTACTACCATAGAAAATAAGTCTTAATAAGTGTTATTTACTTCTACTTTGGTAAACAATAAAGAATTTTTGTATTGTATTGTATTGTAAATTCTAGTAAGCTTTTAGAGCAGTGGTGTTCGGATATAACTACTCTAATATTTCAACTCTCTGATGGTGGCAGTATGTCCCGCACGAACTCGTTTACAAAACATCTACTTTTAAACCTACCTTTACTGTTTTATTAAGCACAGCATGTTGATGTATAGAGAACCTTAAGATAACTAGCTTAGGATAGTTTTGATATTTTGAACTTACGAAAGAAATATAGCTCTTATATATTAAATAATAAGGTATACATTGCAAAAGCAAATCTATTGTCCTAATTAAGGCGTTACTGTTTAAAAAAATAGTAGAAAATGTCATAAATCGTAAACAATCCATGTGTGTTTTTTGGCGAGAGAACGTAAACATTGATTTTTAGTGCTGGGACACGTGTATGTATCGATAAAATAGCAAAGGTATTGGTTTAAAAGTTTAATACCTATTATTAATTAATAAAAAAAAAAGCTCCAAATATTTTGAATTACTTTGACATAAATTTAATAATAATTATGAAGGTTTAATAATAATATGACAGTGTAGCAGCGAGATATTTCACTTTGGAATTTTGAAGTCATGTGTGATACCTGGATTGTACTGTGGTACTGTTATTTTTTCAGTTCGTCAAAATAACTTCAACCGCCTGACGGAAAGCGAATTTGGAAACTAGCAGCAATGAAATGGATCCTACAGAATCCCAGAGAGATCTTTTTAAAGAAATTGATATTTGAACCTTACCAAGTCTGTATATATTTGAAAATATTATGTATGTTCGTAAAAATGTTGTAAATTTAAATCAAACAGTAACAATCACGAATATAACACTAGGAATAAAGATAAAATAGCGGTGCCAGGTATTAGATTAGCAAAAATAAATAAAAAGTCCTTGTTAGGCAATTGGGTGCGGTTTTATAATAAATTGCCCAAACAGTTCAGAAAAAAGTTGCAGGTGAAAAACATTTTGATAAAGAAATCTTACTACACAGTTTGTGATTACTTAAACGACAAAAATGCTTGGACTGGTTCGCCTCTGCCAAGTTAGCGCCTGTCACCTACGTAATGTAAACAAATATTGTAATAATTTTACTATATAGTATGTAACACATTGTTATAAAAATCTTTAAAATAATGGCCCCGAATTTCTTGCCCGTTCTTTTCGCAGTGGCTCTATAATTTTTTTTGCCAAACGTGGCAATACAGTGTAGAATATTTCAATATTAAAATTTGTAACTGACCTTCATAAGAGCGTCGTAGACACCTAAAATGAATAAATGATTTTGAGTTAGACTTTGAAATTACCATTAATGTAACCGTAAGCTACGCTAAACGCCATCATAGGATGAACAGAGAGATGCTTTTCACGCTTCACTTGAAAGACCCAGTGTCACAGCCGTATATTAGGGAGTGACGTCCGTAAGCAGGCTGTACCAATAGCATGCCAGTAGGTCATTTTGTAAATGCACGCCTGTCTAGCTACCTAAAAGCTTCAAGTCGAAACCGGTCGCAAAGCTCCTAGCGGTGTGTTGTGGATGACTACCACAATCAATCACCACAATCTCAATCCTGAAAATCAGTTCTTATGCTAGGTTTAGCCTACTTACATCTCCAACCACATCATCGCGTACTAACAGGCTTCCTGTATAAGTCTCGACCGTAAATCCGATGAAATACTTTCACTATAAGATTAAATAAATTAGTATGTAAGAAATAAGGTAACTTATAAAGTTAAGTGTAACATTGCAGAAAAAGCAGTGATGGCTCAGTGGCATTGGCTATGGACTGCCGCACAGCAGGTCCATGGTTCGAATCCCGCCGAGGGCTTGAGCTTCATCGCATGGTGGAAGGGCATTTTGCGAATGCCCGCCTGCCTAGCGACCACCCTCAAATAGAAAATCTGTCACCAAGCACCTAACGGTGTGTTCCGGCAGCAGTCCTTGAGAGCCAGTGAAATCACAAGCACATGAGACTTAAAAACTATGTCTCAAGGTGACGGACGCAGTGCAATTCGTGACTTGTAACGAAATGCATCTGTTATAGGCAGAGGTTAGGCCGCTTAACTTCAGTTGGGCCTCGAGCTTGTTCCGTCACAATAACAAAAAAAAAGATATATAAAAAACTCAATAGTAGGATATCACTCGATCTTACGGTCAAAGAGCCAACACCGAATGAAGATGCTTCGTATAAAATCAACTCTGATGTCACGTCGGTGTGTAGGAAATTTTGGCGGAATTATGAATTAATATATTTGATATCCGTTGTTACTACGAGATGATATATCATCATTCGTTTTTGATCCCTTCAACATGCACTGGTAATTGGAAAACTTGCAAATTATCGACAACACATTCATCGATACACTACCTCCCTAACAAACTTATTTACAAATAAACTGAAACTTTTGAATACAAATTGCTACACATCCGAAATTCCATCCATTCATCCCATCAACCTCATCCGCGACTGTCATGAGTCAAGCACAGTAATGCATCCGAGAAAATTTGTCGCGTTATCGATTCTAATTAAAATAATCGATTGCTTTTATTTGGAAGCTGAATCGAATTATTTAAAACCGAAATTGGAACGAAACAATATCGTTAATAAAGGAATATGGATTCGGAATAAGATGCACGAAGATGTGTTTGAGAAGACGCATTTAGGTAAGTGACGTTAAAAAATACTTACTAGATAGATTATAATATAATGCGGGTAGGCCCGCGGACCAATAACATCATATCCATTGCGTCTTACTTTTTATTTTAAAAATAATAGTTTTCCTGTACTTTTCTACAGTTAAAAGTTGAAAATATGAAAGTTTTTATCTAGTTCTGTCGTAACATATGTGGATTCCTCCGTACAAAAGTGGTTTGCGAGGGGATATCTAGCTCAGTTAACCTGGAGTACCTACAAACCGACGGCGCGGCGTCCAAAGTAAACAAACAAAGGAAAGTTGTCAGTGTTGAACTTTTTGGCAGTGATGGTGTACTTAGTTGTAGTGACGGGATTGTGATTAATGGAATAGAAACCAGGTCATACTGTCGTGGAAATTACTTTTGCAACATTTTGCTGGAAGAGTTTATTTTAATAATGCGCCATCTATGAATACGTAGTGGAACTGCTCACCGAGTCACCCTGTAACCAGACACGAAGATATGGAGCGTTAGCGGGGATCGGATACCTACGATACAGACCCTGCATTTTAGTAATGTTTTGCAAGTTTACCAAGGAGGGCGCTACCTGTCATCACAGCGTTTCCTATTCTTAGGCTGCTATTTACAAATTCTTATGTACCTACTTATCCAATCAGGCAGAGAAATAATTGTTTTGAATGTTATGACTATGAATTTATGAATATGTTTTATGTTGTTAATTAATTGTTATTCTATTTATTTATTGACAGGACATTTTATTAGGTATTTAGGTTGCTAATTAGATCTCATTTGATAATTATATCATGGTTACCTACGTTATAGTATAGTAGTTGTTGTAGGTGCCTACGTGTTATTGACATATTATATGAATTGTTAGGATTTTTCAATTTACTTTCGAATTAGGTATTTAGTTTTGAAATGTAATTTCAATAATTTATTTATTTATTTATTTTAAGACGCACCAACGACTTATTCACTAAACATTCAAGACAATATAGGGACACAGGTTATTTTTTAGTAGGTGAATCAATCAATTATAGGTACGTATAACGCTTTCTGAGAACTATTACATAGCAGAATATAATATTATATAATCATTAGAGTTACCAAAAGTACTTCTTCTGCCTTATCTACTATTTTACCAGGCTACTTTGGTACTATAATTATCATGACTAGTCCCGCGCGTGCCCCTTGTCCGCACTGCCCAGATTCAGTGAAACTTTTCTCTATACCTCATGGTCTGCGAGTCCACATCGGCCGCAAGCACAAAAATATTGCCCCGGCTGCGATACCGGGTTCCACATCTGCAGCGCTTGCGCCACCAATACCACTCACACCGCGGACAGCTCTTTCAAGGGATTCGCCTTCATACCGTTTGGAGGACTTGCCCGCTTTACGGGCAAGGATACGAGTACTGAGGCACATTCCTAAGGGTGCGAGATGCTTGGCAGCTAACGCGTTGGCTACCTTAATCCATAAGGCCTTAGAGTCTAACAGCGCCGGTGACTGGTGGGAGGTTCTGACTTTCGCGTTTACAGCGCTGAAAGTGCCAGAACAAGGGGACAAAAAGAATCTGACCACAAAAGTAAAGGAAAATGTCGGGAAGGGTCATCTTGAACTGCCGGTTGAATTTCTTTCCAGTAGGTCAAGCTCTCTTTATAAATCGGTTCAGGGCAAGGTCTTTGAGGGGGACCTGAGGGGTGCGGCGCGCTTGCTCACGTCGGATTGCACTTTTGCTCCTTATGGAGAAGAGACGTTATCTTCCCTCAAAGAAAAGCACTCCGCCCCCTTGGATGCCCCGCGTATTCCTCCACTCCCCAATAGCACGGTATCGTGTCTCTTCGTTGAGGCGGAAAACGTGTCAGCTGCACTTCAAACATTCCATCGTGGCTCTGCCGCGGGGATGGATGGGTTGCGCCCCGACCATCTAAAGGAGCTGACTTCGCCTTCAGCCGGTGATGGTGGACAAAGGTTGCTCGAGGCGACTACGAGACTTTGTAACTTTTTGCTGGAGGGAAATCTCTGCTCAGAAGTTTGCCCCTACCTCTACGGTGGTTCTCTGTGCGCACTCCAGAAGAAGGACGGTGGCATAAGACCGATTGCTGTAGGCAATGCATTCCGGCGGTTGGTAGCTAAACTGTGTTGTCAGGCCGTGAGGAGCGAAATGACTCCATACCTCCAGCCCCATCAGGTGGGATTCGGTACACCGCTGGGATGCGACGCAGCCATACACGCTGCTCGGTCTTTTGTGCTGCGGGAGGGAAGTGACGACGTGCTTATTAAGCTTGACATCCGAAATGCTTTTAACAGCTTGGACCGAGGGCCGATGCTGGAGGAAGTCAGGGAATTGACGCCATCCATCTTTCGCTTCCTTCGGCAATGTTACTCAGAGCCAAGTTACCTGTTCTATGAAGGAAATCGTATATTGTCTCAGGCGGGGCGCAGCAGGGGGACCCCCTGGGGCCCCTCATCTTCAGCATGGCAATCCACAAGGCCATAAAAGCTATGGAAGCCCCTCTTAATATTTGGTACCTTGACGATGGAACCATAGGTGGAGACCCGGATGTGGTAGCAAGGGATATTAGTGTACTCTTCCCAGCGCTGCGGAAATTGGGTCTGGAGGTCAACACCGAAAAGTGTGAATTCTTCGCCTGCAGCCCAGTAGCCGCGGAGTCAAGCACCACGTTAAAGTCCCTCATCCCCGGCCTCAAAATAATGGATAGAGGATCCCTCTGTTTGCTGGGTGCTCCTATCTTCCCCGATGGCGTGCCTGACAGCCTTAAGTCGAAGATGGCTACCTTGACATCATTGTCGACCCATTTCCAGCACCTCCCGGCACATGTTGCGTTGACGCTTCTGGGGACCTGCTTCGCGATGCCTAAGATGACCTATGTTATTCGGACGGCCCCGAGTTGGAGGTTCCCAGAAGAGGTGTCATGCTTTGACAGCGCTCTGAAGCAAATTGTTGAAGAGACGCTGAATGTGTGCCTCAGTGAGTCACAGTGGTGTCAGGCTAGCCTGCCGATACGGTTCGGTGGTTTGGGCGTGCGACGGCTACATGAAACTGGACCTATTGCCTTCCTCGCCTCATCACATGGAGTCGTGAGCCTTGTCACTCGTATACTAAGTAAAGGTGACACGGTTCGCATCCCATTCGCTGAGGAGGCTTTTACGAGGTGGTCAGTAATGTGCCCAGGCATCGACCCACCAGCAAAACCTGAATGGCAAAGAAGCTGGGACGACCTACTGGGTAAACGGCTCGTTGCGCAGTGGCGTGCGGAAAACACGGGTGTTGAACTCGCCCGAATAAACGCCGTGACCACACCGGAGTCTGGCGCGTGGCTCTACGCTCTTCCTTCTCCGCACATGGGCACGCTTTTGGATGATGACTCGTTGAGGGTGGCTGCCGCTCTTTGGCTTGGATGTCCTGTCTGCGAGCCTCACACCTGTATCTGCGGGGCGAGGGTTGAGGCGGACGGGCATCATGGCCTTAGCTGCACCCGGTGTGCGGGCAGAAGACCGCGGCACCACGTTATCAATGACATCCTTAAGCGGGCCTTTGTGTCAGCTGAGGTTCCTTGTGTCCTTGAACCCCCGGGACTCTTGCGTTCCGGCGGTAAGCGGCCGGACGGCCTGACATTGGTTCCATGGCAGAAAGGGCGCAGCCTCGTGTGGGACGCAACATGCTTGAGCACGTTTGCATCCTGTCACATCTCCGTTACTCAGCAGTCGGCTGGTGCGGGAGCAGAAGCAGCCGCCCGACGCAAACGCCTAAAATATGCCAGTTTGGAACCACTGTATGAGTTCGTTCCTTTTGCCGTGGAGACGTCGGGCCCCTGGGGCTCTGAAGCCAAAAAATTAGTCCGAAACCTCGGCCGCCGTTTAAGAGAGAGAGGGCGGGACCCCCGATCTGGTTGGTTCTTGACCCAACAGATCTCCTTGGCGATACAACGGGGTAATGCGGCGAGTGTGCTGGGTACATTGGGACCAGGTGCCAAGTGCGGGACTTATTTAGAAGTAGAATAGAAGTAGAAATTTGACTCACGGTGTTATATCCGAATGTATATCAATTTCTTTGAAATTGTGTATAAATAGACATTAGTTTATTAAAATATATTTGAAATTTATAATATAATTATAATAAATTATAATTTTAATAATTGCTGTTTTGAATTGTGGTAAACGAAAATCACATTTACAATTATCAGAACACAATACATGTCCCGAGCGGGAAGCAAACCCGCGTCTCCTACATTCGTAGGCCCTGATATGCATGCTCAACTGAGGCGAATTTTGTGCTCTTATTGTTAGGGGACGGTGCGCTAGCATCAACCTGACTACTAGACTTCATCTGATCGAACGAAGTGCTTTTTTCAAGTGATCAGGGTATTCGGTGCGTATATGAAGGATGCACATTCGATTCACGTTCGGTGCAGGACTTTTGGGTCCTAATAATTTTACACACGTTCAAATTCGTAAATTTAAAAATTCCTGATCGGAGATAATAAATGAATAGGAGATTGTACTACAAGGTACGCCGAGGGCGTTATTTTGAATCCAGAGCGGAGCGAAGAATTCTAGAGTAGAACTCTATCGTTTTAAATGCTAGGGCCGTCCTATAATAGAATATTGCAGCCAGATTTGGAGTCCGTCTTACGCAGTACATAGCACCAAAACTGAGAAACTGCAAAAACAGTTTTCATGCGACCTCGCTTACGCTGACAATCGCTGTCGAAGCTTAACATCGTACCAATCTCGACTCACGCATTATAAGATGTCCACACTTGAGCATAAAATTCCAGATCTTTTGTTCGTTTACAAAATTGTTAACTGTCTTATAGATTGTCCTGACATGGTCGCAAATATCTTAATATATATTCCACGAATTAGTAGCCGGTTTATTATCCGCAAAACGTTTATTATTCCCCACACATCGCACCAATAATTGTGGTCGAAATTCGCCACTGTCTCGCATGTGTTCGTACTATAACGTTATTTGTCATGAAGTAGTCATATTCAATTCATCATTCGACGTCCAGTTTGCGAACCTAAAAAAAGAAAAAACTAAGCGCAGCGAGGGATTTAATTTATTTCTCCCAAGGAAAAAAGTGTTTTGCGAGAGAGTTTTGATACATTCTACTTTTTATCCAACTATGACAAAAATAAATAATAGTATATGTATTTTATGATACAAGTTGAGCTAAGTTACTCATTATACACGAGGCTGTGGGTTGCAGCCCGAACCATAGACGAGGGCGTAAATAAGCCGAGCGTATGATGAGCAAGTTGCTCACGAGTTTCATACGCACTTTTTCAACGCCCTTGCGAGTGAAAAAAAAATATATTGAACAAATGCGATACATACGACAAACGAAAATTATTTATTTATTTTTATTTATTTATCTTATGTTATTATGGAAAGTAGCGCGCAAGTTTTTTTTTTTGCGCGCGGCAAATATATTTTGGTTGCTTACATTTACTTAACCTTAAACATCTTTGTTGTATATATTCGGTAGTTTTTCCACACTCGGCTTATGGACAGTACCAGTATTGACATGCAATAAAACCATGTCATTAAATTCATGTATTTTCACTTTCCTTTCCGAGCTGCTGAGACGACACGGCGCTGTGTTGACGACTGCTAAATCGCGTTATATAATAAACTAGATAAATCACGTTCTTGGTTTAAATCCAGCCACGGGTTTGAGCTTTGAGTTTCACCGCATTGTAACTAGGTAAACGTACAGTCCGTTTTTATCACATACCATCTCATAACTAGAAACTGCTGTCGGAACACACTTCTAAGTCCTTGGCGACAATTCCACGGATGGACGGATCAGATTGTTGCTCTAAATAAATAAACAATGATGTGCATTAGTCACTTGTAATGAGCATATATTTTCAACGAATCAGGAATGTAATGTTTTAAGCTACCAATAAATTAATTTATTATTAGGTGTTAAGATAAATATGTGCCTCGTGGGGTGGCGGGTTAGAAATGCACCCCATATCAACCCGTGGGTGTCGTAAGAGGCGACTAAGGGAAAAATACTGGAAGGTGGGCAGCAGCGCCTTCTGAAGAACTGCCAACTTACACTGCGATCCCCAAGAAGCCTGCCAAGCGTGGGGATTATCGCAAATACCCCTTAATAGTGGAGACTGATGTACCACCCTCAAGTAGAAAGTCTGTGGCCAAGCACCTAACGTGTGTTCCGAAAGCTGTCCTTGAGAGTCAGTAATTTTAGGCTAGCCTGAACAACATCTTCGACCACATCTTCAATTACCATCAGGTGAGATAGTGGTCAAAGGCTAACCAATCAGCAATATAAAAATCAGGTGACGATTATATATAATAATAATCGTCACCTGATGGATGATTATTATTATAATATTATAGATGATATACTTAAGATTACTGGCTCTCAAGGCAGCTGCCGGAACACACCGCTAGGTGCTTGGCGACAACTACGTTATTATCACTTCGACAAGTTATTTCACACTTTTGAGTATTGAAGTCAATTCCATTTTTAGGTAAAAATATATTTTCACTATTTTTAGTGACCCTTGCTACTTACGGGATTGATTGTCATTCACTGTCAACGACTAAATCAACAAGATAAAACATTTTTCAGTTATTGGAGTGTAACTCAAAAACGGTTTGTCCGATTTTAATGAAATTTAAATGTGACTACACGACGAGCACCAGCTTTCAAATAAATGTTCATACTTTATGTAAAACAAGATTTATCAAAATCAGTTCACACAGTCAAAAGTTCTGAGGAAAGAAACAGAAGAATTGAGAACCTCCTCCTTTTTTGAAGTCGGTTAAAAGTGACTTAAATCGGCTATTTGAAATCTAACTTTCAACGCGTTCATTTGTACACGTAGTATTGTTAGGAGATCTTGAAACTTCGAGTGCACGATCTGTTATTAATACATTCTTAAATGTGGATTTCTGCAAAGTAACGCCTGAATCTATTATTAGTAATTTCTTTTTTTTAAATAATTTTGTCGTCTTATTTATTACGATTAAAATTTCTTCAGATTTATCACGATTCTCTGACGAATATAAGAAACATTTCCACCCCATAGAGCGATTGGTTAAACATAAAGGGAGAATACAGTTGGCAGGTAAGGCTTGCGACGTAGTGACTCGTGTTGCGGGTTTGAATCCCTCCCTAGTCCTTTTTTTCTTTCCAATTCTGCTAGGATACCTACCGTTCGATACATTATTTTTTAACTGTGCTACCAAATTAACGGTTCAATTGTATATAGGACGCTGGTTACGAAGAAAAACCCATCATTTAAACATGTAAAGTGGTTTTTACTTCATTTTTGCTTACCGGCACATGTAATGTTACGAATTTTTGAGTCAAAATTATATATTTAGAATAGTTTAGAAACTGATAATGGCAAAGAGGCTAACAGTGCCTAAAATACTTTTAATATTACTGCCATTGACAGTTCTACCGATACAAATAACGTTTACGTATTGTATAATAATGAGCAGGAGAAAATTTTAATAATTCATTTTGAAAACTAAACATTAGATTCAGTTTATGATACACCATGTAAGTTCGAACCCGCGAATGGCCTATAGATAGCCAAATCTTGAACCACTAAGTCACTACTTCGTTAGCCAAATCTGTCTTCTATGTTATTTTTAGGGAAATACGTACGTTTGTATACGATATGTATCTGAGAAGTCTCGTTTGAGATCTTATATATTTTATCCCAAGCCCCATGAGAATAAATTAACAACGCCGGCTTAGCGAAACAAGAATTTTTGGAAAGGAAAATTAGGACGACACGGGATTCGAACCCGCGACTTTCTAGTGTTTCGCTAAGCAGACGTAGATGCTTGCAATTGAGTACAATTTGGAAATATTTCAGGTAATTTCATATTTAGACCAAATTCAGTAGATGCAGACAATGCTATGAATAACAATTTTGATGCGTTCAATGATAACGCTATGCAAGGAACTCCGTCGGTGTCTAATTATGTGCAGAGGAATCGGAGATCACCAGAAAGTAAGCTATGTCCTACTAAACATGTATACAATAAATATATCAGGATGAATAACATATCTCTACTCAGCAAATTTAATGGAAATAGGTTCGGTTGTTATGATTTTGATAATTTACGAGTACAATCATTGATAAGTACTCCAGTCGACGAGGTCCACCTGATGTTACGGACTAACCTCTGCCTATAACAGATGCATTTCGCACCCGTCACCTTGAGACGGGTTACGTGTGTCTGTAATTTTACTGGCTCTCAAGGACTGCTGCCCAAACACACTGTTAGGTGCTCGGTGACAGATTTTCTACTTGAGGACTATGCGTAGAAGCTCAAACCAGTGGTAGGGATTGAACCATGGATCTGCGGCATGACAATGCAGAGCTGTTACCGCTCGGCTATCATGATTAAAAACTTATTATTACTATTTTCCTGCGTTTCTCTGTCTCTGTCTTAAGCATGATATTAAACACCTAGTAAGGTGTAAATTTAGCGTAATTTATTTTTTCGGGCTGCGTCTCTCGACTTCAAATAATCTTTGGCGAAAGAATTTTTTTATTAATTTTTGTTATATTAATTAATACCTATTTAAAAACCCGAGCACTTTGAATGAGATCACTGGAGTTGGTCAAAATTATAGTCTTATGGAACTTACATTATCTGCGCGTTCCATAATCCCGGTTTATTTTATGTACTGTAAAATTTTACATCTTATGTAACAATTTTTTTAGAAATAATAATTTAACTAACTGAATGAAATAAAATTTCAGATATTCGGAGACGTCGCCCAAGAAAAAGTATGAAACCAACGAAAAGAATCAAAAACAGCATTGAAGATTCTGTTATCATTAAGACTAAAATCATGCAACCTACTTCAGTGTTTAACGAATACCCTTACGAAGTGGCTGTTTTACCTAATAACAAAACAATTCATGAAAATAATATGACGCACAAAGGGTATGACGTTAAAGAATTTATGCTTATTAAAACTGAAAATAAATCATTCAACGAGTTAGATGAAATAAAAGAAGTAGCCCAACTAAATGTTATACAATTGAAACCTAATGACACAGTAATTCACATCCCAAAACGTAGTAAAAAATATGACCAAGACATGGAAAAAGAAGCCAACATCAATGTAATCGATGAATACAATAAAACGGAGGAAAATATTGACAAAAGTAAGCCAAGCCGAGAAATTTATCATAGAGATGATAGAATCTGGAATCACAATGCACCTATTCCAGACAGCAATATCTACAAAGTAGTTCCCAAAGAACCGGAAAAAGTGAAGACTATCTCAGAAAAAGGTCTTATTAAAGTTATTTCAATGTTAACAAAAACTTTCAAGAAGATAACAAAGCAGCATGGAGAAATCAAAGATATTCACGACAAGTTAGTTACCGTCAATCAAGATTTTGATCGCAGAGTAAATAATTTGATTGCGAAATTTGAAGATTTTGATTCAAAATATGCAGATATGATACAATTCAACAATAAATTAAAAGCGTTTGAAGCTCAAATGGAATCTCAAAGAGAACTCTGCGAGATGAAGCATAAAGGAATACAAAATACGTTTGCAGAATTCCAAAACCAACAAAAAAAGTTTTTGGATCAACAACGGCAATTTTACAGCATACAAAAGCTAATGCTGGCTCAAAATGAAAAGATTAACGCGAAACAAAATTTGATTGCAAAAACACAAAGTGAAATATCACATAGACAAAACAATTTTGCACGGATACTTAAAAAAGCCAAGCAAATCATTACTGACAATAAATCAAACTTCACTACAAAAATAAACTACTCTAATTACAAACAACACGATAAATATGTAGCTAATGCAGATACACCGACAACTCCTGCGTCAATAAATACACAAGCAATGAAAATCAATCTATTTGCTATACCAACTAAAAACAAATTGGAGAATCAAGACGCTCTGATTATTAAAGAAAAAGACGATAAACAAATCGACGAACTAGTTTACAAGTATTATTTCAATAATACATTCATAGACAGTTTAATGAAAAGTAAAATTTTAAACAATTACGCTTCTCATTTAAATAGCGTGGAAATTGTCAGCAGAAGTAATCAAGCCAAAAATAAACGTGATGAATTAGAAACAACAAAAATGCTCCCATTAATTAACAATAATATTAATGAAACTCCATTAAAAAGAGAGAGGAGATGGATAAACCATTTCAGTAAAAATAAATACAGAAGACTTAATCGACATCGCAAGGAAACCACTAATATTCTGAAAGATAATAACAAAATTCACGGTGACACAAAAAATACAGAAATGTTACAAAAAGGACAACCATTAAATACGCACACAGAAATTAAAGCTGATCCTTTTGTGTCTATGGCTACAAATTTTTGCAATGAAATAGGTCAAAACACTAATGATCAGGCTCTGAAGTGGTGTGTAGAAAAGTCTCTGCGAAGACTTAAGTTCATGGGTAAGTAGTAGTATCTAGTTGATTGTTTGTTTTTATATACTTATAAACTATTACACGCGGTTTGACTACTGAAACGCCTGTAGCATTAAAAAGAAAGCCAGTAAATTTTGAAGATGCTTTTGTGTAGTAAATGTACTCCAATATGTTTTATAGTATTGAACAAGAACTTATTGAGAACATAAATACCCTTACCTATCATGCAGAGTCGATATCGTCCATTTATGAATGACATTCAATTGTTATCGTTATCTATGATGCGCATGGATTTAACTTTTCACCTCATAAGCTCGAATAGGCATGGTAATGTTATCTATACAGTATGTCAACTTCATAGAAACGGACGAAACGCGAGTTATACCTACGCGCCACGATCTCGGCCCGCGCTCGGCCCGCAGACAGCCTCGAGTGTCGCGACTACGCCGCAGTAACGAGCGAATGGTTTGTTGTTTTTTAACAATAACCGGGCGTTTTTTTCACCAAAAATAAGTTCTAGTACATATTTAATATTAAATATGACGAGTTAGATATACGAGTATTGTGCTGTTTTTAGTTTCATGAATTCGTCAAAAACGCATCTAGAGATAAATTTTTTTAGATTACCTGGAAACTGAAAGGTAATACCTTCTATGAAATAATTTGACTTAATACTGTAAAACAATTTTACTTACTAGGAAGTATTTTTTTTTTATAGTCTGCATATAATTAACGGTACATAATGTGTGTCTTTTTAATGGACAAGTATTTCCTTTTACCCCGCGAAAAAAAAGGCCTCAATTAATAAAAAAAGTAAATAGATCATGAAGAACAGTGATTGACACTAGTGAAATAGGTAGTAGTTATAAGCAAGTTATAATAATATTACAGGTAGTTATTAGAATTTGGATTTTGAATACTTTAAAATATAATAATAAAGCATTTCGTACGTCTCACAAATATTTTTCGGACGCCAATTTTTAAGAAAGATTTTTTATTCAAACATAAACATGTTTTTTTTTAAATCTACCTACTGGTCAAGAAAACAACACCCATTTTTAGTGAACATTTCCTGTTCAATTCACAGAGTATTTTATTTGTTTATATAAAAAAAGTATATTTACAATCACAAAACTACATAGAAACACAAAGTAGGCAAATATAATTAAGGGCAAGACCGTAGTCAAAATAATTTCTAATTCGGGCGGAGCTAAAAGAAATAGGCGTTAACTTTTAACACATAAAAATATTCAGTCGCACGGCGGCACTAGTCGCCGTACCACGGATAGCATCGCTAAAATTGTAGAGTTTCGTGTGCTATTAGAAGCGGCAGAACAGAAGTGTACATAACAACATTTTATCTTTTTTTATTTTTATTGCTGATTCGTAAGCCTTTGACTACAATCTCACGTGATGGTTAGTGATGATGTGGTCGAAGGTGTTAACAGGCTTTACCTAGAATTACTCTGGCTCTCAAGGACAGCTGCCGGAACACACCGTTAGGTGCTTCGCGAATCTGCAGTTACT
Source organism: Plagodis dolabraria (assembly GCA_963854805.1). Taxonomy (NCBI): domain Eukaryota; kingdom Metazoa; phylum Arthropoda; class Insecta; order Lepidoptera; family Geometridae; genus Plagodis; species Plagodis dolabraria. Next base: position 1,545,863 of record OY978469.1, on the reverse strand, counting down.
GCAAACCTATACGGTAAAAAATATCATCGCTTGTAAGTATAGAAATATTTAATAGACTAAGCGAAGCGTGGTTTCGGTGGAGGTCTGAGCAGTGTATATTTCCCAGTCATTATCTCGATTGCCTGATCCGATCTTCTTGAAATATTGTTAGAAAGGTGCCTATCTTCCATATCAACATAATTTGCAAGTAAGTCTTAATTGTTTGGTGGTTAGCAGAGATTATAAGATCCATAAAACGAGGTTATAATTTAAAATTGTAGATAATATATTAAAAACAAAAATGGAACCGACTTATGTTCCTGATAAGTGTGAAATTACTTGTCAAAGTTGGTACCGTGTTAGTTCAAAAGTCAGTATTGTGCTCAAAAAAGTAGTTCGATTTCATGAAGCGGTACGAAACGTAGCTTGTATGTGTAGAAACTACACATAAACAGTACTACTACAGTAAAGACATTCAACCAATCACCGGGTTGGTGCGGATAACGTCCTGGAGCATATTTTTTTTTATTGCTGATAGGTAAGCCTTTGACCACAATCTCACCTGATGGTAAGTGATGATGTGGTCGAAGGTGTTAACAGGCTTAACCTAGAATGACTGGCTCTCAAGGACAGCTGCCGGAACACACCGTTAGGTGCTTGGCGACAGATTTTCTACTTGAGGGTGGTCGCTAGCCTGGCGGGCATTCGCAAAAATGCCCTTCCACCATGCGGTGAAGCTCAAGCCCGCGGCATTATTCGAACCATGGACCTGCTGCGCGGCAGTCCATACCCAAAGCCACTAAGCTAGCATTGCTTCAAAAATATATTAATATAATAATTGTGCCTGTAGGACTCATAGTTCTATGTATACATTATGTGGTCCTTACTGCTCCAGCATGTTAAACGTTTTTTGAAATAAAATTATTATTATTCATTATTATTATTATTATGTATGATAACGCTCATGTAGAAAAAGCGAAAAAAAATTGTCAGTCTAGTTTTGGTAAGCAGAAAGAAATGTGTAGACTGAAGGGAAAATGGTGAAAATGTGTATTTAATTTTAAATAACCTTGTTTACAAAAAACTGTCAAATAATTTGTGTTTGGGCTTACTGTAATATACTTACCAACTCTAAAACAGAAACTTACAATTTTACCTTATCATATTTCTATAAATCTATAGGTGAATAAATGTAATGTATAGGTATAATTTCAGTTATAGAAAGTCATTATTGCAATTTTAAAGTTAATTTACGAGATTTATAACTCACTGAACTCAAGAACTCGTTCACAGTTTGTGTTACTACAAGACGTTAATGGAGCACTTTATACTTTCGTTTATTTCCCATTGTATTACAAATCTAAAAAAAATATTACAATTACGTTTCTTATGTAACCATAACTTTTTAATTATTTGTTATGTACTTATATGCTAACAAGTTTATCAGGCAGTGTGTCATTTATTTTTATGCAGTATGAAATGACATAGGTACAAATAATAATATAATAAAAGTTCAAAATTTTTATGCAATACTCAATACAAAAGATAACCCTAATGAAACCGCCATATAAGATTCACCCTACCGCTACTAAAAGTAGTACAGGCATAATCGTACCAAGTTTCTGAGTCACATTGGTTAAAGAACCCCACTCGTAGGTGCTTCGGTTATCGCGGCCATTCATCATGGAGACATTGGAGATTTGGAGATTGGATTTTTACATTTGGAGATACGGAAAATACTCCCAACTTCTCAACCTTCGGCCTTGCGAGTTACTGACTCGGCCTAGACTGCAGCCTCACCTTGCACTCGCCCTTCGAACTCACGCACCATCCGTGCTCTAAATGCAATATGATAAATAAGAAGAGCAAAATGGCAAATCCAGAATGACGTAATTCAAGATAGCCCCCATAACGTACTCCGACCACACTGAAGCTCAATCTTACTTCAGCGGGATTGCACTTCAGCACTTTGTATGAATTCTGCTATTTTGGATTTTTGTTGCGCGTCATTTGAGTGCTCTCTCGATTCCCTATGACATTTGTTCAAAACTTCTTTACTTATCTGTAACTGTTTACGAGATACGTCATCTATCTTCACTTGCCAGACGTCATTTTATGATTTCCCGTTATTTCTATATCATGAAAATCACTTTGTTATTTTCGGTTTAGAATACTTTCTTTCCCCATGACTCCTTCCCATTGAACAATTTAAGCCAATGGTTTCAAACATCTATGTATGGCGGCCATCTTGAAAAATTACATCATAAGAAATAATTTCTTAATTCCGAATAACGACGCCCTATTTTCAGCTGGATCAGGGCATCTTGAATTTTGCCTGCCATCTTGAATCCGTCATTTCGGTTTTTGACAAGTCTAATTCGACTGCTGCCATTAAAAGTTATATACGGGAAGAATCGTACCGGGGTTCTTAGTCACTTTTCCTAAGGAACCCCACAACTATCAGGTATTTTAGTGTTACTCAAAAACGGTTTGACCGATTTTGATGAAATTTAAAATGGGACCAAACGACAAGCATCACCTTTGAAACAAAAAAATTATTTTCAAAATCGGTTCACTCAGTCCAGAGTTCTGAGGTAACAAACATAAAAAAAAAACATACAGACGAATTGAGAACCTCATCCTTTTTTGGAAGTCGGTTAATAAAATTATAATAATAGTTCACATAATCACTTTTGCTATGAAACCATCTACAGAAGTTACGGTTCAAAAGTTACGGGCACATGTCTTTATAGGTAGGACGAAAGAAGAGAGTAGTCATACAGATGTAACACAAATTTCAATCCGACTGACTACCTACTAAGTAACTATTAACGTCAAAGTTATAATAAATATATAACTTCCCTTTATTTGAATGATTGAATATCTAAATTCCTAGAAATTAGTTGGTCGTCTCGGAAAGTGTGTTAAGTGCATTAGAAATTAGTTCTCGTTTAATTGTACAGTAGCTTATAAATAACAAAATGAAATATTTTACTAAGGGTTAAAAATCTAGATACATACTAAAATAGAAATTAACAATGCCGTGTCTGAACTTTAATCAACTCGTTGTTATAAAGATTTTATAAATCAATATAATGAAAAGTACTTATCCAATAATTTTTTTACTTGAGTTTCAATAATTTATGACTTGCAAATTAACGTATGGTAAAAAAATATTGTATATTTCGTAAAATAAATGCACAAAAATGATGGCGTAACGAACGGCACAGATCCCACGTCCAAACGGCCCGAGCGCTGCGGGCAGACTGATTTTCGTTAAAATTTCTTCTCGCGATCACGCAATTTTGTGCCAAAAATTCATAAAAATGTTTTCAACACAAGTTGGTAAGTAGTTCATTAGAGTATAGTATTAGCTATTTAAAAAAAAAAGAAACGATGCAATTACATCAATTATGCCTCTTAAATTAATAAAAAACAGTCTAAAAAAGGGTCGCCGATTACAATTTATTACAGAAGAACTAATAAGTTTTAGTAAAAACTAATCAACTAATTCACTCAATAAAGAATTAATAATATGATATATTTTTTTCGCACTTTTTGAACGAATAGTTTCGGTAAAAGAAGATTCCAAAAGTGCGCGTTTCACTACGGTGATCACCTTAAAATGCTAGAGGCGAGCAGTCCTATGCGAGACTTCAATGTTTTTATTTGGCGCGAGTTCTTGGAGGGAAACCTGAGGAAGAGAAGGATTCTAGGATTGTTAAAAATAAACAATCCTGTGCTTAACGAAGGTTTTAAAAGTACTCACAAAATTACTTTGATGCAGCGCAACACACAATTTTTAAACACACTCCAGCGAGGAAAATGCTAGGTGCAAAAAAACAGCTTAAATAATGTAGTGAATTTGCGTTAATGTTTTTGAATGCCTTATTGGTATGCCTTTGACTACTATCTCACCTGATGGTAAGTTGATGGTTAGAAGCAGTGATGGCTAAGTGGCATTGGCTATGGACTGCCGCGCAGCAGGTCCATGGTTCGAATCCCGCCGCGGGCTTGAGCTTCACCGCAAGGTGGAGGGGCTTTTTGCGAATGCCCGCCTGGCTAGCGACCACCCTCAAGTTGAAAATCTGTCGCAAAGCACCTAACAGTGTGTTCCAGCAGCAGTCCTTGAGAGCCAGAGAAATTACAGCACATGAGACTTAACAACTATGTATCAAGGTGACGGGCGCGGTGGAATTCATCACTTGTGACGAAATGCATCTGTTATAGGCAGAGGTAGCCGCTCAACATCAGGTGGACCTTGAGCTTGTTCCGTCACAATAACATAAAAAAAAGAAAAAAAAATGATGATGTGTTCGAAGATGTTGTTCAGGCTAACCTAGAATTATATGAATAGTAAAAACTGAAGTAATATAACTAAAATGGAACATTTGGACTGCCCGTAAGTCTGCATTGAATTGAAATTTGTCTAAATGTTTTCAGTTGTAGTATTGTATACTTATTGGAAGAATTTCCAAGCCTCATGAGAGACTATGTCATAGCATTTTGTTAGGATAGGCATACCGTCCATTTACTTAAATTGGACACATGTATTAAGGGGTATATTAATTTCACTGGAACTTTTATAGTAGTTCGAAATTCAAAAAACCTTTTCCAAGCTAGCGGATGAAAAGCTCTTTTCCGATAAACAACAACTATCCGAGATTGTGTGGTGAATATAAAAAGTTTGTTCTAGAAATGAACGCATTTACTCCGCCTCCTGTAACCGTGATGAAGGAACAGAAGCCGCAACTGCTGCTCGAAGTGACCAAAACTACTGACGTCACTACTGATACTAACAGTAACAGTAAGCCTCAGGAAATCGCAACTGTCAGTGCAAGTAAGTAACTTTTAAGGCTAGAGTGCTCGTGGTGCTTCCCATACAAACGCAGTTTCATCATATTTTAAATACTACTGGTGTAACTTTGCATGTGTGTCCTTGAACCTAATAATCTATGGTTCTGGTTTGCCAGATTTCCGTTAAAGCTGCTTCTAAACGGGCTGCACTTTTCTGCAATTTGTGGCTGCAATACAATGGCCTGCAATATTGCTAGCAATTAAACAGGAATAGATGATGTCATACAAATATAATATTTTTCACAAAATTACAATAATAAATTAAAAATAGAACACAATTTGTCACTAAAAATATCACATTCAATCCTGGCAGTCAGGAATGGATTCAGTCCGTCCAGGGCACGGTACAAAGGGGCTTTAGAACGGGCCACAAGATGTGTGGGGTGCTAGCTTTGCGACTCCTTAGGGAATCCAAACCAAAAAATAAATAGGTTTAACGTATTATTGCTTTGGCAGCCCCACAGACAGCGGCAGTGACAGCCCTGGAGCCGGGATGGGAGCCGCAGACGTTAGTGCCGCTGGTGACGCCGCTGGTCGCAGTGCCCGCGCGAGTGCACGTGCAGCCGGTCTTCTTTCCAGGTCTACTATGTTCCTTTATGTCTATCGATCAATTTGACGTTAAAGTTGTAACTTAGGAATCGCGTAGTGCTTTCGATCCAAACTTTCGTGATATATGAAGTTTTAATATTTTTAATAACGCATGCTCTGCGGATTGCATTACAAAGTTACAAATTTACGAGAGGAAAAGTCATGTACGGGATACGAACCTGCGTCCATCCACCCCTTTAGCCGGGGTATGCTCCACCAATTGTGCTAATATGACAATAAGTCATACATCAAATTTTTCCTATCGTTCTTTAAACATCGTATTGGGATGAAACAAAAAATTTTTTTCCTCACGTAAATTTTTAATTTTGTAGTGAAATCCGCAAAGCATGCGTTATTGCAAACATAAAAATATTATATTTTTTTACATAGTTGATAGGCTTTATTTTGAGCACTATCTCACCTAATGGTAAGTGATGATGTGGTCGAAGATGTTGACGTGACTGCAGCGGACGTTGCTTAACTTAGTTAATTGGTTAGGGTGACTAGGCACACTAAGCTGTGGGTGCTTTAGATTTTTAGGATTTATTTTAAATACTAATATAATAATAATATAATATAATAATATATAATAACAATAATAGGTTGTTAGCATTTTTCCAGTAAACCTGTATTTTCTTTCCCTTTTCAGATAACGATGAATTGGAGTCAAATTTGAAGCAGTTTGGTGAGTTTTTAACGTAGAATCGACCGCCTTGTTGGTGCAGTGGCGAAAACGCCGCTTTATAATCACTATCCCCGGGTCCGGCAGCCATTGGGTTGTTCAGTATCCTCCCCTCAAACGTCCTCTATGACGGTTAAAGTTATACAATTGGAGCACAAAGTTTCGTCTCGAACATGTATGTTCCGGTGGCCAAGTGGAAAAGCATCTGGCGAAGTTGGAGGACGCTGGTTCGATTGAATTCGGTTTGCCTTTCGGGTACGGAAGAATAAAAACAAAAAAATTAACCAAAAAATTTAACCGACTTTAACACTAAAAAGTGTGAAATAACTTGTTGAAGTCGGTACCATGATAGTTCAACAGTACCTATTATCACAATATTGTGCGCAAGGTACCGACTTCGACAAGTTATTTCACACTTTTGAGTGTTGAAGTCATTTTTTTTTCTCTCTTTATAGTGACCCTTGCTACTTACGGGAGTTACTTTAGTGATCGATTGTCATTCACTGTCTACGACTATATCATTAAGATTGGAAAATATCTTTCAGTTATAGGGGTGTAACTCAAAAATGGGTTATTAAAATCGTAATGAATTTTAAATGGGACCAAACGACAAGCATCAGCTATCAAATTAAAAAAGAACTATCAAAATCGGTTCACCCAGTAAAAAGTTCTGAGGTAACAAACATAAAAAAAAACCGAGGAATTTGAAAACCTCCTCCTTTTTTTAAAGTCGGTCAATAAAAACGGATTATTTGTTTGGTTTTTGGCGTTTCGTACTCTCCAGTTATAAAAGTCAATTTGGTTAAAGTATTTTTTTATATTCCAGATTTGAAGCCTGACACCGAAGGCAATGTGTATTACGACGGCAGTTTGCACATCAGTGATTTTGGACGGATGCGTAAGTATTAAAGTTTAGTACTTCGATAGTCTATACCCAGACAAAAGGGCACGACACTTATCTGTGACGTCACGTCCACGCTGTGGGAAAGGTAATATAACTCTTAGGGTCCGTTTCAGAATGTGCTAATAAAGTTTCGGGTTGCTATGCAACACATAAAATAAGTGAATGATAAAAATGACAGTTGACATGCAGCGCGTTTCAAGCTTTAACCGATGGATAGGCTAAATCGATGACTGTGAAACGCAAATATAGTGTTTATTTTATTAATAGGTTCTGGGTAGTATAACCGGCACTTTCTCGTACATTCTGAAACAAGCCCTTAGTCTACGAAACAATATGTAAATAAGTGTAGCTCAAAAACAGCAGAACGCAAACGTTACCGCGGCGCGGGCGCGCGTGGTTTGAACTGTAGGTAGGTACCGTGCGGCGCGACAACATTACTGCGTAGCGACCAATCGGTGCTGAGCATTGCTAAGCGACAAATCAATTAACCAATCAAATTGAATTTGGAACATTGTTCGTGTTTTGTTTCATTGTTAACTGATGAGCCCGAAATCAAAGCAGCAACTGTACGAGAGTTTCGCTTCTATACATATTTATTCGTAGCCTTTAGTTCTGCTACAATCTACACATACGTACGATTCCCAAGACGCCTGCCAAGCGTGGGGATGATGGCAAACCGTCCCGTTATGGGAAGGCTGTATTCAGCAGTGTACAATCCGGCTGATACAGTACAGTTCCAGTAACAGAACTCCTTAGCATGACAGGTGAGAAATATCTTTAATAATAATAATAACGTTTATACTTTCGGCCCCCAAACTAAGTTAACCTGTATCTTGGGGACTATCTTCCTATATGGTACAATGATAATAAACTCGTGTACTATTTCCGTTATTACCTACATTCAATCTAAGTAACAGGTACTTTAGGTGTTACCTAAACAAGAACCGCATGTGATCACTTTAGTAGGTTAGGAGCAACTTGTTACCTCGTTTTAGACACATGTTTCGGCTTAAGGTCACACTTATACATTGGTATGCACGGTGTGTACCTTTATTATATATATTATATTACTTTACTAAACCTTTGTAATGTTATCCGCGGAGCTCGGTTATTGCAAAAATAAAAATATTAAAAATCAGTTCAGTTAGTTTTAGTCAATGTTAAAATGGGTTTTATGCACGAGTTATACACTTAGATTTTCACTTCGATTGCGAGGAAACTATTCAATGATATTGTTAGTAATTGTTTAATCGAACTGAAATCTGATATTTGAAAATTAATCTCTTTTGAATGTCCTTGTTTCTAAAAAAACATATCTGGCGATTTATTAATACCCCTAATCTATGTGTATTACAAAACCACCCAGTCAAACCAGACCCAGTCAAAGTTCTTAAATAAAACATATCACAAACTAAACTACTATAACCAAATAAAAACAATATGATTATTTATGCACTGGCGCTAGAGCATAAAAGGCTGGTTTAGCCCGCTTACACCGGGCATAAAATAACGGCTTATGTTATTTACCACCAGATATGGTAACATTTAACAGACAAAAATAGCAAATTATCATCAAAATTAAACCCGCATTTTAATGTCAACTTATAACCAAAGTTTTAACATCTCGCTATCCAATTTAAGCAAAATGATTCCAAATAAATCATTGTTAACAAAAGTAGTCAATGATCACTAAAAGTAATAAATTATCACCAAAATTAAAACAGAATTTTAATGTAAAATTATAACCACGATTTTTACATCTTGCTATAATTCTTCTGGATTGCTTCGTTGTTGTAGTCACAAGTAACCTAACAGCATAATTTTATTTAAATGGTTCCGTTCTGCCCTATGGCTACTGAACCCTTAACAATGTAATAATATAATTTATTTGTTGCAAAATCCATCCAGCCATTTCAGATACCCTCATTCACATTGAAGCATTTATACATTTATTTATCAGCAGGATCATCCACTGTTGAACACAGCCTGTCCTGTAATGGGGGAGTTTGTTATAATCCCCACGCTTCGCAGGCAGCTTGGGGATCGCAGTGAAAGATGGCAGTTCTGGCTAGCACGGCACCAGAATCTATTAATATTACATACATAAAAATCACGCCTTTTTCCCGTAGGGGTAGGCTGAGACCACAGATTTTCACTTGCTACGATCATTACATATCTCTTCATCTACACTCATCAATCCTTTCATACATAAGCGTCCATTTGGGGTACTCCTGACCTGGCCTTTTTTCAGAACATCTTCAATCTGATTTCGGAACGTTCTCCTAGGTCTTCCCCTTCCAACACTTCCGTTCACTTGTCCCACGTATACCTGTTTAGTCAATCTCATTTCAGTCATTCTCTCCACTCTCTATTAATATTATTAGTAGGAACAATTGTTGGGTATCAGGTTCCGTTTTTACAAAGTTATACTAGGAATAAGTTGTAGCTATTTGTGTAAATATTGTTATAGTGACCAATACGGACAGCGAGGGCACATCGGACGTAATGCCGGGCCTAATGGACAGCAACTCTAGGGTGGACATCGACCCCAGAGCGTTCGACTTGCAGGCGAAGAGAAGGGCATACGTGAGAAGGTAACGTGGCATATGAACTAGGGTACACTTTGAACAGCTGGTGGTAAGTGATATGGTCGGAGATATGAAGCAATGATGGCCGAGCGGTAAGCTATGGACTGCCGAGCTGCAGCTCCCTGGTTCGATTCCGCACCGCCGCCGGCTTGAGCTTCAACGCATGCTTGAAGGACATTTTGCAGATGCTCGCCTAGCTACCAGCCCCAACTAGAAAATCTGTCACCAAGCACTTAACGGTGTGTTCCGGCAGCTGTCCTTGAGAGCTAGTAAATTAAAAAGCAGATCAGGATTAATAACTGTATGTCTCAATGTGACGGGCGCAGTGCATTTAGTCACCTGTTTTTATTTTTTATGCCTGATATGTTAGCCTTTGACTACTATCTCACCTGATGGTAAGTGATGATGTGGTCGAAGATGTTGTTCAGACTAACCTAGAATTACTGGCTTTCAAGGACAGATACCGGAACACACCGTTAGGTGCTTGGTGATAGATTTTCTACTTGAGGGTGGTAGCTAGTCAGGCGGGCATTGGCAAAATACCCTAGCACCATGCTATAACAACTGTTATAGGCAGAGGATACCGCTTTACATCAGGTGGGCATCGTGCTTGTTCCGTAACTTCCAGCTGAGTAACGTGGTGTTTATAACGTCACGGTGTGACTAAGCTGGAAGTTTTGTATTAATTATTAATAAATATATACATTCCTTTGTTTTTCATTGTTTTTTTTTTGCAGGTTAAACGAAAACATCCTGAAGCAAATGAAGGGATGAGAGGGTGTTTCTTATTTATTATAGTTGTGAGATATAATGATAAGTGAACAAAATGTATGCAATAAAACATAAAAAATTAAATATCATAACTTTTTCATCTTTCGATTTAAAACCAACTTTAAAATGCACAACATTATCTGTATATTTATATAATCTCATTCGGTAATATTCTAATTATGAAATGAAATACTGACCTTTATTGGCATATTATATTTTATATACATACTTCTTTAAGAAAATTAAAAAATTAAGTTAAAGCATTATTCTCCTAACAAAACAATGCTTTAAAACAATTTTTTAATTATTAAAGTACAATGTCTCCCGACCAAGGAGGTTTCAATTCAATTTAAGTACACATTATCTGTGGTGAGCGCGCTGTGCGCGCAAAGCGCTGGTTGTTATATTGCATTTTATTTAATATAGCCATGAGATTAAATAAAGTAGTGTATGCAACTGCATATAATTAGGCATTAAAACACTCGTGTAATTTTATTTTGAAACTCGACTTCGGCTTGTTTCAAAAAACTACACTCATGTTTTAATACCCTCTATTATATGACAGTTGCATAAACTACTATTACGTTATTATAAATTGAAGACTACAGCAACAAATCGTAATTTTCAAAATAACTTATCCATCTGTCACATGAACAATGTTACTCGACATCAGAGAACAGTTGCCAAAAAAAATAACTACAGGTTTGCACGAGCACTTTTGATTGAGTGCTTAGAGCTCGGAGTTTTAAATAACGCTTGGATTGATTGGCGAGTGTGCGCAAGAGCTTCATAACCTTATACTATACTCTGTCTCCCCCTTCTACTACAGGACAAGCAGAAATACTGTAAATAGCCATCTCTAACTTGCGGAGGTTCCTAAACTTCGCACGCAAAGATTCCACTCCGATTTCTTAATGAGATAAGCAAGAATGAAACTCTGTTGTCTGCTGTTTTTCCTGAGTTATACATTCTGGGTGTCATCAAGGCCAGGGTGAATAGATATCTTCTAGTCTACATGCTCCAACCTCGGCCACATCGGCGCTTACTATCAGGCGAGTTGGTGGTCAAACGTAGAACTATTAACAGTAAAAAAAAGGTTAGGTCCACGGTGGTTCAGCAAGACGTACCTTTGTAATAGAAGGTAAAAGAAGAGAATTTAAACAACTGAAATATTATTATAGAAATATATTTATTTACATATTTTGCAATATATCATGTATAATATAGAATATATCTTAAAAAAAATTTTATTATGAGATTATAAAAAAAGATTTTTATATGGTAATATTATAATATTATGGTGGGGCTATGTTAAGGACAGAGTCTATACGGAGCCAATCGAATCGATTGCAGCCTTAAAACACAAAACCCATCGAAATAGATTCGCCGTTTTGCCAAAAACTTTGATGAAATAATCGACATCTGTCAGCGTGCTCGTGGTGGACATTTGCGAGATATCATTTTTCATTGATAATTGCTAAACTTTTCTCATCGCAACGCAATACAAAATAACCATCTTCATTTAAATTCTTTGTTTTATTTAGTTTTAGTAAACATAGTTCTTGTTGAAAAACCCTTTATGTTAAGGACCATAATATATGCATAATATGTGCCCATGCACAGAAATATATTGAAAAATATTTGATTATTGAGACTAAAAGTAGAGGTCTCGTAATATTTTTTACCTTACAAGCTAGAAAAGGTTGTGTTTGTCATTCAAAATCTACTCACAAAGAGCGTTTAACTGGGTAGGCCCCATCCGAACTCTTATAACAGATCCCTCTATATATTTCTTATAATGGAAACCCAGTATTATTTAGCATTTCCATCGTTTCTCAAACAGAACAAAGTTACAAAGCAACCAATTGATGACGTCAGAGACTTTTTTTTATAAGATATGATAAAAAAGGTAAGATAGATAACATAAGAAATGTCAAGAAATCTCCTATAAGTTTCGGATCTCCTATTATATACCACCCTACCAGAAGCGGCATATATTACTGACCAAATATAAACTGAGCGCTATTGGCAAATTTAGTAATACTTTCGTAAGAAACACGTCAAAATAAAATTCTGGTATTTGACACCAGTCAATTAATCAAAAAATATAGTTCTTTGATCTTTGACTGATTAATTTTCTTTTAATTGTTTTCACTCATAGTATAAAAAGTACCCAAAGCCTTTGTGTAACTTCTAATTATAATGAAGTGCAAAAAGTATAATCTATTCAATATTTTACTACAGTCGTCGCTGGCTCTTTTTCATTCTTCTTCCTGCAACAACAATAAATATATATAATAATATTTTGTTACATTTCTATCAAGTTTTGTTAAGCTCATGTTTAATGATGTCGCTAAAAGATCTATTCTTGCAGAAATAAACATCAGGAAAACATATTGACTAATTAAGCTTCAACCGATCTCAAAGCTTTTAAGCTAAAATCTTTGATCATTGATCTTGGTTGCGAATAGAGGGAATGAGTTTATTTTGTTATTCATTTGTGACGGAATAGGCTCGCTAGTGTACTTATAAACAAAAATAATTATTTTTCCATACACCACTGGGTAAAGGTCTGGCCAGATTGCTTTTATCACCACGAATTATTAATTTTTGTGGTAAACTAATTTCACTGGCGCTCAAGGACTGCTGCTGGAACACACCGTTAGGGGCTTGGTGACAGATTTTCTACTTGAGGGTGGTCGCTAGCCAGGCGGGAATTCGCAAATGCCCTTCCACCATGCGGTGAAGCTCAAGCGCGGGCTTCGAACTATGGACCTGCTACGCGGCAGTCCATAGCCAATGCCACTGAGCCATCACTACTTCAAAAATGCTGCAGCAATAAATATGGTGCAATTATACTTTTTACGACAGAACTGGCAGGTAGATAACGAGACTGGAAAGGGAGCAAAAAATTGAAAAAATCAAATAAAATTTACTTACTAAAAATATTAAAATCGAATTGAAATCTTATATACAAATCTTAAGATGACATATGATAAAGATATTGGAATTAGAATCTAATAAACCTCAGGTGGACGGAAAAGTTCATACGTGAATTGAAATTGAATAGATAATTAAATAGAAAATATGTGTATTACCTGGAGCAGGCGGGGCAGTCCCAGAAGGACTGATCCCTCCCATAGTCCTCCCCGTCCTGGATGGTCTGCGGCATGGCGGCGCCCATCGACTCCGGCAGCAGCAGGCACAGGGAGCCGCCCGCTATGCCCAACGTGCCCAGGATTATCAGGGGGATCTCCGTTGCGATAGTCGCCTATTAAATAAATAACGTCAATATAGGCACATAGCTGCAATGGAGAATGCACAGACTATACCTACTTGTAGATGAGTCGGGTGAAGAAGAACGAGAAAAACTCGAAGTATTTAAGAGTTTCATTAATGTTGAATAGATGATTGCAGGTACAAAGTTATTGTGCTACTCCAATACGTAAATTCGTCAATATAAATTCTAAATAATTACAAACTCAATCAAATTTAGTCAAACAGCACAACCTTGACCGTACCCGATGCAAATGTGCCCAGGATAATGGTATCTACCATTTTTCCAGTAATCTATATTATTTAAGGCACTGGCAAATGCTAAAGAGCTTCGCTTGTACATTATTTAATATATATTATTAATAACAATTATATTTAATTTGTAATAGTATATACAATGATATGTTAATCATGATTATATTATCTAAGGCTAAGTTAAGCTCTGAAACACGTTTTCTTGATATAATAAAAATGAGAAAATTATCCAGACATTTTTTTAGATTAAATGAGAACATACTTTAAAATCAAAGTTTTTAACGTGCAACTTGAAATTTTATTCCTTTAGGCACTGTAATCTTTAGGTACCTACTTGATAAAATCGTACACAATTCGACAAGAAGGACAGGGAAGGGAGCACATAATTTGAATACATATTATTTGTGTTGCCAATCGAAGGCTTTTTTTTTTACCGGCGGTATGCCTTTATTAAACAAAATACTATGAACTATATACAACACTACAGCTACTACAATAAAAGCATTTAGACACCTATAAGTCATAGCAGACTCATAGGCAGTCCAAATGCTCCAGCCCACTCCCAGTTGGCAGCGTGCCCAGCATGCTGGCAGCATTGCCCCGTTGAATTGCAATGCTTATTCGTTGAGCCAAATATGTGCCAGCATTTTGATCACGCGTCGCATCGACCAAGCGCTCAGATAGGTTTTGGAAAATACGATGAGCTCCCGGTCCCCACGGACCCAACGTCTCCACACCAAACGGCTCAAATATGTAACCCATACCGAGGTTAGCATATTTGCGCCGCTTGAGTTGCTCCGCCGAAGTAGCCGCAGCGCCAGCCCTCACGTTGGTTTCAGAAAGATGTGACGGCGCTAAAGTGTCCACGCACGTAGCGTCCCAAACTAAGGGCCGTCCTAACTTCCACGGAACCAGAGTCATGCCGTCAGGTCTTTTACCATCGTCACGCATCAGACCATTCGGTTCGAGAATAGCTGGAACATTGGCGCTGGTAAAAGCCCGGCGAATGATATCGTTAAGGCTGGCGTGGCGGGAAATTCGACCAGCACTTCGAGAGCAGGAGAGGCCATGGTGACCGAGTTGATCAACTGCAGTACCACACTGGCAGTGATGTGCAACACAACACCTTGTACCCAAGCGTAAGCTAATAGCTAGACGAAAAGCGGATGGATCTATAAGGCTACCAGTTTTGTAAGAAGGAATGGCCTGTAACCAAAGACCGGATTCCCACACAGAAACAGCGAGAATACGAGCACGATCTGCGATGCTAGAACACGTATTTAAAAGATCTTTCCGTGTTAGCTCGCATAGGGGCCGATCCCACCGTTTCTGAGATGACAACATTTTTGGGAATTCAGTATTTGGACAAGCCAGTCTCCATGTGTTTTTGGCCTCAGCCAGATATGCTACATTGAAAGAGCCTAAAGATCGTGCAAGAATTTTTTCTACTAATTTGTGTGTACAGAAGACAAAAAAGCTGGTAATGCCACACTAGAAATTTTGCGTATCCCTATGCCCCCCAACCTCACAGGGAGGGAAGCTTGCACCCAAGCCCTATCATCCATCGAAGGCTTAACATTGATGAGCCTTATATTTGGTTCTACATAATTAACCCGAAGCGTATTTTTTATTGCTGTAAGGCAAGCCTTCAACATGATGGTGAGATTGTGGTCAAATGCCTAACAGCAATAATAAAAAATGTTCAAGCTATTATAGAATAGTATTATAGAAAGCTAAGCTAATTTTTTGGCTAAGTGTTCGGTGATAGATTTTCATATCATTTAGGTGAAGAAAACCCTAAACATTTAGTCTTTTTCGCTGATAAATGACTCGCGAAATTACGAAGCGCTTGTCCAGAATTCAGATGTTTATCCATTGCAAATGTTCACCTAAAGGTTTGTTTCCGAACGAATTGTGAGTGTCGCGGCGTTCGGAAGTCAGTTTATAGAATTTCATACAAACCAGTAGGTAAGTGCCTCTCCTTGCAGCAGCGGCTCTTGCAGTCAGCAGCGGGACCCGGAGTTGAACCACGACAAAAGTACCGCAGCAGCGTATGTGTAAGGTAGTTACTGACCAGATAGACGATGTAAGGCACGAGGACGGTGGCGAGGTACCCCGCGATGTGTATAGCGGCGAGTCCCTGCGCGCGCGCCGCCGTCGGCAGCAGCTCCGCCGCGTACTGCATGCCGATGTTGAACGAGATGTTCACCCAGAACCGGCCCACCAGCGCCAGGGCCGCCGATGTCACGCCTGGGGGTGTATGCATCATTCTATAGCGCTCGTTGTAGACTGTCTAGTCGTTGTTGACTGAACATCTAGGTTAAAGTGACGTCCCAGCGTCTATTGCCGAAAATTTGTACCTTTTTACACGACTGCCTAAAAAAAGGAAGGTGGGTTTTCAGGGTTCATGTATCTATCTTTAGAAGATTCTTTATTCCACCATAACTTCCAAACAGCCTAGCCGATTTCTATATAAAAGGTATCGTCTGATTCTTTTTGACAATGCAAGTGACACTAGGTACAATAAAAATTAATAAAAAAATCAATATGGCGGATTTTATACGCCATATGCTAAATACATTTTTTAAATTCAATTGTATGCGAAACGAGCTCAGTCCATCCTACTCTTTCAGTCTTTTAAAAACCGCTTCTTATTTACCGACGTAACGTAAAAGCTCCTATTAACGACCCCCTAAAATGTGTACTCTATTAACGATCTAATGTTTAAATCACTCATATTAGACATAATATAGGGTCCAGAAAAGTCATACCTTAAAAATTAGTTTTTTTTGTTTTTTTTTTTTTTTTTTAATTTATTACCATTTAAACAACACATTATTATATTTAAGTTACAAGCATTCGAAAACCACTAAGGTTTGTGATGGATGCTATACTAGAGACTACAACGACGATTCACAATCAACTACAGTACTAATAAAAAAAATAAGAGAAGAATTCAGCTCGCAGTAGGATAAATAAACAGGTATTCGTAGTTAGTATTCAAAACAAAAAGAAAAACAAATAATCAGTTAATTACATAATTAATACATAACCAAAGTTAAGGAAGGTGAGTACATATCTAGCTTAAAACATTACTTATACGCTGCAGAAAAATGAGACTTTAATTTATATTTAATATTAGTAAGTGTGATATTATTTCGTAACTCGAGTGGTAAGTTACGTATTTTTGTTGGACAACAAAAAGAGTAAAGTTTGTGTGTTTAAATAGCCCGTGAAATAAATAATTTGACAGTGAGTGGGACGCGCCCAAGGCGGACGCACTTTTCATAGTGTCGCGTCTCCAGCCACGTAAGTACACCTAAGGAAAATAACACACTAAAAATGGATTTGTCTTCTTGCTATCACATTACAACTGTAACGTATATATTCGTTTTCTAAACTAACTCTTAATATAATACTTTTTATTGGTTTTTGTGTTATAAAATTATGTTTTAATTTAAGGCGGTAATAGAATCCAAATTTCAAAACTTGATTCTAATAACGACCCATGGCGTTGTTAAATTTTGAGAACATTTAGTATTTTAAAATAATATCTGTTATAAACTACTTCATTTGTTTTTATTTTTTTCTTGTTCAATTCTTAAAATTATTTTACTTCGTTAGATCTATTAACGACAAAGCTATTTCTTAAAGTTTTTGTGTAAAACTCGATTCAACGTTAGACACTATCCCTATTATTATAATTATATCATACTGTAAATAACCTTTATTATCTGAATTAAAGACTAACTTACATTAACAGAAATAATATAGCAATGAGATCGAATTTAACAGTATTCCATAGAGCGAATATTTTATCTGTTTATTATTAATTTAATTGGTCGCTAATAGAATATTGTAATCTTCAAACTTGATTCTATTACCGACTCACAGCTGTGACGATATTATTGGTAATATTACAGTAAAGGTATTTTGTGATTGTATTACAGATAAAAATATTTTTATTACTGATTTATAATATCTAATTAGCTTATAGGTAATTAAAAAGTAAGCTTTTAATTATTCGAAGACTGTTTTCTGAGACTGTTTATATTTTTTATTAATTAAAAATAACAAAAAATAAGTGCTCTTAGCATTGCAATAAACAATTATGTTCATATTGCAATAATGTTGATCTCATAACTATTTTTATTATATAATAAATACCATAAAAACGATTTTTTATTTTATTTAATTGTATAGAAAAAGTGACAACTTCGTAGCGGTCGGTAAAAGAAGTAGAAAAATCGGTAATAAAATCTTGCCGCATTCTATGGGTCGGTAATAGAATCAACTACTCTTTTGGATTAAATAATTATTTAGTAACTAATGTGTTATTGAATATTGATTTTAATTACTGAATTGCAAAGAATACTTCGTTGAGATTAATTATAAATTATAACATCTTTCCTAACATAACAGCTTATATCTATTTTTTTAAAGTGAATCCTAAGACAGCTAAAACTGGCGGTAATAGGAGCATTTACGTTACTAAGTTCTATTGCGGTCATGATTTTTATGGGTGACCGCTAGTGACATTACTACTAAGCGTGCACGTGCTTCGTCGCGTGTCGGTTGTTGTCTTAGAATGTGCCTAAGAGAACAACCGACATACTTCTGGTAGTGTGTCTAGGATATTTTGCTGCCTGTAGACCCTCTTTTTTTTTTTTTTTTTTTTTATTGCTGATATGTAAGCCTTTTACCACTATCTCGCTCGATGGTAAGTGATGATGTGGTCGATGGTGTTAACAGGCTTAACCTAGAATGACTGGCTCTCAAGGACAGCTGCCGGAACACACCGTTAGGTGCTTGGCGACAGATTTTCTACTTGAGGGTGGTTGCTAGCCAGGCGGGCATTCGCAAAAATGCCCTTCGACTATGCGGTGAAGCTCAAGCCCGCGGCGGGATTCGAACCATGGACCTGCTGCGCGGCAGTCCATACCCAAAGCCACTGAGCTATCATTGCTTCAAAAACCCTTAAGTTGGCTAAATGCTTTCGCTGTAGAAGCTGTTGTGTTGTATATTATTATACTCTAGATATTGACTTACCGACAGGCACAGCCGCTGCTGCCAGACTGAAGATGCCGCTGATAGCCATCGAACCAAACGCCAGCCAGCGACGGCCCACACTGCCAAAGTAAACTAGCGTTCATAACAAGTACCTATATGTACACTAATGAATTAAGGGTGTATCAAGTAACAAAATGTATATTAAATATGTTTAACAATAATATACAAAAACTTCCTGCTGAGCCGATACAAGTAACTTAGCAGATAACGCAAAAAATATATATATATTTTTATTACTTATAGCTATAAAGCTATATATAGTTTTTGACTAATATACTCATCTTATGGTTATGGTCGAACCTGTTGTTCAGGATTACCTAGAATTACAGGCTGTCAAGGTCAGCTGCCGAACACAATGGTAGGTGCTTCGCGACAGATTTTATACTTGAGGGTGGTAACAAGCCAGCCGCTAACCTAATCGAGCCTGAACAATTTTCCGCGCTTTACTTCTTCACGAAGGTTGTGTAAATCTTAAGCGCACCGTAGAGCGCTTAAGGACATTATAGCAGATTTACAAACTTAACATATTTCCACCCCTCTAGAACGAATAAACGGTTTTGGTGTTCAACACACTCGAATCAAAAATGCCTAGATGCTCAAGATTCTACTTAAAAATGTTTCAAAGCGCTCGTAGCGAAGTTTGCTTAACCGTTCTGAACGAATCAGCAAAGTTAAGCAATGTCCGCTGCGGTCATGAGTTGGATGGGTGATCGCTAGTGACATTACTACTGAGCGTGCACGTGTTTCGGAGGGCACGTTAACGTCGGTTCCGGTTGTTGTCTTAGGATGGCAGTCGTTATAGCATGATGGTAGGGCATTTTACGAATGCCGGCTTGGGTAGCTACCACCTTCAAGTAGAAAATCTGTAGCCAAGCACCTATATAACGGTGTGTTCCGGCAGCTGTCCTTGAGAACCAGTAATTCTGGGTTACTCTGAACAACATCTTCGACCACATCATCACTTACCATCAGGTGAGATAGTGGTCAAAGGCTAACCTATCAAGAATTAAAAAAGAAAATCGTGTACAGGGACTGCATACCTATAATAATTATAACATGAGGTTATTTCCTCATACAGTGGTAAAATCTAAAGAAGATATAGTAAGTTATGAATATACGTAGTAGCTTTTTTTACTCCGTACTGGACTTCACTTGACCACTATCTCACCTGATGTTAAGTGATGATGCGATCGATGATGGAGCGCGCTTACCCAGAAGATACCTATTCACTCGCAATTAAGTAATTATATTTGTTAATTCGCAATTGAACTTACACGTCCAAGGTGAGAATGAGCAGTATGTCCGCCGGGAACTCCGTCGCCGTGGCCGCAGTGAACGTCACGGACAGGTCCAGCCCCAGCGCGGCCACGCTGCGCACGTGCCCGTCGAACACCTGACACAACACATCACATCTAAAATATAATATAGCTCTATCATTTTTATAAAAATATCAACATTTTACGTCTGTCTCATCATTTACAAGTTTAAAGCAAAATTAGTCTTGTTTGTAGTACAACGTAAGTTGAACTATAGATGTCGCTCCATCCCAAAACGATGGTTAAAAGAACGAAGGGAAAAATTTGAGTTATGACTCACTGTCATGTTAGCTCAGTTGGGCAGAGCATACCCTGGCCAAAGCGGTGGATGGACGCGGATGCGAATCCCTCACATGACTATAATTTTTCCTCTCGTAAGTATGTTAATTTGTAACCATCACTTTACTTCAGAAGTGGATGTACTAAAACTATAACACAGAGATCGTGAAGGGCCAATTACGGCAGACCTCAGGTAGTTACAGTGCCTGCTAGCTAGGTGGCGCTACTAGTTTAAATAATTTACATACTACAGAAAACAAGATTTTGAAGGTTCACCAAACACAACAAGAAACACGTCCACAACATATTTGATTTCGAGTTTGATATTTATGTTTTATAACTAATTTGATTCTTCTTCCTTCCGTTAAAGATACATCGCCGGATGATTTTAGATTTTTTGAATGTAATTACATCATATCTCATATATTAAATATCATGAACTATAAGTTTTCAACACTACAGCTACTACAATGAAAGCTTTTAGACTACCTACTAGCCATCGTAGGCTCACAGGCAGTCCATATGCTCCAGCCCACTGCCAGTTGGCAGCGTGCCCAGTATACTGGCAGCATTGCCCCGTTGCATTGCAATGCTTATTCATTGAGCCAAAAAAGTGCCGGCATTTAATAACATAAACGTCAAACTCTTATTTCCACAGAGGTGAAGTCAATTTCAAGTTTTAATTTTTTTTTATGTGATTGTGACGGAACAAGCACGAGGCCCACCTGATGTTAAGCTGATATAATCTCTGCTTATAACAGATGCATTTCGTTATGTGACGAATTGCACTGTGCCCGTCACACTAGGATATACAGTTGGAAGTCTCATGTGCCTGTAATTTTTCTGGCTCTCAAGGATTGGTACCAGAACACACTGTTAGGTGCTTGGTGACAGATTTCCTACTTAAGGGTGATAGCTAGCCAGGCGGGCATTCGCAAAATGCAATTGCACCATGCGATGAAGCTCAAGCCGGCGTGCGGCGGTCGGGATCGAACCAGAGACCTGCGGCACCGCAGTCCACAGCTATATAACCGCTAGGCCATCATTGTTTCAAATTTGAATTACTGATTGCACAAACTGCACTTATCAATTACACTTACCATAGATATTGTTATCCAAATGACGATGAGCAGGATGCTGTTCCTCCGAAGCCGCGGGGTCTTGAACAAATCCAGCACGGTGTAGTTCTTGCACTCCTCATCCGCTTTCGCTATCTCTACCGCCGTCTCCTACAATAAGCAAGGCAAGGCTGTAGGCCGCCAGGATTTGTCTAAACGCTACTCAAAAACATGAAACTTTTGTCTATGGTAGAAACTGCAATGAAATTTAATGATTGAAGGGTAGAAACAAAAAATTGGTATCCGTGGTTAGTGGATAGCATCTGCATATTTATTGTAAGATCATAATGTCTCGATGTCACGACTTTTCTCGAGTACGAGAACCGACAAAATTTTATTGCACCCCCCATATTTTCCTGTGGGTGTCGTAACAGGAGACGAAGGGACCATACCAACTACAGAAGCTATATGACATCGGGTTCACCTCCCAACTGCTTCGGTTCTTTGCCGACTACATGCGTGATCGTAGGCAGTATGTAAAGCACGGCTCACACGTTTCTGGGCCATACTTAACCCCTTCTGGTGTAAGTCAGGGCTCAGTCTTGGGGCCGTTGCTGTTTTTAATCATGATAAATGACTTAGCTAGTGCAGTACGGTTCGCTAGATGCCTCTTATATGCTGACGACCTTAAGCTGGCTCTGGAAATAAGATCAGAAAGCGACTGTACTTTGCTACAAAATGACGTAAATTCTATTCATAATTGGACTATAGCGAATAAAATGTATTTTAACCCTGACAAATGTTACGTTATGACCTTTGACCGTAAGACCAACCCTATTCGGTATAATTATAAAATCTCTGACAATACCATACAAAGAGTGACTACAGCTATAAGAGACTTGGGCGTGACGTTTGACCGCGGCCTAACCTTTCATGACCATGTAACAAATACCGCAAAGGAATCTTTCCGGCGTCTTGGTTTTGTGTTGCGGAATGCACGCGACTTTCACGACCCTCGCGTCATCTCGCTTCTGTATACTACTCTTGTAAGGAGCAAGTTGGAGGCGAGCGCGGCGGTCTGGAACCCGTACCACGTGACATACACCTTGATGCTGGAAAAGGTGCAGAAGGCTTTTTTGCGGTATCTGTACAAGCGGATGTAAGGGTATTACCCGTTTCTTTATCCCACCAAGTTTCTTTTGGGACAGCTTAGTTTTCACTCGCTGGACGTTAGAAGGTCCGTTGATCAGCTCTCTATCTGCTGTAAAATTTTAAGAGGAGATATCGACTGTCCTAGCCTCCACAATCTTTTGTGCTCTTTGTATGTACCTGATAAATATGTATATCACAGGTCGTGCCACACACTCAAGCTGTTCGCCACTCCCCGTAGTCGCACAGTGGCGCGAACCCAGTCCCCTCTGTGTCGCTCTCTGAACGTCCTTAATGAATTCCTTAACGCTAACACCGGATCTGATTTATTTTGTGACAAATGGCATAGTATTCTTGCATCCATTGTGAAATTTTGTGAAAAAATATGATATTTTAATTATTGACTAAGTACGTAACTTTTACATTCTATTGAAATAATATGAATTAATTCATTGACATTTTAAATTTTCAATTTGTGACATATGATCATATTTATTCATAATTGTATTATTTTCATATTATTATTTGACATTTTCTTACTTTGACTGATTTGTGCAATTTTATATTCAAATTTTGGCCATGTATATTTAATAACCCTATATTACAATATACCTACAATTTAATAATAAGTATAAGTGGCTATGCCGTTCTTATTAAAACAAAAAAAAATGAGCAGCAGCGCCTTTTGAAGAACTGTCATCTTATACTGCGAACCCCAAGATGAATGCCAACGTGGGGATTATGGCTAACCCCCCTGATGGAGAAAGGATGTAACAAAGAGCCCATGCAATGTCTGGTACTCACCCTGAATTCGTTGAGAACATCATCAGGTATCTTCTTCCCATTGATCTTCTCCACTCTCTTCATGATCTTGATAGCTTCCTCAATACGTCCCTGCGAGATCAGCCATCTGCAATAAGCAGTTCCATACAACATCTGTTATAATTCGAGTCAAAGCCAAAATCATTTATTCAATGTAGGCGTCTACAACGTTCGTGAGAAGGTCAATTGCAAATTTTAATATTAAAATAATCTTTATTCTACAGTCGCGTTTAGCAAGAAAGTGTTTTAGTGCCTCTGCCAGAAAAACTGACAAGAAAGTTCGGGTCATTGTTTTTAAACGTCTTTTACATATGTGTTACTACAAGGTGACTGCTTAAATTACGTTGGTGACTGGCTTAAGCTTATTTCCATCCCATAAGAGATGGAGGCTTTGTCATAAATCTCCACGCTGCGGAGGCGTCAACTCTTCGGAAGCCTCTGCTGCCCGTCTTCTGATAACCTACTTATATATTAATTTAATGGGGAAAATGATGTTTTTTGCCGCTGCCGCTGCCAATTTATACCACTCCACCGGACTTTGGTCAAGGGAAGGCCCCTTTATAACCCTGATGAATGATATAGGTAATCCTAGCTAGCCACACGGTTCGAGTGAATCTAGTAACCAGTCCTAGTGCCGGAGTTTTCAGACCATCTGAAACTATTCGAAATAGCCTGATGACTGTCAGAGCAAGATAGTAACTGAGACTGACGTCTAATTCGTGCCGCAAACCTTACTAAATCAAATGCGATCTGAATGGTACAGTTAAGCGGAATGGATCAATCAACAACTGTACAGTCACACGGAGTAGAATCAAAAGTCGAATAGATAAATCGAATCGGAAGAAGTGTACTGTCCAATGTACAATGGAAGCGTGTGTGCCGGCCGACCGTCGTCAGGTTTCTATTTTGATCGCACGATGCGACTGGTGTCACGTCCTTTCATAACATGATAAACCATGTTTCGGGTACCGTGGAGTAAAACAGCATTAGTTGAAATGTAGCATGACAGCAACTGCACAAGGAAGCACTTGCTGTGCTTTTGTTTATTTTATTGGCAACAAATAAAAAAAAATGGAACCAACTTCAACACTCAAAATTGTGAAATAACTTGTTGAATTTAGTACCATGATAGCTCTAAAGTACCCATTATCAGAATATTGTGCGCATTCTTCAAAAAAGGAGGAAGTTTTAGTAACCCTTTGCTATTTACGGGATTCATGGTCATTCATTTTCAACGACTTCATCATAAAGATACTGACAAATGGAGAACCTCCTTCTTTTCAGAAGTCGGTTAAATACAGGAATATTCTATTCAATTGTAGATAATTTTGTATCAGTTTAGAAAGCAACAAGTTACGTTACGTTACGACTAAATCTGCCACATCATACACACAATTGAAAACTAAAGCTAACTCTAAGGAATGTCACGTAAAAGCGATCTACTATTAATTAGAGAATTTCAAAGATTTTTAGCCGCAGACTCTGATTACCTCGCGCTCTCCGGCACTACCCAGGGCGTGAGCAGAGCGAGCGCGAGCGGCGCGCTGATGCCGAGCGTGTAGACGCGCCACGCGCCCGCGCCGAGCGCCAGCCAGGGGAGCGAGCACGCGGAGAGCGTGAAGTACAGCGCGAACGACATGTTCGCTACGAACGTGCGCCATTTCACTCCTACGTATTCTAGTACTGGAACATAAACGGTCTAATATTATAATAATCATATTTTATTTGCCAAATCAAAATGAACAAAAGATACTTAAGAATTTCTACTAAAGTTTAACTTATGGTCGAACTGGCCGGTCACGTCGCCATACAAACGTCAAAAGGTAATCAGTGATCACTCCTTTATTTGAGGTTTTAGGTCCAGATACTAAACGGTATGCCTTTATTAAACAAAATACTATGAACTATATACAACACTACAGCTACTACAATAAAAGCATTTAGACACCTATAAGTCATAGCAGACTCATAGGCAGTCCAAATGCTCCAGCCCACTCCCAGTTGGCAGCGTGCCCAGCATGCTGGCAGCATTGCCCCGTTGAATTGCAATGCTTATTCGTTGAGCCAAATATGTGCCAGCATTTTGATCACGCGTCGCATCGACCAAGCGCTCAGATAGGTTTTGGAAAATACGATGAGCTCCCGGTCCCCACGGACCCAACGTCTCCACACCAAACGGCTCAAATATGTAACCCATACCGAGGTTAGCATATTTGCGCCGCTTGAGTTGCTCCGCCGAAGTAGCCGCAGCGCCAGCCCTCACGTTGGTTTCAGAAAGATGTGACGGCGCTAAAGTGTCCACGCACGTAGCGTCCCACACTAAGGGCCGTCCTAACTTCCACGGAACCAGAGTCATGCCGTCAGGTCTTTTACCATCGTCACGCATCAGACCATTCGGTTCGAGAATAGCTGGAACATTGGCGCTGGTAAAAGCCCGGCGAATGATATCGTTAAGGCTGGCGTGGCGGGAAATTCGACCAGCACTTCGAGAGCAGGAGAGGCCATGGTGACCGAGTTGATCAACTGCAGTACCACACTGGCAGTGATGTGCAACACAACACCTTGCACCCAAGCGTAAGCTAATAGCTAGACGAAAAGCGGATGGATCTATAAGGCTACCAGTTTTGTAAGAAGGAATGGCCTGTAACCAAAGACCGGATTCCCACACAGAAACAGCGAGAATACGAGCACGATCTGCGATGCTAGAACACGTATTTAAAAGATCTTTCCGTGTTAGCTCGCATAGGGGCCGATCCCACTGTTTCTGAGATGACAAAATTTTTGGGAATTCAGTATTTGGACAAGCCAGTCTCCATGTGTTTTTGGCCTCAGCCAGATATGCTACATCGAAAGAGCCTAAAGATCGTGCAAGAATTTTTTCTACTAATTTGTGTGTACTGTGTACAGAAGACAAAAAAGCTGGTAATGCCACACTAGAAATTTTGCGTATCCCTATGCCCCCCAACCTCACAGGGAGGGAAGCTTGCACCCAAGCCCTATCATCCATCTCAACATTCAAAACCGACACTAACGTATCTTTTACTAAGTTGTCTAAGCTTAACAAAAGCTCACTGTGTTGCCACAGCTGACAACATCTTAAATAGTATGTAAATTTAGAAACGAAAAGGCAAAATCTTATAATTGTAAAAGCCATATGGGCGTTAATTTTGGATAATCTGCTAGAAGCATTTCTAAACTTTTGAATTTGTTCTTCGACAAATGGTGATAAAGATTCGTTAAGAATCGGTGAACCCAAAAGACGAAGCGAACTTTTTTCTACTAATTTTATATTAGGCGCAAGTAAGTTGAATTTTTCAATAATCGAAACTTTATCCGGACAAGTATCACAAACAAAAAGTTCACATTTAGAAAAATTTAGTTCAAGGCCAATAACACGAAAATCGTCTATAAGTACTCGCAAGTCATCCAAAACCGTGTTCGCATCGCCTCCTAAGGTTCCGTCATCCAAATACCAAACGTTAAGTTTTGATTGGAGACGTTGAATTATTGAGTGAATCGCAAGGCTAAAAATGGCTGGTCCCAGAGGATCACCCTGTTGACATCCTACGGAAGATAAAATAACGTTATTTTGGTATGTTAATTTTGACGGTTTGCCGTAGCATTGCCAAAGAAAAGGGTATAATTCCGGAATTTTATCTTTCACTTCAGTCAAAAGAGTGCCTCTATCTAAAGAGTTGAATGCATTTTTAACATCCACCTTCAAAAGCACATCTCCACAATTTTGATCAAGAAATGTGCGAAGTGAATGTACAGCAGCCTCACAGCCACCCTGTGAACCAAAACCGAGTTGCAGTGGTTGAAAAAGATTACTTAAAAAAGCAACCTTTTTCCTACAACCGCATTTGGCTGTGAGGCGACGATAAGTGGTGCCTACTGCTATAGGCCTAATACCACCATCTTTTTTATTTAGGGCACATAAATTCGCACCGTACAGAATTTCGGTAATTTCATTGTTGACCTGACCCGACAACATCAAATTAACCAAAGCCGTCACATCTCTTAAAAGTGTCTCGCCTACCTCACCAGAACTAAAAGATAAAATATCTTTTAAGTGCTGAGGCGTGAGGCCATCAAGGCCACCGGCTGAGCCACTTAAAAAAGATGCCACGGCTGCAGAAACATCCTGTGGGGTATATATAGGTATATATATATATATACAGATACTTATAGGTATGGTATCGATTGATCTCTTCATTGTCAAGGTTTGCATCGTTACCCATTTTTAATTATATAGTTCAGTTGAAAGTTGTGATAGTGAATAGATTCAGGCGTTACTTTGCGGAATTTAATAATAATAAACAGTTTAAGAAAACATTAAATTGCATATAAAGCGGTCACTAGATATATTTTTATATTTTTTAAGTGTTTTATTGAAATATTAATTTTATGTTATCTGTTATTTACTATCTATTATATTTGTTATTATCATTATTATGAAAGTTATGAGGATAAAAAAATATAACAATATGTTTCGAGGCTCATAACTCTTAAGTCAATTATCTTATTATAAATGTGTTACGATACAAGCCTAGGTATAAGTAGACCTAGAACCTCTAATAAGGGAGTAATCACTCTTTGACGACGTTTGCATAAATGTGACCCGCCAGTTCACCGTTAAGAAACAGCGGCTCCACACAAGGCTCTAGGTCCTTATCGTGGATACCTAAATAATATCGATGTACTTATAGCTATGATGTATCTAACAATAGTCACGACATTGGAAGCAATTTTTTCTTACTTATTATATCGTATAAGACTGGTAACAAAGTTTCACAAATAAATTTTGATACTTATTTGGTTTATGATAATACACATATGACTTCTTGGTAATTGAAATATTAAGTGGGACATATATTTGTTATCAACTAGGTTTATGTAATGCAATTTATGGGAACATAAAAATGGCAAGAGATCCTGCCGACTGCGCCAATGCTACTTTTATTAGATCCCTAATATTTTTCTGTATAATTATGCCATCAAGCAATATCACGTTCGAAGTAAAAATCATATTGAAAAATGCGCGAATCGACACCCTTGTCCATCGGAATCAAGCCATGTACTTATCCTTTTTATTATCTTAACCAGACTACTGGACTTCATTTGATTGAGAGAAGTGGGTTTTCAAACACTCCACTCTCGCAATGATGTTACTACCCTTATACATTTTTATGTATTTTTGATTACAAGCAATCGCGTGCCAGGCGAAAAACAAGTTTACTATCAATGTTAATAATTTGGCATAGTCGTGCATATTCTGACAGGTCACTGGTCTCGTTTTGAATCCGGGGGACGCGAATTCGATTCCAGCTCGGGCCAAAAATTTTATACTCTAACAATTTGTAGATGTAAGTAAAAAGGTACCTTAAACCTACTACTTCTCTGCCATTTTACTAATTCCTGCTTCTTGGTAATCAATGTTGACGATGATATTATGTACAGGCAAAATACTAATGGCATCAAAACACATCGTAATGTGATTGGTGACATGTATTCAACCTAAGGGTATGTAGCCAGGCAAGGATTTGCTTTTATTATTACTTACCAACAATATACATAATGATGTAACAGTTATCGTACGCTAGCCCAGTGATGAAACGGCAAAGGCAGAACGACCAGTAGGAGTATGTGAACGCAGTTCCGATGCCACCCGCAAAGCCAGCAAGGTTTGCACCTGTAACAATAGGAAGAATATAAATAACTAAATTAAAAGGTGCTTCGTTGGAGTAATGGCATAAGCGTCACGTCCAAACTTTAATGTCAGGGTTCAATCTTAGGGTGTCACAAGTGATTGGTTTACCACATTAGAAAATATCAGTAGAAGTCCGGTGTCCATCACTGTACCTGATTGATAGCATAGGCTTGTTTCTATTATATAAATGATCTGCCTTGCATGGTTAAAAATTTCTGCGATATAGTTTTATTCGCAGATGATACCTCCCTAATTTTTAAAGTAGATAGGAGGGATAGTGAACTTATTCATGTAAATAATGTGTTATCTATGATCTCTAAGTGGTTCGCGGCTAATAATCTTCTCTTAAATTCAAAAAAGACCAAATCTTTAAAGTTTTCTTTACCAAATGTTACTTATGTTGAACCAAACATTAAGCTTGGCCTAGAAAAACTCTCTTTTGACAATGCGACAGTCTTCCTGGGAATTAAAATGGATTCAACTTTACAGTGGAATCCACATATACATGATCTATCCGGAAGACTTAGTTCTGCTGCATATGCAGTTAGTAAGATAAGACAGCTAACAGACGTAGCTACTGCTAGGCTCGTTTATTTCGCGTACTTCCACAGTATTATGTCTTATGGTGTATTGCTGTGGGGAGCTGCTGCTGAGATAGAGACAATCTTTATCTTACAAAAGCGTGCAATGCCAGCCATATATGAAATGGATCCTAGGGAATCTTTGAGAGATCTTTTTAAAGAAATTTATATATTAACTTTACCAAGTCTGTATATTTTTGAAAATATTATGGATGTTCGTAAAAATTTGAGCAAATTTAAATCAAACAGTGACAATCACGATTATAACACTAGGAATAAAGATAAAATAGCGGTGCCAGGTTTTAGATAAGCAAAGGTCCTTCTTAGGCAATTGTGTGCGGTTTTATAATACATTGCCCAAACATATTACAACGCTCACAGAAAGAGAATTCAAGTTGCATGTGAAGAATATTTTGATAAAGAAATCTTACTACACAGTTTGTGATTACTTAAACGACAAAAATGCTTGGACTGGTTCGCCTCTGCCAAGCTAGCGCCTAACACCTACGTAATGTAAATTAAGTATTGTAATAATTTTACTATATAGTATGTACTTAACACATTGTTAAAAAACGTTTTAAAGAATGGCCCCGAGTTCCTTCCCGTTCTTCTCGCAGTGGCTCTATAATTTTTGTTTGCTGAACGTGGCAGTACAATGTAGTATATTTCAATATTAAAATTTGTAATTGACCTTCATAAGAGCGTCGTAGACGCCTAAATTGAATAAATGATTTTGACTTTGACTTTGCCTTTCGTATGCCTATAAGGGAGGAAAATTTTTAAAATTATTTTTTAATCATTTAAGACATTTTCTAATAATACTTATTTTATATTATACAGGGTTGTTGGTAAAATGCTAACAACCTCTTAGGATTGACTTCTGCTAGTCCTAACAAACATTCAGAGTTTTTTTGTTTGTTTTAATGCCTACTTTGAGCCAAGAGTGCTCGCCGCGGCAACACTACTGGATGGCGCCGTGCTCCTTTTGAATAGAGTTTATTATTACTTCCAGCAAAGTAATGAAAAATATGAAATAACACATTTTAGGCACAAGAGCCTCTTAACATCAGGTGGTTCTCATACTTATTTAGTCAAAAACCAATAAAAAAACACAAAGAAAATAATCAAATATATATTAAATAATTTTTTCTATCTAAAAAAATTATCTCATAATGTTTGTTAGGACTAGCAGAAGTCAACCCTAAAAAGTTCTTAGCATTTTTCCAATAACACTGTATATATGGATATCTGCCAAGTACCTACATAAGATTCACCATAATCCTCAAGCTCAAGCAAGGCGGATTGAGGATCGCAGTGTAAGATAACAGTTCTTTATAAGCCACTGTTGACGGCTTTCGGTATTTTACCATAAAAAACCTTATACGACACCCACGGGAAGAGATGGCAGGTGACATTCTAGCCCGTATTTACATCATGTATGAATTTTCTTTTGAATTCTTTATTGTTTTACGTGTCAGTAGGGATACAAAAATGGTTTAAGTAGAGCCCCATTAATATCAGTCTGCAGTCTGTCCGTCCATATGCCAAGTGTGTCAAGTTCGTGCGCGGAAGGAGTATCAAATCTGACACTAAAATATGTACTTTTGTGTATTGAACTTAAGCCAAATTATTGAATAAGAAATTAGATTTATTACTTTTCAATGTGAGAAGGGTTCAATAGTATTTTGTATAATCCCTTTTGGACAGTTACAGAAGCTACTACCCAATATATACTACTGGCAAGAATAGATTTATTCTCGGCAAATGTGGCTGTCGTGATGTCGTTGCACTGTGGTAAGTCATCTATGTATATTGTATAGCTACCACCCTCAAGTTGAAAATCTGTCGCCAAGCACCTAACGGTGTGTTCCGGCAGCTGCCCTTGAGAGCCAGTAACTCTAGGTTAGCCTGAACAACATCCTCGACCACATCATCACTTACCATCAGGTGAGATAGTGGTCAAAGGCTAACCTATAAGGCATAAAAAAAAAAAAAAAAAATATAAAAGAGGGCCCAGTACTGACCCCTGTGGAACTCCCGCTCTAATAATACTATAGGAGTCTGATGTTGAGTTTGTCTCTTTCACTTGGAATATTCTGCTTTACAGGTATGATTGTAGCAGGAATTAATGAAATAGGAATGAGGCGGGTTTGATAAAATTTTACACAGTAGGCCATTATACCACACCCTGTCAAATGCTTGCCAAATTATTGAAAATCTAGTAAAACTGTTTAAAAAAAAACGGCAGAAATGTGGGACTACCAAAAAGGCACCCTTATATATGGCATCTCAATATCTAGAGATAATATTAATTCTTACCCACTAGCGCCGGAACTCTGCCATATTTATCTGCGATCCATCCAATTACCAATCCGCCTACGATTGCGCCGCAGAAGAATATCGCTTGAGCTGTGGCTGGATAACTGTCTTTCTCGCATACCAAGTTTAGCTGTGTGACAGAAAAGGATAAACGTACGAGTATTTCTAGCATCGTAATTTTTGCAAACGCCCGCTAAGTGAGTAAGCTTACACACTATACAACGAAAGGTTATTTTATGGTTCTATTAATGGGACACCACTGCCAGTATGGCCATCCGTCCGTCAAAAGTCGAAAGCCAAAGGTATCTACTTTGTAAAATGGATGATTGGTAGAACGTTGACTCAAAGATTAATATCTTTTCAGGGACTAGATTACATGAGCATGCCATCGTCTGGTGCTCATTGAATACAGAACTAATTAAAAATATTAAACTGGAAGGTGTCACGCGAAGTAGTAACTTTTAGACCGTTTCTGTTACGCCATCTATCTCAAAAACTCAAACTGTAGTTAGGAATTTGTAATTTCAGTATATTATGTGTATATTCTATAATTAATCGTCAAATGCTAAAAACGCCGATTTGTAATGTAGATTTGAAGCTGTGACGAACAAAATGTTTTTTCTGTTACGGTTGCAATGGTTTATACTAAAAGAGCCAACCCTGATTCGCACTTCGCCAGATAAAAAATTATACAATATTAGAATTAATTTTTCATGAATGTTACAATGTTAGGTAGGTATGCAACTTCGCAAAAAAGTTTAATAATCATTTGATAAATAAGTTTTGCTTGTAGGTCAATTGATTTTCTTGAGATGATGTCTCTTTGACAACTCAAGATGGTTGAATCTTTCAAGAGTTCGATTAAGATCGAAAGGATTATTAAATTGAGATATGACTCACTGCACCACGGCAGATTAGACTTTCAGCGCATATCCCGGCCCCACTGATGATTTGTATCCCACTCGTGCTTCACATTTTGAAAGGAATTCAATTTTGTTGTGAGATATTTGCTAATGGTTGCAGTTCACAATTAAGATGGTTCGTGGTTAAGATCGGTACTATATGGATCTATTTCATGATGGCAAGTTTTATGCTCGGAGTTTGAATGTTTCAAGAATCTGTTCAGAAAGAGGGTGGATTTAGGACTTCTAATAAACATAGAAATGAACTTTAAATAACTAATTTCCCGTTATCTTTTTCATATATTATCATATAATTTATGTTATTATAGGTATAATTTAAGCAAACCTTGATATTATTTATTATTATTATCAATGTAGCACAGTCTCAAAGTCAAACTCCATCCATCCATTCCAAGTCATCTCTCAGAACAGACTCTTAATGTTTGTTCAATCATAATTTTTGGACGGTTAACTCAATAAAAAAAAAAATGCGCCGATTTTCCTAAATACCACTGAGAATTCACTTCGCTAGAATTAAATTCACTTTACCTCTGTAGCAAGCGTTTTATACGGTATATCGGTGAAATTGTATTCCCATTGATTTTGACATTTAATGGTCGGCCATTTTGGATCCGGGTTGCGGACGCCATCTTGCATAACTTCAGTCCAGTTGACGTCATAGACGCGGCATTTGTCAAATTTGAATCCTTTTGGGTCTTCTGACAAAGGGATCGACAGGTGGCGTCTGGAATAATTTAATAAAATAAAAAATAGAGGAACCATAAAATATACAGTCACTCATAAAACACATTTAGAACTTCCACAATTTCTGGTCAAAAATATATATAGTTTCACTTAACCTAAAATAAAATGCAAGTCTCATAATTAGGCATTTAGTCCACTAAACATTGGGCATAGGTAAGTATAGGCACATGGATAAAGAAAGTTACTTACTTAGACAGATTAGATTGCAATCTCACTATTTTATGCTATCGTGATGGAATAAGAACGAGACCCACTTGATGTGAGCGGTATATAACCTCTGCTTATAACAGTAGCAGTTCGTCACAAGTGGCAAACTGCACTGCGCCCATCACCCTCGTCCATCTGTGACACTGAAGACTTCAAAATACGTTGCCGACCTCTGAAGATTCTTATGACTCGTCTTTTAAAGCGTAACATGTTGTAGCTGTTGTGGAATGCCGCGGGGTTACTGAATGAATATATATTTAGAAGTGCGGTCATTACATGTATCTACTGAGCGTGCACGTGCTTCAGAGGATAGGCTGTGATGAGCAATCAGTGTTGGTTTAGTCTTAGGATGGCAGTAGTTATAGCACAGATGTAGGCATTTTGCGAATACTCGCATGACTAGCTACTACCTAAAGAAGAAAATCTGTCGCCAAGCACCTAGCAGTATGTTCTGACAGCTGTCCTTGCAATCCACTTCTTACATAATAGCTTTAAATCAGGTGAGTTTGTGGTCAAAATATAGCCAAACATAATAAAAAAAAGTTTCTGCCATGAATAATTTAGTACATATAAATCATTCTACTCAAAATACACACCGTTCTTCCAAGCTAAGATTGGCCAGCTCTGGCACATAGCACCAATGCTCTGCTGGAGCCACCGTCATGAAGATCTGTCCGAAGTACACGAAAGAGAAGAAGAACGCGTATGGAATCATCAGGAGGAACAGGATCCGCTGGTACCAGCCGAAGCCACCCACGTATGGGAGCAAGTCATCCAGGTCTCTCAGACGACGAGCTGGGTACCCATTGACTGGAAGACATGGAATAACAGCATCATATACGTCATCTAATATCATCGTTATACGTTTTCTCTACTTGATCATCGGCGTAGTGCGGTTTATGGTGTTAGGGCATTTTGGCCTGGCTAGCTACCACCTTTAAATAGAAAATCTGTCGCCATGGTCTCACCACTTCTAACATTGTGTTCCGGTAGCTGTCCTTGAGAGCGAATATTTTTAGGTTAGCCTGGATAACATCGGCGACCACCTCATCACCTCACATTAGAGAGTGGTCTAGCCTATCAGGTATATACATAGTCCAGCCATAAGTATACTGTTACAAATGCAATATTTTTTTAATGAAGCAATGTAATTTTACTAAAACTTATATGTACACTAGCGGCCCGCCCCGGCTTCGCACGGGTAACCACGACTACAAATTGAGATGTAAGCTATCCTATCTTTCAATTTGGATCAAATTTAAAATTGGTTCAGTAGTTTAGGAGTCCACCGCGGACATACAACGTAACACGTATTGTTTTATTTTTAGATGGATATTAAATGGAGCTTGAGCAATCAATATTGTATTCGAAATGGCCATCTTTGGCTTTTGTACAGGCCATTAATCTGTCTAGCTACGAATCTATGGGTTTACGCATTGTTTCCATGGGAAATTTCGCCACTGCTTGCTCCAGAAATTGTTTAAGAGAATCAACGTCGCCGTGTCGTTTATGGTAAGCCATGTCCTCTAAAACTGTCCATAATTTGTAGTCTAAAGGGTTGAGGTCTGGGCTAGTTGAAGGACAGTCTTCAGCACTTGAAGCTATAAAAAATAAATGTTTTTGCATCGGTAAGGAGGATATTTCTGTGCCCTTCACCAGTGTATCGCGACAGAAGCCGTATCATCGATCCACCTTTTTGAATTGTAAAGATTGATTTAGGGAATGTTCTGTATATCGACGATAAGCACCGAGCTTCAGGTCTTATTTTATAATACGCGACAGAGTCCTAGCGGGATTCTTCATTTCTCGCGATAAGATTGTTTGCACCCAATGGGATTTCGATGTATTCTGGCTTTAACAACATTAATAGCCTTTGTAGTTCTAACAGCACGCGACCGTCCTGATCTTTTATAGTCTTCGACAGAGGAAGTGTTGTTGTATATAATTGATAGTACGATATATAGGAACATATGGCTGATACCAAGCTTTGGGTCTGGAATATGCCCAAAGGCTCCATACCCACTTGTAACAGGTAAATACGTGAAATGGCGCGAAATGGAAAGAAGTTTTTAAAATAATAAACGCGTTCCAAATTCACATAATTAAAAAAAGTTGATAAGAAATGTTTTTATGTACTTAACGGTATTTATGGCCAGACTAGTTAGAAAAAAAAATATAATTTCGTAGATTTTTTTTGTGATTGTAAGGAAACAAGAAGGAGGTCCACTTGGTGTTGAGATCCTCTGCCTATAACAGGTGCAGTTTGTCACTAGTGGCGAACTTCCTTGCACCCATCTTGAGACATACAGTTATTAAGTCTCATGTGGCAGTAATGTCACCGGCACCCATACCCAGCAAACCGGAACACAGTATTGTAAACATAACTGCTTGGCGGCCGAAATATGTATAGTGGCAGTACTTATCCGGACGATACTCGTTCACGGAGTATTACTGCCACTAGAACATTTTAGTTTACATTGAAAATGCCGAAATGTTTTGTGAAAGGGTGTAAGGAACAATTTTCAAATTAAAATATCAGGATGGAATCACATTTTACACGTAAGAAACTTAGTCGGCCACGTGATAATGTCGCATACATGTAAAGAAAACTGGCCTCACTCCGCCCTTCCCAGAGTTCTCATCGCCCTATCGACTTACCCTTTCCTTGTATCTCCACAGAGTTAATGTTGGGTGCCTGTGCGCAGGCGCAGGTCCCCGCGCCGCTGTTTTCTTCCTTTTCATGTGATTCCATTTTGGAAGAACGTTTTTGCCTTAAAAGACACTTTTCCCTGCTTGTATTCTGTTACTTGAAAATTAACCGGAGAGCGCTGGTCTGAAACAAATCATAATGTAAGAACTTCGAAAACAATTTTTAGCTAAATATTTAGCATAACAACATTTTTTTTATATGTTAATTAACAAGACTTTATTTCGCTATAATACTTTTCAAATTAAAGTCGCGTCTTCTAGCGTTAAACACCCCAGTATAAGAAAAAATAAGGAGTGTAATGTAAATTAAG
Organism: Plagodis dolabraria; assembly: GCA_963854805.1. Classification (NCBI taxonomy): domain Eukaryota; kingdom Metazoa; phylum Arthropoda; class Insecta; order Lepidoptera; family Geometridae; genus Plagodis; species Plagodis dolabraria. Next base: position 1,508,765 of record OY978469.1, on the reverse strand, counting down.
TATCAGTAAAGTATCACGTCTTGTTCCATATGTAACAAACAGATATTGTTATTTTTGAAATGAAATTCTCTTGAGTTTCACTTTATAAAATGTTATACACTAACCGACAAAAACACTCACGTTGGGGATCGGATGATAGAAGGCTAACTTTTGACCACTGTCGCTGGCAGGTTACAGCACTAATGCCACAGGTTCACTTTCTGCTTGGAGGTGGCTCCGTGGTTTTTGTTGTCGCTCTGGTTACGGAACTCAAAAACTTAAATTCAAACTATAGTTATATAAATAAATTAATGTCTTCCTGCAATTTATTTTACAATGAACTCTTATCAACCATAAACAGAACAAATCTACTAAAGTAATAAAATAATTTAGTTCTTCTAAAATCTCTAAAGCTAATAAATGTTATCTCGATTGTATGTAATCGTAATGTAAATGTACACATGAAGACATTGGCGGTGCTTTTTTTATAATTATGTAATTGTGACGGAACAAGCATGATACCCACTTAATGTTAAGCGGACTCTAACCTCTGCCCATAACATATGGATTTCGTCCGAACGAATTGCACTGCGCCCGTCACTTTGAGTCATACAGCTTTTAAGTCTCATAAGCATGTAACTTTTGTAGCTCTCAAGTACTGCTGCCGGAAGACACCGTTAAATGCTTGGCGATAGACTTTCTACTTGAGGGTGGTAGCTAGCCAGGCGAGCATTCGTAAAATACCCTTCCACCATGCGGTGAAGCTCAAGCCGGCGCGGCTGTGGAGTTGAACCATGTACCTGCGGCATGGCAGTGCATCTATTACCGCTCGGCTATCGTTACTTCTGAGCTAACTAAACGCTAAACGCAAGGTTTTGGCTGAAACTTCCCAGTTCACACTCATGTTAGTGTTGTGTAATGGAGAGTCTAGTAAGATGTTTATAGCAGTAGAACTCCACGAATTCGTGAGGACAAGTACAACAATACCCATTACTACAGCCAAGTAGCAATGATGGCAATACTGAGTTACTGAGCACCCTTCAAACTAGACACTAGTCCACTTTAAAGGGTGCTCGTGAAGTTAGAGGTAAGTACTTATTTTCTTAGCGTGTTTGGAGCAGCTTAGTTAAGCAACGTTCGCTGCGGTCGTGACTTGGATGGGTGACCGCTAGTGACATTACTACTGAGCGTGCACGTGCTAGGAGGGCACGTTAAGCCGACGCGTGTCGGTGTTGCCTTAAGATAGCAGTCGCTATAGCATGGTGGTAGGGTTTTATGCGAAAGCTGAACACCACCGTTAGGTGCTTACAGAAAATCTGTAAGCACCTAACGGTGTGTTCTGCCAGCTGTCCTTGAGAGCCAACTCTAAGTTAGCCTGAACAACATCTTCAAACACATCATCACTTATCATCAGGTGAGATAGTGGTCAAAGGCTAGCCTATCAGCAACAAAAAACAACGTTATTAAAACGCATGCGAAAGATTTAGCTGTAAAGATAATGAATAATTAAATTCGTAATCAAAAAAATTCAAATTCAAAATCATTTATTAAATTTAGGCGTCTACGACGCTCTTATGAAGGTCAATTACAAATTTTAATATTGAAATATTCTACATTGTACTGCCACATTCATCCAAAAAAATTATATAGCCACTGCGAGAACGGCAAGAAACTCGGGGCCATTCTTTTTAACGTCTTTCAAAATACAATATAATAAAATTATTACAATATTTGTTTCCTTTAACACCATAAACGACACTTAGATAATGTTGATTCAAAAGACATGTTCGCATATTTGTTTAAATTACGTAGGTGACAGGTGATAGCTTGGCAAAGGCGGAATTTTCCAAGCATTTTTGTTGTGTAAGTAATCAAAAACTGTGTAGCAGGATTTCTTAATCAAAATGTTTTTCACGTGCAACATGAATTTTCCTTCTGTGAGCGTTGTAATATGTTTGGGAAATTTATTATAAAACAATTACCTAAAAAGGACCTTTTATTTGTCTTTGCTAGTCTAAAACCTGGTACCGCTATTTTATATTTATTTCTAGTGTTGTATTCGTGGTTGTCACTATTTAATTTAAATTTACTAAATTTTTTCCGAACATATATAATATATTCAAATATATACAGACTCGGTAAAGTTTATATATCAATTTCTTTAAAAAGATCCCTTAGAGATTTCCTAGGATCCATTTCATATATGGCTCGAATTGCACGCTTTTGTAAGATAAAGAAAGATTGTCTCTATCTCAGCAGCAGCTCCCCACAACAATACACCATCCGACATAATACTGTGGAAGTACGCGAAATAAACTAGCCGTGCAGTAGCTACGTCTGTTAACTGTCTTATCTTACAAACTTCATATGCAGCAGAACTAAGTCTTTCGGCTAGATCATGTATATGTTGAACCCACTGTAAAGTTGAATAAATTTTGACTCCCAGAAAGACTGTCGCATTGTCAATAGAGAGCTTATCTGGGCCAAGCTTAATGTTTGGTTCAACTTGGAACATTTGGTAACGAAAACTTTAAACATTTGGTCATTTTTGAATTTAAGAGAAGATTATTAGCGGCGAACCATTCAGAGATCATAGATAACACATTATTTACAAGAATGAGTTCACTATCTTTCCTATCCACTTTAAAAATCAGAGAGGTATCATCTGCGAATAAAACAATATCGCAGAAATCTTTGACCATGCAAAGCAGATCATTAATATACGCTAGGAACAGAAAAGGTCCCCAAATTGATCCCTGCTGTACACCTATTTTTACCAAAGACCCGGAAGAAGTATTGCCATTTATTCCAACCTTAACCTCTCTGACAGATATGACTCTATAAGATTCAAAGCTATTCCACTAATACCAAAGTGTGAAAAGCTTACGAAACAGAGTGCGGTGTTCTACACAGTCGAATGCCTTAGAAAGGTCACAGAATACGCCAATAGCATCATGTGAACACTCCCAGGCTTCAAGTATATGTGACATCAATCGAACACCTAAATCTGTTGTGGATCTGTTGTGATTCTCACTCAATATATTATGCTCATTAAAATGAGATAAAAGTTGTTTGAGCATAATTTTTTCGAATATTTTGCTAAGAACAAGTAAGATGGAAATAGGTCTATAATTGCAAGGGTCAGACGCAGCTCCCGACTTCAAAATTGGAGTGATTTTACATAGTTTCATTAAGTCGAGGTAATTTCCTCTATCGACACAAAGATTGAATATTGTTACTAAGTATGGTGCAATAATGCAAATTATAGACTCTGCCACTTTAACTGACATACCCCACAAGTCTTCAGTACACTTTATGTTTAAACTTTTGAATATCTTTATAATTTCAAAGTTTGTCGTCTGAAAGAAAAGTCCAGTGTTTTGCAGGGGAAATTATGTATTAACAGAGTTTCTGCTACATTGGGACAAGAATTCAATGATTTAGTGACTTCTAGTGGTAAGTTAGAAAAAAAACATTCAAATATATTCGCCACTTGTATTGGATCAGAGATTTGATGTTTATTAATAGTTAAGACATATTGTCGAATCTCTAGGTTTTTTTTTTTTTTTTTTTGCCTGATATGTTAGCCTTTGACCACTATCTCACCTGATGGTAAGTGATGATGTGGTCGAAGATGTTGTTCAGGCTAACCTAGTATTACTGGCTCTCAAGGACAGCTTCCGGAACACACCGTTAGGTGCTTGGCAACAGATTTTCAACTTGAAGGTGGTAGCTAGCCAGGCGGGCATTTGCAAAGTGCCCTACCACCATGCAAATTATATTTACCAGTTACAGTATTTATAGCTTTCAAATGGTTTTTATTTTATTTTTAGGTTTTGCTAATTTTGACTCTAATAAAAAGAGATTTAGCACACAAGCAAACATACTGAAACATTTTTGAATAGTTCCTAACATAATCATGAAACTGCTTGCAAGATGTTACATTTTCCCTGCGATAAAAAAAACGTCAATAAATTAAAAAAAAATTATTAATAAATTAAACGACAAAAGTCTTCTTTACCAAATTATCATACGTATAAAGAAGATCATACGTACCGTTATATATACCGTTGACGCAGTTATTAAAAGGGAAACATTTAAATGGAAAACGGGAAAATAAAAGGTTAAAAAATACTTTTAGTTTCCCGTGTTTAAGTTAGTAGTCACTTATTTGCTAATTATGTAGCTTTTTATGGGTAAAAAAACCTTTTGAGTTTACCCATTCAAACAAATATACAAAAATAAGAATAATCGAAACTTTTCTATTTAAATAATTATTAGTTTTCATTACGAAAAACGTTGGTAAATTTTGTTAGTTAATAATAAATTACCATGTAAAATCTTATCTTCCAACTTTAATCAACACATCTTACTGGGCCAAAAGAACACCACAAGGAAGAGTTTTTATTAAAGGTTGTATGATGTGTTCTATAATACACATATATAAGTTTTTAAAATTGATTATTTTTGAATGTTAACTACTAAGTTTTTAAAGAAAACTACACATTTCAAATGTTATCTTTTTACTTTTGAGACTGATTGTCATAATTAGGTTAAATAATTCTCTTGATATAGAACAATACAGGTGAACAAAACTGTCATTGAGATTCCTATTTTTTTACAAATTTGTATTTGACATAAATAAATAATGAGAAATAACGAAGACTTTTATTTTTTTAAAGATACTTTCAAATTAAAGCATATCTACTTTATATCATTATGATATAATACATTGCATAAATCTACTCTAGTCAGGTACATAGGTATTAGTTTTGTATAACATTTTTATGCCTGCCAGTTATTTAAAAGTGGCTTTGGTTTAAATTAAATTGACCGTGGGCTTCGACCACAGGTGCGTCGACCACTGTGGGCCCAAGCCACGAACCCGCATTTCTAACCTATTGGTTGTTAACTGCCTATGTTCAATTTCATACCTGTCTGTTACTCTGTTTCCATCAAATTTTATCGCAAGACCCTCATGATCAGACCTAACACCCTTCAATATTAACTTTTCTTTAGTTTTACAGTTTGAGTAAGGTAAAGGCACCTTATTCCGAGGGGTTCTAATATTGGCACTATATTCCGAGGTATTTCGAAAAACGGTGATATTATGATGCTTATAAATTTATTTTTGCTGCAAGACCCTTTATCTATTAAATAATATGTCTTTGCGTGGTTGAGTCATCAAAAGAGCTCTGTTCTGTGGAAACATTTTGAAATAAACGGTAAGTATTGCGTCAGCGGCTGACCCGAACGCACGCTCCATACATTTTGGACATTGGGCACGGGAGTATCATGTTTATTTAAATAGTGTTTTATTCGTTAATTTTGTACAGTGCATTTATTTCTTTAATAGAAATGTTTAAAAAAATATGTCTTCAATCGAAAATAGTTAACTTCTGTGAGTTTTTCGTAGTAAAATGTAGGAAAAATACAGTTTGAAAATGCCGCGGCATTAGGTGCCAAATATTTAACTCAGTTCTTTATTCCGATGTATGCCACGGAATAGCGATTTTACAGAGTCGGTTTATTTTTATTATTTTCAGTATTGTTTTTATGATAAAGCATTTCTCACTTGAATTTGACAACCTAAATATTTATAATATATTGAAATCTATTTACGAGGTACAATAAAACGTCGCATTACCTAACTACAGTCTGTTGAAAGTGCTATATTGAGGTATTTTGTTAATTCGTTCTATGGGATAGTTTAATGAGAAAATGCAAGTTTATACACAATCAATCCTAATTATTATCAGGCATTATATATATTTAGGACAACATTGCAATTCATATTGCGTCTGTTTCTATACTATGCAAAAATCGCGTATATTTTATTACTCGGAATTAGGAAACTTTATATTTTTTGCATAAAACGTTATTCCGATGTACAGTAGGGCGCAATAAGATTCTTAATGCACCATAATACGCGGCATAAGCACAAGTAATATACATAGTGTTCACAATTGTATGCAAATTGTTAAGCAGTTTATGATAATGCAAAAAAACAAAAATATCAATATCTGACTTTAATAATAATTACCAACTTATATACTTTATGCCTTATCCTCAAATAATGAAAGTATACGAAATCATAGGCGAGCCTCTTATGGGCCTGGGTTCGATTTATTTGCCCTCATTTGATACATGGGTGGAGGGTTAGATTACTGAATTACGCCATACCTAATGTACGCGGGTTGGACTTTAATTTGGTTTAAGTAGTATATGTAAGGCTTAAGCAACATAATTTTTTAAATTATAATACCACGCCTTTTGATGTAGAGTAAAAATTTATTATAGGCAGTCCTTTTTACATAAAGTGAGAAAGCATTGCATTTTGAACACACGGAATTAGGAACCAAATACATCGGAATAAGGATTTTTGCATCGGATCAAGGTGCCTTGGACTTATTTCATATTTAGTTTAATTTTGAACACAATTTAAGACTTAATTAACAAATATTTAGTATAGTATTAAAGTAAAAACAATAACACACGTGATAAAAACATTAAAACCTGCAGAAATGTACAGGAATTGCTTATTTTTTGATGTTATTTCGAGTTTTGTTGAAAATACCTCGGAAATAGGTGCCTTTACCTTATATATTGTCTATACAGGTAGCTGATGTGACATAAATGACTTAAATAATGAAATAAGATCAGTCTTATTTTTAAAATTCAATAAAATATTTATATTAAAATCACCACATACAAATATGGGTTTTCTGCATTTAGAGATTTTCTGCAGTATACTTTCCATAGTGGATAAAAATTCTGCAAAATTTTGCGCATGACCTTGATCTGTAGGTGGTCGATATACACACAACACAAGATGCCTGTCCACCTCCACACAAGCAACCTCACAGACACGTTCAACAGAACATCTGACTAAGTCAAGGCGTTCTTTAAATTTTAAGTTATTTTTTACAAGAATAATACAGCCTCTTCCTTGTGTAGATGATCTGTTAAACGCACTGCCTACACTAAAATTCTTCATATTAAATAACATAGTATCTGCTCTAAGCCATGTTTCAGTGAAATATAACATATCAAATGGATATTTATCTACGAACATTTCAATTTCTCGTAGCGTAGACAATATATCTGTGGTCGTAACAGTCGTACCAAATCAGTTATTTTATTATGCACGTGGATTTAAGTCCTAATTAGTGTATCACGAGATCGAGATTACGTCATTTCTATTATAATGTTCATGTCCCATTACTATTGACTGAATTAATTTCAGCGAAGGCCGTTTCTATACATAGATCATATCATTGATTCTTATCGAATGAATAAAAAAGCAACTCTTAGAAAAAAATCACCTGTTGTTATTAGGATGTGACAGAACACGCAGGATTAATCGGTAACCTCTACCTATAACAGATGCATTTCGTCATAAGAGGCAAACTGCACTGCGCCCTACACTCTGACACATAAAGTTGTAAAGTCTCATGTGACTGTAATTTCACCAGTATCTATACCATTCAAACCGGAACACAGTAATGTGAACATAACTGCTTGGCGGTTATGTTGTTACTAAGTACTACCTTTATAATAAATACTACCTATTCTGCACTTTATCATCTCTCATTGCTATCCTTGTCCCACTCGGCGTAGATATATATACTACTAGCTTTCCGGGCGCGGCTCCGCCCTCGCGTATGTCGGTTATCGCGCGAAAACATTAACCTCTTTTTGCGCAGTCGGATAAAAACTATCCTATGTTTTTTCCCGGGTCTCAAACTATCTCCATACTAAATTTCATTCAAATCGGTCCAGTAGTTTTGGCGTGAAAGCGTAACAGACAGACAGACAGACAGACAGACAGACAGAGTTACTTTCACATTTATAATATTAGTACTGATTTCTTCTCTAATTATTATGTGCCTGAATGATTATTTCAGTTTTATAAATGTTCGATATTGTGTTGTTCTGTTTCCTACGCCCTCAGTATGACATTTTTCATCACCTTATGAGACTGACAGGTGCTAAATGAACAGATTTAGCTAAATATATACAGTATGTAGCAGTCAGAATATTATATGATCTTGATCACATTATCTAAGGCCAAGAAAAGTGCGAAACATGTTTCCTTAAAATTTTCTCGATAAAATAAAATTACAAAGTAGACTAGCTTAGAAAAGCAAATCCTTCTCAAGAGGGATAAGAAAAGTTGCATTTTTGATTTACGTTACTAGTTTTGTGTTATTAAGCTTACTTTCGGATTTTACGTAAGCTAATCGCGATTTTATCATCACTGCCTCTCTTTCACTCCTACGCAGTCCGATAGTGACAAAATTTCAGCATTTGCCTGCGTATTAATAAGCAAAAAATAATAATAAGCAGCTTTTTAAAATATATTTTTTGGGGCTTCTCCTCAATGATAATGAACTTTTAAATATGACCAATATACTTATCCTTAACGATTCGTAAATTGACAACAACGTCTATGTGAAAAGTTCCTTCTTTTGTCAAAGGTGAAAAATATTATTATATCTAATTTTCGTGCATTTTTAACCGACTTCCAAAAAGTAGGAAGTTCTCAATTCGTCTGTATGTTTTTTACCTTAGATCTATTGACTGGGTAGACCGATTTTGAAAATTATTTTTTTGTTTAAAAGCTGATGCTTGTTTAAATTTTATGAAAATCGATTCAGCCGTTTTTAAGTTACACTCCAATAACTGAAACATATTTTCCTATCTTGGTGATATAGTCGTTGACAATGAATGACAATCGATCCCATAAGTAGCAAGGGTCACTAAAATGAGAGAAAAAAAAATTTTAACAAAAAATGGAACCAACTTCATCACCAAAAAGTGTGAAATAACTTGTCGAATGCGCACAATATTGTGATAATAGATACTTTTGGACTATCGTGGCACCGACTTCAGCAAGTTATTTCAAACTTTTGAGTGTTGAAGTTGGTTCCATTTTTTTAAAAATTTTGGATAAACAGAAGGACGTATCTGCCACGCGCGCCGCGCATTGAGAATGAACTTTATATAATTCATTATTTGTTATATTTTCCGTTACAAGGTCCTAATTGATCATAAATGGCCCGCTAATTGACGCAACTCGTTGGGCATGTTCTCGTTGGTAACAAACTGATACAACACAGATAAAACACAGATGCGCTCTGTTCACTATTCAATTGACGTACTATTTAATCATTTGTTGTTTTAGGAACGATGACGCCATGTTTGTTTTCTTGGTTATGTAACAATAATGAAATGATCCTCGTTGTTGCTATGCAGGTGTATTAAACTAGTTCTAGGTATATAGAATTCCTAACATTTTTGCAATTTACTAAATACCTAGCTAATAATGCACTTATAATTTTAAATAATTTCCAAAAAAGGAGGCTTTGAAGGCGACGCGTATATATATATTTTTAAATGCACCGATTTTAGTGTCATAATATAGTCTATTACAGTCTATACACTCATGCTTTTCGTTTACTTTACCGCACTAGTGTTTTAAATAGAAAAAAAAACAACGTTTCTACACTTCTCACCAAGGAGATTGTAGTTTGTTTCGTTCGTTTTTCATATAAAAACAAACCAAAGAGTTTTTTACCTACTGAAGTAGAACTTTTAAAGATTTAATTAAAAATCTTCTTAACACTACAGTACACGCGCCCCTTTTTTTTACTTGAGTACACGCGTGGCCTACCATAGTAGGCTAAGGGTTTATGTCTGCACATTAGGGTTAATGACTATAAAATAATCACTTGTATATTGCTCCTGGCTTGCTTTAATTGGGAAAGGGCAAAAAGTATTTTAGTTAAATCAATTACACGAAGCTTTATATCACAATTATATAATATCAGCAACGTCCGCCGCGGTCATGAGTTGGATGGGTGACCGCTGGTGACATTACTACTGAGCGCTTCCGTGCTTCGGAGGGCACGTTAAGCCGTCGGTCCCGGTTGTTGTCTTAGGATGGCAGTCGTTATAGCATGGTGGTAGGGCACTTTGCGAATGCCCGCCTGGCTAGCTACCACCCTCAAGTTGAAAATCTGTCGCCAAGCACCTAACGGTGTGTTCCGGCAGCCATCCTTGAGAGCCAGTAATTCTAGGTTAGCCTGAACAACATCTTCGACCACATCATCACTTACCATCAGGTGAGATAGTGGTCAAAGGCTAACCTATCAGGCATAAAAAAAAAAAAAAAAAAAAAACGAACTAAGGACCTGCGGCACGACAGTCTATAGTTACTACTAGGTATCATTGCTTCAATGTATATACCGAATTCCCTTAAAATGTTAAATATCAGGAAAAATAGACACGCGCTTCTCTATAGATATACACTCCCTTCTAGATATCTCTCATAAAACGATCTTGAAAAGTTACATTTTGACAGGATTTGCTTTAATCCGATATTTGATCCGCCAATTTCACAACTTAAGGTACAAAATTTTCAAAGATCTTTTTTAAAAAGAGTTACTCGAGAGTTCTCTCACTCTTCTTCTTTCACTGAACATACATTCTATCGCAGAAATTATTGGAATTCATTTATATGTTCCGACATCGTATTCGGTGACGTACTTAACAAATATTGATTTGAAAACCTCTTGTTCTTCCGACAGTAAAGTGGGTTATTAGAGTTTTGTATATATAAAGCTAAGTGGAGCTCTGTCTGGATATATATACACACGCAAGGACCATACGCACGGACTGACAGCTGGCATCTGTCACAGGCCAATCGTATGGTCTCTAGTTCGTAAACGGAAGGATTTACAGGCATGTGATGTAAATATTCTATGTAGGTAATATACAGGGTTATTGGTAAAATGCTAACAACCTCTTAGGATTGACTTCTGCTACTCCTAAAAAACATAACGTGATTAGTTTTTTTGTTTTGAAACACAAAAATATATGTATTTTTTTTCTATTTTAATGCCTACTCTAAGGCAAGGGCCCCCACCGCGGCAACACTGGACCGCGCCGCGCTCCCTTTGCATAGAGTTAGCAAAATAACAAAATCGGGATGGAGCGACACCTATAGTTCAACTATAGGTATACGATGGTTGAAGAACGAGAGCAAGAATTAAAGTAATGAGTCATTGTGTAATGTTAGCTCAATTGGTTAGAGCATACCCCGGCTAAAGGGGTGGATGGACGCGGATTCGAATCCCGCACATGACTATAATTTTTTTCCCTCGTAAATTTGAAATTTTGTAATGTAATTCGCTTAGGAGGCGTTATTGCAAACTTAACAATACCTATTAAAAATAACAAAACATGTTTTATAATATATAATATTATATTACAAGCACAAGATCCTTTTAACATCAGGTGGTCCTCGTGCTTATTCAGTCAAAAAACCATATAAAAAAATATATATGTAAAAAAAAACTTCTAAACAAAAAAAATATCTCAAAATGTTTGTTAGCACTAGCAGAAGTCAACCCTAAGAGGTTGTTAGCATTTTTCCAATAACCCTGTATAATGAGAAAATTATTCAAATTACTGTACATTCGTAAGCAACGTCCGCTAGACCGACGTCCCACGACGAGACGTGTCGGTTGTTATTGGCATTTAGCGAATGCCGGCCTGGCTAACTACCACCGTTAAGTAGAAAATCTGTCGCCAAGCACCTAACGGTATATAAAATTACAACATTACGGAAGGAAAAATGATAGTCATGTGCGGGATTCGAACCCGCGCCGTCCACCCCTATAGCCAAGACATGCTATGAACATTTAAGCTAACATGACATATGATTCATCATAACTCTAATTTGCCCTCTCGTTCTTAAACCATTTTATGGTATTGTAATGTAATCCGCAGAGCATGCGTTATTGCAAACTGTACAATACAGGTCCATAAGAAATGTGTTGACATCTGTCAATAGAGTGACAGCTGGACGACGGTAGAAATAATACGGATGGTGCGTGCCATGCAGTTAAGAGGTGTAAGATTGTAAAAAGGTGTTAAAATATAATAAAAGTTTCTCATGTGATTAAAGAGCCTTTTTATTTGGTTCGCCACATAAACATAAAAATATTAATATGATAGGGTTCCGTCATCATTAACAAGTTTAAAGCTAATTGCAAAATGAGTCTTGTTTGTAGTACAACGTAAGTTGAACTATAGATGTCACTCCGTCCCAATACGATGGTTAAAGAAGGATAGGAAAAATTAGAGTTACTTTATGAGTCATATCATATGTCATGTTACCCTAAAAAAGGTGAGAGTATGCCCCGGCTATAGGGGTTGACGACGCGGGTTCGAATCCCGCACATGGCTATAATTTTTCCTCTCGTTGTAACTTTGTAATGTAATCAGCGGAGCATGCTTCATTGCAAAAATAAAAATATTTAACCATAAAAATTTATAACTTAGGAACATTTTATATTACTATGTATAAAAAACTTACCAGTTTTTCCGTAGTTTACACTGAAGACGCTATTTACGTAAAACTTGAACGAAATAAATTAAGTTTTGGTTTCGGCGTGCGTTTTCCGCTGCGGTTGGTGCAAGACTGACTGAAGTGTGGAACTGACTGAAAACGTTGATTTTAAATTGAGAATGATGACTGCTTTAATTGTATTGATTTAGCGTTTCAGACTAGCTTGGACGCGTGGATTTACTTGCCGAATTAAAGGGAATAAAGCAATGTCTTAGGTACGTCATGGGTGACATTAGTTTTCCTATAATCTGCCGCTAAGCACCTAACGTGTGTTTGAGTTGTAGGAGGTAGAAAATAGTACATGCAACTACACTTAAAAATACAGAGAAACGCGCCTTCTTCAGTGGATAGATCTACTTTTTGAGCGTAGCGAAGGAGCTTAGAGTTCATTCTCGAGCGAAGTGAAGGATCTATTGCCGCCATATCTATTTCTCACGCCTAGCAGTTCCGGTTTAAAGAGTTGCACCCATAGTGCAGGTGACATTTCAGTCACATGAGACTTAACAACTTTATGTCTCAGGGTGAAGGGCGTAGTGCAGTTTGCCACTTGTGACGAACTGCAACTTTTATAGGTAGAGGTTACCGCTTAACACCAGGCGGGTTACGTGCTTGTTCCTTCAAGATAACATAAAAAGTGAAGCTTTTAATCTGCAACGTTCTTTATTCATTTGCCTATAGCCGACTAGGACTCGCGTAATACTCGTATTTACCGGATATTGCTCCGACCAGTTTGGAACTTATTTGAAGTTCTTCGTCTGGGAGTCACGATTGTACACAGCGTCGAGCGCGGGATGAAGCACGTAACTGGCGTTGCAATGGTTGCGCCGCAGCTGTCAAAGTCAGAATTCTTTCGTCCGAACTGTCACTTCTGTCACTATCACTGCGATTGTCACTGTCGTTTTGGTAGGTAGGGTACTGTTGACTATTTAAATGCCAAAAGGTATAATTGCATTCGATTGTATTAGGTACCTGGAAATAGGAGATTTTAAAGTGGTGGTTTTACAGACACACGCCAGGGAATGGAATACCCTGCCTGAGTCTGTGTTTCCGGTTAAGTACAATATGGGGGTCTTCAAAACGCGAGTGAACAGGTATCTCCTGGGTAAGCGCGCTCCATCATCGACCGCATCATCACTTAACATCAGGTGAGATAGTGGTCAAGTACAGTATAAAAAAAAAAAAAAACACACACACACACAAACCAAGAGCGATATTTTTTATACATATAAGTAACATAAAACCGACATCAACCACTGAAATGTATGGAACACGCAATTTCGTTTACTAGGATGATACATATTTTTCCAGTTATTTTTATTTAAAAACAAAACTATTGTACCGATTTAGATGAAATTTCCATGGGACGTATCTACCTATAGTATATGCTTTGAAATAAAAAAGAATTTTCATCGGTTTATATAAATGACGGACTTCTAACAAACCAGTAATTGTAGTTTAACCTGAACAACACCTTCGGCATCATCACTTACCATCAGATCAGACAGAGTTCAAGGTTGGCTTGTCAGCTATAAATAAAAAACAAACAAACATCCCAAAACCAATTTGAGAACCTCCTAATTTTAATAAAGTCGGTAAAAATAACCGACGACACACAGACTAGGTATTACAATATTATTCTATATAAATAGGTAAAGATAAACTCACGTAAGCAGATAAAAGTTAAACAATTATTTGACATAAAAGATAAAAAGACAGGAGCTTTACTTTGTACCGTATATAGATAATGTAATAATTGTTTTATATTTACAAAGCTTTAGACGTCACACACGTTCTAATGAACACTCAGGATGTTACTGGTTTTAGTTAAACAAAGCTAGCAGTTTATCCCCGGTACTGTAGTCATTAGTATGTGTCTATACGTCCGACTACATATGCATAATACAATAGGTATATGTATTGGCTGGCTCGTAAAGACTATTTGTTACTAATCTGAATTTAGGTTTTTATTTACAATATTGACTAATTTATTTATTTAGTAATTAAACAACTTTAAACGGTTTAAATCGCGTATATTTGTCATTATTTTTGTCCCGACGTTTCAAACACTTTGCAGTGATCGTGGTCACGGGGTGACTAATTGGTTTTATTTGTCACATGAGTTATGAAGAAATTATTTGGTCTACCGTCAGAAATTTTGATATTAATCATAACGTTCCCTATTCACGCAGTATTCGCTCACGGTGTCCAGAGGTCTTGCAGATTTGTGTCGGCCATGAGATTTAATTAATTTAATAACAGGATCCCAAGCAGGTGGTACTTGCCAACCATCATCTCTATTGAAATTTGGGTACTTTTTGATTTCAATAGCCTCGCGTAACATTCTTGGCATAAACCGGGTCTCTCTGGCAAGGATTTGTGGGTTGTCGAACCGAATGTAGTGATTGGGTTTGTCCTGGGCATGTTCACAAACCGCAGACTTGGTCGAGCGTCTGTTCTTCATGTCAGCAATGTGTTCTTTTACCCGGATACCAACGCTCCTCTTTGTTTGCCCAATGTATGACAGCCCACATTCACAATCAAGTTTGTAAACACCTGCATCTTGTAGGGGAATATTGCACTTAACAGGTCTTAAAAATTGGTTGATCTTCTTGTGCGGCTTGAAGTAAGTTTTTATTGAAGCTCGTCTTAAGATATTACCAATTTTGTCCGTGACACCCTTGATGTAAGGTAAGATGGCAGGTTGTCGCTCAACTGTGGAAGGCTTGGGCCGGCTTCTGTGACGCATACGTGGGAGCTTGTGATTATTGCTTCGCAGTACTTGTTTTACATACTGAAGCTCCTCCTTGAGATGGTCAGTGTCGCAGATGCCATGTGCTCTCTGTAACAAAGATTTGCCTACGGTAGCCAACTGACATGGATGGTGATGGGAGTTACCATTGAGATATTTATCTGTATGGGTGGGTTTCCTATACACTGTATGACTTAGGGAGTTGTCAGGATTCCTGATGACTAAAACATCAAGAAAAGCTAAGCATTTATTGACCTCAGGCTCCATCGTAAATTGAATTTTGTTATGTAAAGAGTTTAGATGGTTAAGAAATGCAGAAACTTTATTACTGGGGAGGATGGTAAAAGTATCATCTACATACCGTTTATAGATCTTCGGCATAGTCACAGCTGTGGAAAGAGCTCTCTCCTCGAAGTCCTCCATGAAAATATCGGCAACAACGGGGGAGACTGGAGAGCCCATAGCTACACCATCAATCTGTATGTAGAACTTATTTTCCCAGAATAGATAGCCAGATGTTAGGCAATGTTCCAGTAATTCTGCATATTCCATGGGAAGGTCATTCTCACTAAGTCTTTTCTTGACAATTTCAATGCAATCATGTACAGGTAGGCTGGTGAATAACGACTGTACATCAAAGCTGACCATAACTTCATCATCAGTCAGTTGTAGATTTTTCATTTGACTGACAAAGTGGTAAGAATCCTTGGCATGCGCACTAGTTTGACCGCGAAGTGGAGACAGTATCTTAGCAAGGTGTTGAGCTAGTTTGTATGTTGGCGAGTCAATTTGGCTTACGATTGGGCGCAAAGGAACGTCTGTCTTGTGTATTTTTGGTAATCCATACAGTTTTGGTGGTTTCACACACGAAGGTACCAGTGCCGTGACGTCTAACCCAAGAGTATTGGAGTATTTACAAATTATTTCCTTAGTTTTTGTTACCATTTTAGCTGTTGGATCGCTTTTTACTGGTTTATATGTGCTTTCGTCCGACAAAAGTTCTTTTATTTTTAGGTTATAATCCGACGTATCCATGATCACAGTGGAATTACCTTTATCTGCTCGAATAATGGTTATGTCTTGGTTCTTGCGTAGGTTGGTAAGTTCAAGATATTGTTCACGAGGTAGATTCGGTGTGGGCGCTTTACTTCGACGCAAAACAGCAGAGATATCTTGGCGTAACGCTTCCAAATCTTCCTTTTTTATACTGTTTTTGGCAAGACAATGTTCCACAGAGCAGATTATCTCTTCAAAAGGTACTGATCTTGGGGAAACCGCGTAGTTCAATCCATTTTCGGGGCCCTTAAAAATTTATTTATTTTTATTTATTTATTTATTATAATAAGCACGGCAGTTACCAATTACACTTATTACTATGGTAATTTAGAAATTATTATAAACATAAAGCATACATAACATTGACTTAATTCATTTAAATTAATACATATCATTATTCTTGAATGTCACTTAGTCAAATAAATTTAGCTACAAACATTTTAATGAAAAATTATGAAAATGCATTTCAAATCAAATGTCATTAAAATTAAATTATATAGATGTCAATAATACCAATAAATAATAATAAAAAT
This sequence comes from Plagodis dolabraria, assembly GCA_963854805.1. NCBI lineage: Eukaryota > Metazoa > Arthropoda > Insecta > Lepidoptera > Geometridae > Plagodis > Plagodis dolabraria. The sequence continues at coordinate 1,492,030 of OY978469.1, read as the reverse complement.
AATTTAAAAAATAATAATCATGATAATTATGAGGTATCACATTTTTCACAAAATGTCAGTAGTAGTTTATAAATATAATGCCATTTATCACAAAAAATGTCACATTCGGTGTTGGCGTGAAGGAATGCGTTGAGTCCAGTCCGGGAACGACACAAGGGGGATTGAGCTCGGGCAACGGTGTGACTACTGGGAGTAGCGAACAGCGCGTGTCTACGGTTCGACCTGTGACTGATATATTTATCAGGAACATACAGTGCGCACAGGAGGTTGTGCAGGTGAGGGCAGTTGATGTTGCCTCTTAGAATTTTGCAGCAGGTAGAAAGCTGTTCCAGAGACCTTCTAACTTCCAGCGAGTTAAAACTAAGCTGCCCAAGAAGAAACTTAGTAGGGTAAAGGTACGGGTAATAACCATACATTTGCTTGAACAGATACCGCAAAAAGCGTTTTTGAACCTTTTCCAGCATCAAGGTGTATGTCACGTGATGCGGGTTCCAGATAACCGCGCCCGCCTCTAGTTTACTTCGCACAAGAGTAGTAAACAGGAGCCTGCTGACGCGGGGGTCATGAAAGTCGCGCGCATTCCGCAACACAAAACCAAGACGCTGGAAGGATTCCTTTGCGGTATTTATTATGTGGTCATGGAAAGTTAAGCCGCGGTCAAAAGTCACGCCCAGGTCCTTAATAGTAGTCACTCTTTTAATTATATCGTCACAGATTTTATAGTCATAAATTAAAGGATTACGTTTACGGTCAAATGTCATAACATAACATTTGTCAGGGTTAAATAACATTTTGTTTGTCACCGACCAATTATAAATGCAATCAATATCATTTTGTAAGTCTATACAGTCATTTATTGTTTTCACTTCTAGAGCTAGCTTAAGGTCGTCAGCATATAATAGACATCTAGCAAAATTTACTTTACTAGCCAGGTCATTGATCATTATTAAAAAGAGCAAAGGCCCCATCACAGAGCCTTGACTGACCCCAGAAGGGGTTGAGTACGACTCGGAAACATGTGTTCCGTGCTTAACAAACTGCTTACGGTCGCGCAAATAGTCAGCAAAAAACAGAAGCAGTCGGGGAGTAAATCCAATGTCATGTAGTTTCTGTAATAACACATCGTTGTCCACTTTGTCAAATGCTTTTTGAAAGTCAAAATATAATACGTCGACCTGTGAACCGCGGTCCATACAGGTCGACGTATAGTCAACTAAGCTAAGTAGGTTAGTATTAACTGACCTCCCCGGTCTGAAACCGTGCTGTTCGTCACATAGATACATGTGAACTTGTCTATGAATTTCACGATGGAGGACATACTCAAACACTTTAGCAGGTGAGTTTAATATAGCAATAGGACGATATTCTTCTACCATCGTTTTATTACTAGATTTGGGAATGGGAGTAACCCTGGACAGCTTCCATTGTGGAGGGTACACACCATCTCTGAGTGAAGAATTAAATATGTGACATAGGGGACCCGTTAAAATATGTTGGCATGACTTCAGGACAAAAGCTGGAATATTATCAGGCCCTATAGCCTTCGCCTTCAGCTTACGGAGACCACGTTCAACATCTTGAGGGGAGATGTAGGGGATACTAACACAGCTGCCTCCCTGGGGGTGCTCTAGGCGTTCAAGTGTTAGAGTAGGGGGCTGTTTAATAAAAACGCTAGAAAAATAATTAGCGAAGGCTTCTGCAGCCTCAACACCAATGTAAGACTGCCCCTCGAAAGTAACACTAGGCTCAAAGCCGCCTTTCGACTTAAGACTGGCGATGTGGCGCCAAAAATCTTGAGGACGGCTTTTTAACTGCTTTTCGATTGTAATAGTATGAGCATTATAGGCATCAGATATACGTTGTTTCAGGCTAGCACGCAGATCTGAGAAAGATTTATAGGCTACATCACATTTCGAGCGCTTCCACTCTTTGTGCAAGTTGGTTTTCCGTCTAATATCTTTTATAATATCAGAAGTAAACCACACCGGAAACACGCGAGACGCAGTACTACAGCGTCTTTTTTTAGGAGTACATTGGTCAAAAGCATTGTAAAGTATGTCATAGAAAATATCTGTTGCTTGGCAAACATCGTTACACTCATAAAAATAATCCCAGGAAACTTCACTGAGTAAATGGTTCAAATATACAATGTCAATCTTATTAAAATTCCAGTCGCGAGACGAGTCAACATTGCTAGGGGGCAATAAAAAGTCGCACCTATTATGCGATTTGAGACTCACCGTTATGTCAAGCGGGGGGTGGTAGGCATCGGGCGGGACAAGGCCGTCTGCTGTGATGACGCATGCCTGATCCGCTAGCGAGTCAATGCATTCCTGCGCCAACACCACGTCAAGTTTGCTTCCGTAAACATTAAAAACATTATTACAATCATATAGATTACAGAATGACAAGAAATAGCAGAAATAATTATTTATATTTAAAGAAGCACTATTTAAATTTAAGTCACCGAGAATTATTATTTTGCTGTTTAAATTCATAACAAACGATTCAACTTTGCAAAACCAGTTTATATATGAGTCGTCGGTAGCACTCGGTTTTATGTAAATAACGCAAACGTGGATATTGGTACCGCGATAGGTGAAAGAAGCCCATAGGTCCTCGCCTCTTGGTGTCTCGAGTTCACGCCTGCGCCGCAGGGTAATACCTGGCTCAGCAGTCAAGAGGACTCCTCCACAGGGGGTAGTCCTATCACGGCGTAGGAGTGACCAGCCAGCAGGGACCACCTCGGCATCCTCGACTGAGTTGTCTAGAAATGTTTCCGTGGCCGCAACTAGCGAGTAATCCGTCAACAACAAGCCAGTATTCCAGGTGCGAAGCTTAGTCTTTAAACCTCTTACGTTTTGGTAGAAGACACTCAGACTTTTAGGTACTGTACACGGCCTGTTTACTACTGACTTCGTTATGAAATGTATCGTCAGCTGGAACACGTTTTTTGTAATTTATCCATTGCTTTACTCTTGCATTTTCAGGCCAAATATCAATTGAGATACACTTATCGAAGCACTCCTCTGGTACTCCGATTTTAAAAGACTTATAATTGTTGCGTGTTTTCAATTCTTCGACGGTGCATGCTTTTTGAGGACAAAGTTGGTTTAGATAGTCTTTGATTTCATCTGTACCTGATAACATGTTCCACAAGTGGACAAACTTACGTCTCTCAACGGCTTTAAGCGATGTCACCGCGGGCCCGGCGATGCAGCGTTTCGATATCGGCGACGGGCGTACCTTTTTACGGCGTACCTCCACCCATTCATTTTCAGTAGCGGCAGCGGCGGGCTTAATAGGTGAGCTCGCTATTGCCAACGGCCGCTGCGATACACAACATGTTTCACTGTCATCTACTGGACTGTCTTTGGTTAATTCTAGGGGAGGCTTAGGTGCGATAATATCGGCAGACGAAGTATTTGGCGAGTAGATAATTATCTTGTTTCGTTTACTACGGTGATGTTGCCGGGCTGCCGGTTTTAAAACTGATAGGCAGGAATCCTTTATCGCAGACACTGGCGACAAAATCTCCATAGTTTTATTAGGCTTCGTCGTTCGTGAGGTAGGTTTTGGAGTCCCATCGTTGTTCTGCACCACCTGTTGTTTGAGTACGGGCTGGACCTCACTCGAAGCAGTAATTACATCCGTCTTGTCAGCAGTGCCCAAAAACTTCCGTAGGTCCACAACAATGGCTTTTAATTCCTGAATCTGGACTGCCTGTTCTCGAATCAGTTCGGTTTGTTTTAAAGACATCTCTCGAAGGGTCCGTAACTCACACTCTACACCATCTAAGCGATTCACTATGGCGAGCCGAATATCAGGAGATAGCTGTATCAACGACATTATTCTAATAACTGATGAAAACTTTTAAATCAAAAAACGAACGGTCAAATGCGACGCGTCAAAATGCACCGGCCGTAACAATGCAACCGACGTGCGTACGCAACAAGCGAATGCGCCTGACTAAATATCATTGAAAACGAAACCACCCTTAAAAATAATTTAACTTAATAGGAAAACCCTCTAAAATAATCTAATTTAATTACAAAATACTCTAAAACAATCTATACTTATAATAAAACTGTAACAGGACCAATTCTGTACATGGCAGCTATTTTGAAAAACAAAAAATGTACAGTACTCTGTAGCTGATACTGATGCCGAAACTGTATTTTTTTTTATTTTTGTCTGTCTGTCTGTATCCCGGCCGCGCATTACTCCAAAACTACTGGATGGATTTCAATAAGAATAAGAATAAGAATAATTTATTATCAAAAACACAAGTAAAGACAGTTACACCAAATAACGAAATGCTTACAATTTAAAAGTTAATCATGTATGTCAAGCGTTTGCAGTGGGTCCCAAACTAGGCAAAGCCTGTATCTTGGGCACCCTTGGGGACGTTACAAATAGATTTTTATCCCACAGAGTTGTACATGTTCACAAATCAAAGATGTTTAATAAACTAAATATTTATATATAAATGTATATTATGGGCCATTTTGAGGAGGAGGAGGAGTCAAGTATGACTACACGATGTTCATATGTGTATGTTATTTGTGTGGGTGAATGTGTACATGTGTGTGTTAGGGGAGGCGATGTATGTGTGAGGGAATAAGTGGGAATAAGTATGGGACTGAGTAGGGATCTTTAAACAGGAGGACCAGAATGCAAAAATATTGATTGTATATTGAAATTGGCTTAAGAGCAAATAGTCATAACTTCTATTGTTATAGGTCTAAGTATCGCTGCATTTCACAAGTCTCTCTGTGTTAACATAGGAGAGAGAGAGCAACCATCTTCTAATTTTCCTTTTCGCCTCATCAAAGTGCAGGTTTCTTATGTCAACTCTTCTGCAGACTGAATTGAAGGTATAAATATGGACATACTTTGGGAGACGTTTGGCAAAAGTGGTATTCGTATGTGGTAGATGTTGTCTTTGGTAACGTCTGCGTGTGATCCTATGTTGTGATGGGTTTTTGGGCTGTGAAAATCTCTTTTCTACTGATCTCATGACAAAAAGCTGCCGCACTGTTGGGACTGAAGCCTCTTGGTAAATATTTTCTGTAGGATAGCGACGTGATCTACCGAGCATCACTTTTAGAACGGCTCTTTGTGCCCGTTCTAATTCAATCATGTGGGTTTTAGCTACACCTCCCCATACTCCTATACAGTACTGGATTAGAGACTGGCATAGTGATGTGTATACCAGCTTTTTTACGTCTATGTTGGCAGCTGTACGCAGTTGTTTCATAAGGTAGATCTGTTTACGCACTCGTTTTGAGAGATAGGAAATGTGCTTTCTAAATGACAGATTTTCATCAACAATGATTCCTAAGTATTTAGTGAAATGTACTCTGTCGATGCATCTACAAGAACATGTAATGTGATCTACGGTCTGGGTTCCAAAGTGTGGACAGTATGTTTTGTGTATTTTCAGGTTTGCCAGGTTAGTACCACTGGCTTCCGTAATGTGGAATGCTATAAGGTTAGTTTTCATAGTGTTAAGAGTTAGTAAATTCGTGTCTAGCCACCGGGCTAGTTCTGTCATCCCCTTTTCAGCTACTGCAGCAGTAGACTGCCAATCTTGACCATGGAAAATGGCAACAGTATCGTCAGCATAACAAATGAGTTCACCATTTTGTAGTTTCAGCTTAAAGATATCGTTCATGTAAACGGTGAACAGAGTTGGAGATAAAACGCTACCTTGCGGGACTCCAAAAGCAGTGTGCATCTCTTTACTCTTGTAATCTCCTAGTTTGACACTTTGTCGCCTATTTGTTAGGTAGCTAGAGAACCAGCTGAGGGCACTACCTCTTATACCAAAGCATTCGAGTTTCTTCAATAGTATTGGTATTGACACCGTATCGAATGCTTTGGCAAGATCCAGGAAGACTCCTATGCATCTCTGTCCACCATCTAAATGAGATGTCACTCTTTCTGTCAGTAGTTGCACGGCGTCTTCTGTAGATTTTCCCTGTCTGAAACCGAACTGGCGGTCTGATAATAGTCTATACTTCTGAAGAAAGTCTACCAATCTCTTGTTGACTAACTTTTCCAGTATCTTAGAGAGAACACATAGCAGGGAAATGGGCCTGTAGTTATCCTGGCTAGATCTGGAACCGCCTTTATGCACTGGTGCAACCACCGCAGCTTTCCAGTAATCAGGGAAATCACCAGTTGCCATACTGAGGTTGAAAATATGCGTTAAGGGCCATATAATGGCATTTTTGGAGTACTTCAGTAAGAGGGGTGTTATTGCGTCTATTCCTGGGGCACTATCCGATTTAAAATCTTGTATCAGTCTACTTATTTCATGCGGATCAGTGGGAGCTAAGAAAAGTGAATTTGGGCAACAGTTCTCAAAGGTAAGATGCTTACTCAAATGATATTCTGTCGTACCTAAGGTATTTAGAATATTTGCAGCTAGCTTAGTCCCTGCCGTGGCAAATTGTTCGTTACAGCTGTCAACAGAGGCTTCGGGGCTATCCTTTAAGTTTAGAAGTTCCTGTGTGTCTTTGTTGGGACGTGGAATGTGACAGATATCCTTTATTGTTTTCCATAGCTTTTTAGGGTTTCCGTGATGTTTCGTTATCTGTTCACTATCGTGATTTGATTTGAGTTTGTGCAGAAGGTTATTACAAAAGTTTTTGTAGCGAACGTAACATTTTTCGAGTGTTTTGTTTGAAGGGTCATTTCTCAGCTGAAGATGCAAATTATCTCTATGTCGCATACACCTCATTAGCCCTGGGGTGATCCAAGATTTCAAATTAAATTTAGAACGGCTAGTTTTGGTTTGTGTCGTATGCCTTTCGATGGCGTCGGTTATTATTTTATTAAACACATATAAAGCGTCGTCGACTTTTTCTTTGTTGTAAACTTGAGACCAATCTGTTTTATTCAAGTCATTGCTCACTTTGTGATAATTTATCTTTATGAAAGTTCTATTTTTAATTTGTGTATTTTGAGTTTTGAGGTTGATTCCGAGTACCAACAGATCGTGGTCTGTTACAGAAGTCCTACAGATTATGCCTAGAACATCTTGCTTTGTTTTTACAAAAGCATGGTCCAGACATGACTTTCCTCGTGTCTGTTCGGTTATTGCTGGGAGAAACCCATGTGCTGCCAATAAGGACTGATAAATTTCATTATAAAAGCTGGGAGGGTCTTCCAGAAACTAAGCATGGTTTGAGTTCATACTACAAGGTAGGATAATTTATGCTTTTTATCTCGAAATTCAGTATGGTTCCCTTGGGAGAGGGGATGAAAGTCAAAATATACACTTAGTTGTAATTTATTAACGCGTGGTCTGATTTCATACGTTCTTTTTAGGGTTACGTACCCAAAGGGTAAAAACGGGACCTTATTACTGAGATTTCACTCTCCGTCTGTCCATCCGTCCGTCTGTCTGTCACCAGGCTGTATCTCGAGAACGGTGATAGCTAGACAGTTGAAATTTTCACAGATGATGTATTTATGTTGCCGCTATAACAAAAAATACAAAAATTTGCCCAAGTGCGAGTCGGACTCGCGCACGTTAAAACAAAAAAACCGACCAAATGCGAATGGGACTCGCGCACGAAGGGTTCCGTACCATTATCTGAAATTTTATTGTATGGGTGCCCCCTTAATTATTTATTCTAATTTAATTCATTATATTTAAAGAAAACATAAAACTAAATATTCTGTGAATAGTTAAAGCGTCTACCAGTCACCGTCATTAGTATCGAGCAAGAAACGGTAAAAAAATCAATTGTTGTATGGGGGGCCCCTTAAATATTTATTTTATTTTTAGTATTTGTTGTTATAGCGGCTATAGAAATACATCATCTGTGAAAATTTCAACTGTCTAGCTATCACCGTTCTTGAGATACAGCCTGGTGACAGGCGGATGGACGGACGGACGGACAGCGAAGTCTTAGTAATAGGGTCCCGTTATTACCCCTTGGGTACGGAACCCTAAAAAGGTTAAAATATGAAGTCTAATGTTGTATAGCTAATGGTACGGAACCCTTCGTGCGCGAGTCCGACTCGCACTTGGCCGATTTTTTTAATTAGAATAGTGGTGCTTTAAAAATTATCACGTAAATATTTCAAAGTCATCGGGTTTGTAGTTCAGAAATTACAGACATCACAACCTAAATATTACGTTCCAAATAACTTGACATCCAGAATGTACAGGAACCTTTGAACGTACGGCTCATCTTAGCTGGCGTTTGCACTTTATCGTATAGGTATAATAGATAGGTCTGTAGTCGGACACTCCAAAAGATTCTGATATTTCAAACAATAAAACACTGTTTTTTTATTACGATAAGCACAATGTCCCTATGTATATTTTTCATAACATGCAATGCTCTAATCAGTCTAATCTATATCTATAATAAGTTGGAGAAGGCAGGTAGGGAAGCGCGAGGGGTAAGAAAGACGCTTACATTTATCTATTTATACTGATAATAAAACAGTAACAGGTTCAATTCTGTACATTTCAGATATTTTGAAAATATTTTTTCAGAGCAATCTGTAGCTGATACTGATGCAAAAACTGTATTTTTTCTGTCTGTCTGTCTGTCTGTATCCCGGCCGCGCATCACTCCAAAACTACTGAATGGATTTAAATGAAACTTAGCATGATTTGAGTTCATATTACGAAGAAGGATATAGAATACTTTTATCCCGAAATTCAGTACGGTTCCCTAAGGAAAGGGGATGAAAGTCAAAATGTAAAGTGAGTTGTAATTTATTAACGCGTTAACGCGTAGTCCGATTTCAATCATTATTTTTTTGTTACAATAGTGGTAATTTAATTATTTTCCCGTAAATATTTCAGTCTTCAGTTTTGTAGTTCAGAAATTACAGATATTACAAACTAAATATTTCGTTCTAAATAACTTGAACCGCGGAATGTTGAGAAACCCTTAAACGTACGGCTCATCTTAAGCTAGCATTCGCACTTTATCATAAAGGCTTAATAGATATATTATATCAGCCGCATTGTCTACTGCTGAACACAGCCTCCACCACTATGGGAGGGTTTGCCATAATCCCCACGCTTGGCAGGCATCTTGGGGATCGCGGTGTGAGATATCAGTTCCTCAGAAAGCGCTGCTGCCCACCCTCTGTAGTGTTACTCTTTATCGCCTCTTACGACACCTACTACGGGTAAAGATGGGGGGGGGGGGGGGGGGTGACATTATAGCCCGGCACCCCAAGGACAGCCCGACAACCCACAGGCAGCCCAGAACCCCACGGGCAGCTCGGCACCCTTATTTAGTTTTGCAAGCTTGCTACGATAAAACTCCAAAATCTGGTACTTTCACCACAATCAGTTTTTATAACTCATATCTTTAACACATATCTTTCTTTTGCCGGATACATTTCGGAGACTGCGCAATGGAAGTAAACGGTTTAAATCGCGTATATTTATCATTATTTTTGTCCCGACGTTTCAAACACTTTGTAGTGATCTTGGTCACGGGGTGACTGTCGGGACAAAAATAACGATAAATATACGTGATTTAATCCGCTTAAAGTTGGAAGTGAACAAGTTTAGTAGATTGTAATACAATGGTCGAAAGGAATTGATAACTTTCACCCGCGTTCAGCTCTCTACTTTTCATTTCGAATTTAAAAAAAGTAAAAAAGTAGCTTTTCTAAAAATTATTCATTGAAAAAATAACTTACTTACTAAAAAACTATTGAGAGGATAGAACTATTTGTGAAATTTTACGTAACATTTTGTTTGGAATATTTACGGGCGGCTATTGCCCGAAGAGGAATCTCTCTGCTTTTCACTACTAATACGAGTATAAGGAATAACGATATAAAAATAGTAGTAATAGTTTTTTGTATTATTTATTTTGATTTTAATAACATGAGCAGAACCTATTTAAAATTAATGCGGCTATAGTCCAAGTAGGAATCGAGGACTTACGAATACGTGTTAAGCACTCTACTTTTAATTTAAACTATGAGGACGGTAAAAAAAATTTAGTTTTTCTAAATATTTACTAAAAATAATAAACATGAGTAGAAGATACAAAGATACACTAGGAGTTAGAACAAGAAATTTAGGGAAATTTTTAGTTAGTTTTTTTTTAACCTACACTTTTTACCTTATATTTAGTTACTACCCTGCCAAACATAGTTGTTATTAATTTTTTTATAACAAAATAGTATTTTACAACGAAAAATCTTAGACATATAAATTTTATTATAAAAACTAACGTGGTTTTCACTCATTTTAGTAAATGATACGGGATAACTCACGTGAATCAGTCAGATAGCTCCGACTATAGTTTCAACCACATTCGGTGGTCTTTTTCAAGGAGAGCTCGGGACGCCCGCGGAGAGTGCTAAGCGAGACGTCAACGCGGGCGTCCCGAGCTCTCCTTGAAAAAGACCACCGAATGTGGTTGAAACTATAGTCGGAGCTATTTGACTGATTCACGTGAGTTATCCCGTATTATTTATTAAAACATATAAATTTGTTTACACCAATGGTTACAATTGTTACAAGTCATTCCGGCCCAAGAGAAGGAAGCATTTACTATGAGTTTTTCCCGGCCTTAGGTGGGAAGGAGCCTCTCCTACCCGCTACTCAGATCAAACAAACACTACTTTCCGAGAATGAGAAATAAAAAAAATATGTTTGATCTACCGTCAAACAAACCGCCGTTTTAAAATCGAAATTCTAAAGAAACGCACAATGTACTTTGCTTCAACATTTATTGTGCGAACCGGGAAAGAACTCTCTGAGTTACTTAACTACTGTCTTCTGGAAAATACAACCCGGGAGTTTTGAAATCCAAAGTAAAAAGCTCCATTCTGAGCTATGGTTTACTATAAGAGTACTTCACCGCAGACCACAGTGTTGCTTAATATGAGATAAACAGTGCACAAATGTGAATAACTAGTCTGCAGGTACGGCAATCGCGAACGAAGTCGCGGGTACAGCTATTATACAATATTTGTGTCTACAGAAAATCAATTGGCTGATGATGTTAAAGCCATTCTTTAAACCAAAGCTCGACAGTTTCTGCGAACAATTTGGTTTAATGAAGGAGAAAGACATGTCAAGGAAGCACTCCCAGTAAAACTTTATGTGAAGTATTTGACGTGGCTAATCTAGTCTATTTACATCAGTGCATTGTTTGTAAAGATCGAAGATGCTATGGTTAGATTTACAGTTTTTAATATTCTTGGATTTCTAAATCATCACAATACATTTTATTTCATTTTTTAGGTAATAACCTTGATCAGCCTATTAAATTGATCAGACCATTGTATTCAATCAGTCATCGTAATATATCTTGTAATCTACAGCCAAGTGCATTTTCAATTCTTAGTTGACAGTAAAAATCTCGTTTTAGGTCAAAGTTTGTCGTCGATATATATCGCACGCACACACATACACCATTGGGTATATATACTCGCCACAGTGCTCAATTTGAATTATTCGCTATCCGTAAGTTCCGCATCGTCTACATTCAAAAGTGAACAAGACAATTCCCTTTTTAAATCTCCCAATATTATCTCTCAATATAAAGATTTTCGCCACACTTCTCGTCACACTTTTCACTCTCGAGTGCGTTCTTGCTTGCTCGAAGGAATTGAATTGTTATCCCAGACTAAGTTTTTGTCATCCGAGAAACTTGCTCAAATGCTGTTGTCCAGACGGTTGCTTAGGATTCATCTTGGGTGTATGTTTCGGTACTACAAGACCTTTAAACGGTTCTGTTGCGTACACGATTAGCGATTCTAATAATAAGACACTTTTGAATGGAATGAAAACCATTGACAAGACATCGTTTGCTTCCAAAACACAATTGAACGAAATTATAACAAGGCTGGGCAATCAGACCTTATTTATGGAAGCCAGTCTACAATTCTATGATCCGGACACTCAAAACATGATAAACAGATTAGTGCATCATTATAAAATTAACAATTAAGCGTGTCGATATGGCCGTCATGCTAGTGGCGCTAACGAATCCGGCACCAGGACGCAGCAACCAAGGTGGTATAAGGGACGCACTTGCCGATCTCGGAGCTCAATACAAACTAGACTGTGGACATTTGGTGAAAACGGATCAGTCATATCCAACCATGATCAGGGTGCTGTTGAGTGAAAGGTAATGCGCCCTGTGTCGGAAAAATAAGTCACTTGCAAATATTATATATATTAATAATTGTCTCTACAATTTCCTAGTTAATACATTTTGTTATGCCCATTTATGCAACCCGTGTTTTATTGTGAGTACATTACCCATAATAGATTATGTGAGTATTATTATATATATATATATTATATAACCTAACCGTGGGATTGGAAGACATCTAGAGTGACACCAGTCACGGCGAGCTCGGGATCTGAAGTCTCCACCTACAGGCCTATTGCGGTGCTATCAGTCTTTGGAAAAGTTTTTGAGTCCATTCTCGATTGCCGTGCCGGCAATTGTGTGCGGTTTTATAATACATTGCCCAAACATATTACAACGCTCACAGAAAGAAAATTCAAGTTGCATGTGAAGAATATTTTGATAAAGAAATCTTACTACACAGTTTGTGATTACTTAAACGACAAAAATGCTTGGACTGGTTCGCCTCTGCCAAGCTAGCGCCTAACACCTACGTAATGTAAATTAAGTATTGTAATAATTTTACTATATAGTATGTACTTAACACATTGTTAAAAAACGTTTAAAAGAATGGCCCCGAGTTTCTTGCCCGTTCTTCTCGCAGTGGCTCTATAATTTTTGTTTGCTGAACGTGGCAGTACAATGTAGTATATTTCAATATTAAAATTTGTAATTGACCTTTATAAGAGCGTCGTAGACGCCTAAATTGAATAAGTGATGTTGACTTTGACTTTGAGAACGGCTTAACTGTTTATTCAATGTACTCGTAAAATCAGCATTAGAGATATATGTGGCCTTAAATCCATTTTAATATGTTCTTGGTAATTCTGGCACCACTTTTAAAAATTTTACGCGCCAGAACCGTGTCAGTGTAAATTGGACCACTAGGCCTATTGTCATTATTGCCACATACTACCCACACATGAAACTTAAGCTTGAAATTTTCCTGAGACTCACTAACATGTTTATTCCAACCAGCCACTATACTTTTCCTAGGACGTCTATTGACCATAGAACTCGTGTTACTAGCAGCTTCACATAAAATATCAGTGACATTTTTATATACCTTATCTATATATCTTTTGTGAAAATTTTATGCCCAAGACGGGAACTCAATCAAGGCGGGGGCTCGATTCCCGCCTTGGGCGGCTTGTAATCATATTTAGACGTAAATTTTTAGTTGGAAATGAACCCCGAGTATGTTGTCAGTTAAGTATTAGTCACTTTCATCGCTTTGGCTCGTTAAGGATCTATTGGGTTGTGTCAAACGTGCCGCCAAGGCGCATCAGTAACAACAGCAACTAGCATATTAAAGAGATTATTTGCCAAAATAGCCTTCTACCAGTTCCCGTCGAGGCCCCTGGTGACGCCAATGCTGACCAGGTGACCCCTCCAGCATCACTTCAATCTCTTGAGAGTGGTTCTCTGGAGGCCTGCCGCGCCAGGATGTCAACGCCACCACCTAACGGCTGATTTGGGGATTAGGACGATGGTGACGCATCGCAACCTACACCCCCACGCACACTTTATTTTACACCCTACCCGGAACTTTATTACCACATTCTTAAAGAGACACTTTATTTTTAGTATAAGTAATTTAGTTACCATATACCAAAAAAAATGTTCTAGCATATTAGAAAATACTGAGTTAGATATGTTATGACTAAAAAAATATTTTATTTCTTTAAGCGGGATTTCCTTCAATTGAATTTTTCATAATGTGGTGGTACAGGCTAGTGTGATCGTCTAAGTTAAGAGTTATGATATATTGAGAAAGGATTACTTGATTCAGAGATACGAAATCATAGGAGAGCTTTACTTAATGTGATTGTAAATCATCACTCATGTCTTACACAAGTTTTATGTCAGTACATAGGCTGAATGTCCATAAAATAATCACTTTCATATTCCTCCTGGCTTGCTTTAAATAAGAGAGGTCAACAAGTAAATTAATTAAAATAGTTAATTAAATTAATTATATTAGTGTATGCGTTTGATTCATAAGGTATATGTGGAAGAGTTATTCTAATTAGACCATCCTTAGCAAGTGGCAGGATTCAATACAAGAATGCCTTATTTTATGTGGAAGGAAAGATCATCTCCCCAATAGAAACCAGTCCAAATAACGTCTAGGGAGACCTACAACGCGACTTAGCGTACACCGAAGTGTTTTTTCAGGGCTTGGAAATCAACCTTTTAACCTATCATGAGCCGAGGGGCTCTATTTATTCTTATAGCGAAATAAGCGCTATTTGTATATTTTACTAGCCCTTTTAAAACCATGGATTTATATATATCTCAAATATCACGTGATTCAACACAAAATTTGTGTTTGCCTGGCCAGGCTTATAGAAATCTATAGGTCGTTCCAGATGAGAGGACGTGTATTGTGACGTATTGTACTGCCGCTTCTAGGCACAACCATGTAATGACTTGTGAAATCTAGGTCCCATATTCTTGTTATAGGCCTTAAAATATAAGACTGTAAAAAGCACGCTCTCCTAAGATATCGTTTTGCAGTTATTCCCTATCATAGTCCAAAAGATATAATATAGATGTTTAGAGTTAATGGAATTGTATACTGTACTTATTTTAATATACTCCCTGTTGATCAGTAACTGGACTCGATCTCCCCTTGCTGTCTGCTCGCAGGACTTTGTGTTGGAAATTATATGACCTATCTATCTAGATTAGATGCTACGTTATAGCCCTAATGAAATAATTTATGTTATATTACTATCTTAAATTAGGTAAAGAATACTCTATACTCCAGCATATTCTGCTATACTAAATAATTAGACTCAAATATTATTTTACTATCCTAACTGTTATTAACTAAGTAAACTATCGTAAATTATTTATCAAAACAATTATAAATTTATCTCAAGATCTAATTAAGTGTGGATTACTATTTCAATAGCTAGAGTTCAAATATTCATTTAATTTACTTTAGATTCAATTATTCTTAATATATATTATATTCTATCTGATTGGAAAGGTTCTTAATCATAAAATAAAATAAGTTTAATATAGATCATATTATTTTTTATTATAATGATCTTAAAAGTTGTTGTGGTATTTAAGCGACACTCTTTGATTATTTAAATCATGAAAGTTACATATATATGTATCTATATAAATACACATATATATTAATCACATGACCCGCTATTCATTTCCTAGACTTTAATAAGAGGGAAAAAATGAATAGCGAAATGACAAAAACCTCTTTAGTCGTATTACACAGTACAGTAGAATCAACAAAACATATAATATATGTTAATATACACAATTATTTACAAAATAAAACCATACCCATATATATTTTTCAACATAACAAGTGATATCTTTGACATGAATATACTAATTGTATGTAGCAAATAAGATATATGTATTCAATAAGGTAATACGATTTAATACTATCATTAATAAATTGACTATTCAATTTAATTTAAATTTCCTTACATCAAATCCTCTGAAATTCCATAAAATATATATTAGGTGTAATTTTAAATTTATCGCTAGAATTAACTCTATATAGTATGTTGAGAATAGGATTTATCAACTTTACCGAATGATTGTCTTCTAATATCACTGAATTTAAACTTAAGTTGTTAATTTATCAAATAATAATAAAACACTGAAGTTACTGCAGTTTTTAAACTGACTTCCGCGTTAAACCAGCGCTAATCCGTTAATGTTCCTCATCTCCTCCGTTCGTCTTTCCCAGCCAGTACTTTTTATCTCCCCTCTCTGTATGTAAAGAAACACCTCCACCGTCATCGATTGGTTCATCTAAAAATAAAATAAACAGCCACAGATCATTTGCCCTATGATAGGTCAATTCCAGGATCGGTTAAGTAAACACCCTCGCAACAAGTGTTTTTTATATTTCTCACGGTTTGCAGCTTTGCCAAACCCCACAAAAAAACCCTTCAACCCAAATTTTTTGTGAGTCTCGTTTTCGAGTGGCCATAAAATCAAGAATAGATTATTTGAATGCGTTTGTTTTTATCTTTTAATAGCTTCCCGGCGCCAGGCTGTTAATTTTTTGTGTTTTTGTGTTATTTTTAAAAATTCATTTAGGCAGCTCTACTTATTCGTCAAATAAAAAACTTCGTTGTATGTGTCATATACGAGAATACATAATTACCTATACTATATATATGTGAGATACCTCCACAATAACCATTTCGTAATCCTCACTTAGTAAGATTATTACCAAATACATAAAGAGCATTGCATAAAATAAACTATTCCCAGATCCAAAGAAGTTTAAATTTCAATTACCTACTCTAAATTGCCAGGAATTTTTTTCTCTGGTTTTTTGTACTTGCCAGAGCCTAACAGGGCCTCAAGTAATTTACTAGACTATTAATTACCCACAAAATTGTAACCTATAGATGACAAATAAACGTATTGAGTATCTAATTATTTTTTTTTACCACTTTATACTTGAGAAATTATAGCAGATATTTGGCTCTTTGAAAGAATTTGCTACGGGCCCCGGGATTGCTTATTCCGGCATTGCCCTAGAGGGACAAAAAGAAGAGAAGAAGACAGCACAGCAGATGGGAAGATCTCAAGCTTATAGCCTGTTCGGTTTCACCGGATAACGAGATATTGTATAATAAGTAGTTGCCCTAGACAACAACGCACCTATAGCAACATTACTGAACTAAGGGACATTATATGTACAAAACTACATACCTTTGAATAAACTATTTGCTTATACTATTTTTAATGGCTTTATAATTAATTATTATAATATGTACTCTTTATTTCATGTATTTCTCGGACATATTACGGTCCCTTACAAATGCAAGATTGGAAACGAAACCAACACTTGCAGGTCTTTTTTACGTAAAACACAATCAGTACTAATATTATAAATGCGAAATTAACTCTGTCTGTCTGTCTGTTACGCTTTCACGCCAAAACTACCGGACCGATTTGAATGAAATTTGGTATGGATATAGTTTGAGACCCGGGAAAAAACATAGGATAGTTTTTACCCAACTGCGCAAAAAGAGGTTAATTTTTTTGCGCGATAACCGAAATACGCGCGGGCGGAGCCGCGCCCGGAAAGCTAGTTATAATATAAAAACGGATTATATGTAAGTACGACATATTATGCTACAAAACGATTACAGAATTTACAATATAGGTACAACAAGAATTTTACAAACAACAAATTTACAACAATTTAATATTTTATTATAAAATTACAAATTTACGAGAGGAATTATTTAAGTCATGTGCGGGATTCCCCTTTAGCCGGGGTATGCTCTAATCTAATTGAGCTAACATGACAATGAGTGCATAACTCTATTTTTTCCTATCGTTCTTTTAACCATCGTATGGGGATGGAGCGACCTCTATAGTTCAACTAACGATATTGCAAACAAAAAATATTAAAATTATAGAGTTCATTAACCCTGTTTATACATATATAGATCTGGTTATATTGCAAAGTAAGATATGGGTCGGTAGTTTATGAGGATTGTACCGTACAAACAAATACGTAAGTCTTTAAGGAAAACGAATATTATAGAATTATTCTTCTTAACATAGAATTCAACTTAAAAGGGTAAGGAAATAACAGGATTTATTTATCTATTATTATAATATAGTAGTTCAAAGTTAAAGCACGTACATATTTAATTAGTATAAAATATTATCTATGCTTATGTTCGTTCAAAAATTCAAATAATTATTGAGAGTGAGTGAGTGTGTGCAATTTAAAATTATCTGAATCGTGATCGAGATTATTACAAGGAACGGTCTTAAGGTTTGGAAAGCCGACTTCAAAAAAAGGAGGAGATTCTCAATTTGTCTGTTTTTTTCATAATTATGTTTGTCACCTCAGAACTTTTAACTGGGTAAACCGATTTTGGCAATTCTTTTATATTTGAAAGCTGATGCTTGTCAATGGTCCCATTTAAATTTCATCAAAATCGGTCTAGCCGTTTTTGAGTTATACACTCCAATAACTGAATTATACTTTCCTATCTTGATGATATAGTCGTTGACAGTGAATGACAATCGATCCCGTAAGTAGCAAGGGGCACTATAAAGAGTGAACAATTTTATTTACTGAAATTTGGAACTGATTTTATTAGTACTCAAAAGTGTGAAATAACTTGTCGAAGTTGGTACCATGCGCATAATATTGTGATAATAGGTTCTTTTGAACTATCACGGCACCGACTTCAGCAAGTTATTTCACACTTTTGAGTATTAAAATCAGTTCCATTTTTCGGTAAAAAAAAATTATTTACTTTTTTTTGCGTGGTAGTTTAGCCTTTGACCATTATCTCACCCGATGTTAAGTGATGATGTCGTCGAAGATGTTGTTCAGGCTAACCTAGAATTACTGGCTTTCATGGTCAGCTGCCGGAACACACCGTTAGGTGCTTGGCGACAGATTTTCTACTGGAGGGTGGCCAGGCGGACATTCGCAAACTGCCGTACCACCATGCAAACTAACATCTAGGTAGCTCTAAAACCGCAATATTGCCGTACTGTTTGGTATTTTTGATTAGCTTAGGCCACTTGCGTATGGGGAAATAGTTATCTACAATATTAAGGCTGATTACTGTAACACAGTTTATAACTACAACAGGCTTCAACAGTGCAGTACATTTCGAAGCAGTGATGGCTCAGTGGCATTGGCTATGGACTACCGCGCAGCAGGTCTATGGTTCGAAGCCATGCAGCCACGGGCTTGAGCTTCACCGCATGGTGGTAGGGCATTTTGCGAATGCTCGCCTGGCTAGCGACCATCAAGTAGAAAATCTGTCGCCAACCTTACGGTGTGTTCCGGCAGCAGTCCTTTAGAGCCAGTGAAATTACAGGCACGTGAGACTTATATAAAAGTTCACGCTTTGGCTGGCGGGTATCGTCTCAAGGTGACGGGTGCAGTGCTATTCGAACCATGGACCTGCTGCGCGTCATAGCCAATGCCACTGAGCCATCACTGCTTTATAATATAATATATATATATGGAATATGTGCTAGAATGGCGGATTGCCTAACAAATAATAATAATAATAATAACAAAACATTCAAGATGAAAGGTTTTTTTATGGTAAAAGATGGCAAACCAGCAGGCGTCTCACCTGATGGTAAGTGATCACCGTCGCCCACAAACATCCGCAACACCAGAGGTCTCGAGGATGCGTTGCCGGCCTTTAAGGAGGGAATATGCTCTCTTCTTGAAGCTCCCCTCCCCATACAGGAAACGGGTTTGTTATTAAGATTTTTGT
Source organism: Plagodis dolabraria (assembly GCA_963854805.1). Taxonomy (NCBI): domain Eukaryota; kingdom Metazoa; phylum Arthropoda; class Insecta; order Lepidoptera; family Geometridae; genus Plagodis; species Plagodis dolabraria. The sequence goes on along the minus strand of OY978469.1, from coordinate 1,472,616 downwards.
TTTATCTCTAGCGTAATAACGGTAATGCATACAAGCGTCAATCTTGGTATGATTATAGTCCAATGACTATACGTATACCAAAAAATAATAAAACCCGCCAAGTGCGGGTCGGACCCCCGCTAAAGACAAAAACTGTATGTATAAAAAAATACATTTTTTGGTACATTTTGTCACCCTCTGTGTGCGAGTCCAATTCGCACTTCAAATGTATATTGTAAAGTGTCTGGCAATTATATTAAATATTTAATGTTCTTAGTAATGTTTTTTTAATAGCTTAATATATGTTATAAGTATTTTGCCTTTGACAACTATCTCACCTGATGTACAGTGATGATGCGGTCGATGATGTAGCGCGCTTACCCAGAAGATACCTATTCACTCGCGTTTTGAAGATCCTCATATTGTACTTAGATGGAACCTGGATGTCAGGTTATAGAATGGGGATGGCGGAATCAAATCATGCAGTTCTGTGGCACACTTCCCGAAATGACTTTGGAGTCTCTTGCTTGCAAGTTGGTCGTCGTTAATGAGTCTCTTGGCTCTCCTCTCAATAGCTTCCAGTGTCTCCAACTGGTATTTGGCAGAACCATCCCAAAGATGAGAACAGTACTCCATACACATATATTATAAGTGATGATTTAACCGAACATGTTGTTCACAGGCAGTTGTGTACAGGCTGACTTAGAATTAATTTCCGCAATAACACTTGAATTTTTTTTTTTAATTTCTTTTTGTTTCTTAGGTTCACCACCTGCAGAGTCGTCTGCGAACTTCCCGGTTGTCCTCGGTTGGATTCTCGTCGGCGGTGGTAGTGTTTTTTTTGTAGTTGTTGTCATTATAGGTACGAAAACATATATTTTCAAACATTTATAATTATTTTTTAACTGACTTCTATAAAGAAGGACGTTCTCAAATCGAGTGTGTGCTTTTGTATATTTGTTACAACGTTGCTCCGTCAATAGTGAATTGATTTTGGTGATTATATTTTTGTTCGTCCGAGTATTCCTCCATGTTCTTCTTGCAAGGGCCTATTTAAATTTCATCACTATCGGTTGACTGACTACCTATGAATAAATATGTAAAGAAGTGTAACTCTCATACAGCGACCGCGCTGGTATATACTTTTATATATATATATATATTTGTATATACTTGTATATACTTTTTTGCGCTTATATACCGCGCTGGTTTCGGACTCGTCGACTCCACAACTAACAAAACACGCACAAGCTTACAAACTCAATCGGATTGGCGCTTAGAAATGATCGCATCTGATTGGTCGCGTCAAAGTCATGTTGTCACCGCCGGCATTCCTAAAGCCAATATATGTAATAGCCAAAGCGACCCTGGATACATAAACATAGTACTTTGTGTTTCATACAGAGAATTCTAAGACTAACAATGTTCCGAACTACTTTTTGATTTAATATAAAGTTCATGTTGCAGTATTATTATATAATATATGTTCCATGATAAAACTATCCAGGGTAGTCAAGTATTGGCATCCAAAATATTGTTACTAACTCGTTTATGAAAGCTATTCCCGAAATTTGATTATCCTTATGCCTTGTCCAGAATTTTACATCAAAAAAAATCTGCAATACAATTTTTTTCACCATTTAATCTAATAAAAATTTTCAGCTTAGATTTGCTGTCAACACGTCCTTACATTATATATATATATATATATATATTTTATTTTTTTTCTGAATCAAAAGGCCCTTTGTCTTCAAATCCCCTTACGGAATAGATTGTCCTAGTGCTGCAACCAAAGACTAAATTACAAGGAATACGAGAACCTAATATATCTTATGATGTTTGATTCTAGCAATTGTGCTGATAGTGAAGTACTGTACGCGCAAGAATAGCCCACAGGCTGTCCAGTCTTCAACCGAACAATATCCACCTGGACATATCTACCCCGGACACGTCCGGCGACCCCCGCAATACGTCTACCCCAAGAACGTCCAGCTTAATGAATACGACTATCCTGACCACTTCATTCGACCTGACAACTTTGTGCTCCAGCAGGCTCACTATCCAAGCAATAGCATCAGGCGTCCTGAGCACTACGAGCAATTAGAGATGAGCAACCGTCCTGGACTCCCACAGCATCTCGAGGCTCCAAAGTCCAGCGGGGAGTCAGAAGTAGCCGCGCACTTGGACAATAGACTAGATCCGATATATGAATCTATACCTGATTATGAAAGGGTGAAGGCTTCTGGTAGGTATATTAATTCAATAATTCGGCATGACTTGTGTCTGTAATCTAAATCTATAATCTAAATCTAGAATTAAATAATTAAAATAAAATAAGTTTTTATACAAATTATTGGAGACCAAAATGTTATGCCCCGGGCGAGAATCAAACCCGCGTCCTCCGATTTCACGCCGGGTGCCTAAACAACTCAGCCACCTAGGCACGCTATTTCTAGGCGAAATTTCGTGCTCCAATTGTATTACATTAACCGTCATAGGGGACGGTGCGCGGCCATCAACCAGACTACTAGGCTTCTTCTGATCGAAAGAAGTGCTTTTTCAAACACTTAACACTCGGGATGATGTCGCTATCGCTACCCTTCTATATTTCTTAATATGATTACAAACACTCTCACGTGCTCGCATTAAATATCTATGATTGCCCCCTGTTGGTAGATTGTGTTCGGGCATTAATGACCAGGTTCCAGCTTCCCCCTTCGCGAAGTGCCACAGTATCAGTGAAATTTTAGATCTGAATCAGTGCTAAGCCCTCAACATCCTAGTAGGTGTGATGAAGTATGGTGGGAGTCAGGGAGACCCAGTGGAACGGCTGTGCGCTGGCCGACCGCCAGTCACTAGAGGATCAGAACCCGCACTAACCGAACAATGGGAGGCTGCCCGCCAACTGGTGTTTAATCTAGGAAGGCATTGTTGTGCCGGTTGGAATGTTGATATGTTGGCTTTCAAAGGTAATGGAGTGTCAACGAGCAGCTTCTGGGTTACTATGAAAATTCTCAGCTTCTCAGCTACTGGCAATATGCCTTCCTCATGGCCGTTCCACAGAAGCTCTCTTGGTATACCTTACTCACCGTTGGGCTGAAGCCATTGAAAGTAAAGGTGTTCTGTAAGCCTTGACATCGCTAAGGCATTCGATCGGGTGTGCCATCGGGCGCTTCTATCGAAGCTCTCTGTGGGATACTCGTGATCTGAGGAATTAATGAGTTCGATAGTGCATTTCTGTAACTCCACTATTGTTCTGAAAATGTTTCTTTTGCCGCGCCCTTATAATACCTTATACCACCATACCATACCTTATACCCATCTGTTGTGCCAGGACACCAGCGTATTTGAGATAATGGTATATGCTAAAGTTGGCTGTCATGTACTGACCACATCCTTAGAGGATATATTGGCGGACTTCGTTTTACTTACATTTTACAGCTAAGTACCGGATTTTGTAGGTAGGATTTTAGTTTTTTGTAGGTAAACCTTCATTTTTAACCGACTTAAAAAAAGGAGGAAGTTCTCAATTTGTCTGTTTTTTTTTGTTTGTTGCCATAGAACTTTTGACTTGGAGAATCGATGTTAATAATTCTTTTTTTTTTATTTGAAAGCTGATGCTTGTCCCATTTAAATTTCATCAAAATCGGTCCAGCCGTTTTTGAGTTACACTGATAACTGAATAATATTTTCCTATCTTGATGATATGACGTAGTCGTAGACCATTTATGACAACCGATCCCGTAAGTAGCAAGTGTCACTAATAAGAGTGAAAAAAAAATTTAACCAAACAATGGAACCGATTTCTACACTCAGAAGTGTGAAATTACTTGTCAAAATCGGTACCATGCGCACGATATTGTGTTAATAGGTACTTTTGATATATATAAAAATGTGTAGATGATACCCACATTTTCATATTTAATTGTTTTCTTTTAGAAATAAGCAAACAACCTTTATATCAAGTATGTATATATATATATATATGTAATTATTATAATAATAATAATAATAGCAAGCATAGAGGATACAATTCTGAATCATCATACAAATGAGCAGTTAAATGATAAGTTACACTGACATTATATAAGTATATTATACAGGGTTATTGGTAAAATGCTGACAACCTCTTATTATTGACTTCTGCTAGTCCTAACAAACATTTTGAGAACCAGCTTTTTTTTGTGTTTTATGTGTTTTTGAAGGAATAAGTACGAGGACCACTTGATATGTTAAAAGTCTCTCGAGCCTGTAATGTATTATTTCATATTTTGTATTACTTTGCTCTACATAAATATTCAAAACTTTATTCAAAGGGAGCGCGGCGCGGCGCGGTAGTGTTGCCGCACGCAAAAAACCTCTCAAAATGTTTATTAGGACTAGTAGAAGTCAACCCTAAGAGGTTGTTAGCATTTTACCAACAACGCTGTATATGAGTGGTAAGTTGAAATTATCGTGGTATTTGAAGCAGTGATAGCTCAGTGGCTTTGGCTATGGACTGCCGCGCAGCAGGTCCATGGTTCGAATCCCGCCGCGGGCTTGAGCTTCACCGCATGGTGGAAGGGCATTTTAGCGAATACCCGCCTGGCTAGCGACCAGCCTCAAGTAGAAAATCTGTCGCCAAGCACCTAACGGTGTGTTCCGGCAGCTGTCCTTGAGAGCCAGTATTTCTAGGTTAAGCCTGTTCACACCTTCGACCACATTATCACTTACCATCAGGTAAGATTGTGGTCAAAGGCTTACCTATCAGCAATAAAAAAAAATATATACGGTTAGTATTATTTATGGTAAATGCCAAGTTATTTTTGTTTAATTAGAAAATTAATTGCTGACCGAATATACAACTGGTGCTCCTCCTCGTTTTACTAAATATACTATACTATCTAAATATATTAGTATATGCAATAGTGCAACACCGCCCGTCACACATTTTTATAACATTACTTTTGCATAAAATAAAGAGAAAACGAAAAGATATAAGAAGAAAATTTGTCTTGTCGTACATTTATGGTGATATCTTGAGAAGGATATCCATTAATATTTATTAATATTAGCTAATAATTTGACACAACATTTATTGCATTTATTACACAACATTTAATAGCATCGTAGACGCCTAAATTGAATAAATTATTTTGAATTTTAATTAGAATCCAGTAGAACACTGAAAGACCGGCAACTTTGCGACGATATTCAAGGCTTTGGAGTATGGTTTTCACCAAAGCATCATAATCAAAGAGGTTATTTGCGCGAATAACTCAGTCTTCATTTGAAGTAATTGTATAAATGATGTAATGTTAATTTCAGAAACACGTGCGTCCGAGATGTGTCTGCGGCCGCCCTGCCCTCTACCCCCAGACGTGCTCGCACGTAAGTTTACAACACTTGACCTAAAAAACAGACGAAAATCTTTAAGTATAAGTTCGAAACTGGTCGGAGCAGTATCCGGTAATTATTACGCGAGTCCTAGCCGGTTCTTAAATAATAATTTTTTACAATTAGTAATGTACCTGTTTGTTTGTAATATACATTTGTAACATCCTATCGCCTTACAGAAAAATCCTTGGTATCAGAGTTTCAAAAGGAGGAGGCACTCATTCGAGTTTTAGTTTTTATATGTTTGTTATGATACTAGTCCGGCATTTTTTTCATATTATAGCTAATAGGCTAGCCTTTATTCTCTATCTCACCTGATGATAAGTGATGAGGTGACGAAGTTGTCGTTCAGGCTAACCTTAAATTAATATTGATGATTCTTTTCTCGTTTGCTGGGCCATACTTCAACCATTTAAATGTTATCAACGACATTTTTATAGTAAGTCTTGTCGAGCGAGGGAGACCAGTATAATGTCTTGTGGATACATTTACCCACAATCGATATCCCGTATCAATATTCCGGCACCCCAAGGGGTGCAGCCCCTCCCCATTGCTACCTGTGGGTGTCGTAAGAAGCGACTATGGGTTCTTTCCTGTTGTTTTTACGACATTGAACATGTAGATGTAGAACATTCTTAGTGTTCTTAAACCGTAATCTGTACTGTAAGTATCCAACACGGCCTCTGCGATGAATCCATAATCCCCATGCTTGGCAGGCGCAAGTACCTATCTGGGAGTTGCAGTGTAAGATGGCACCTTCTGCTATATTTTCTCTTTCTCGCCTCTTACGGCTTTATAAGAAGTCTAGCACTCCACGGGGAAACTATACTAATAAATTTATTGCTTTACAGAGAGCGGACGATACATTCACTACGATACTCCATACGAAGATCGTATATTCCGTTTGGGGCGCCTGCGGTGCCAGCTGAACCCCAACGGCGGCGGCCATGTTGGTGAGAATCTAATTCATTTTATCTTATACATAATCAATTATTTATTTTCCATGTTTTTGTAGCCAGTATATTAATTCGAGATAAATACATTAGCAAGTATGTAAAATTATTGTATATTTACTACTTACCTACATATTTCTGATACAAATGTCTTTCGCTGGGACCCGCGTGTTATTGATTTTCTAGGACTTATTATGTACATATCCAGATTTTTGTTTTTCTTGACCCATTCTCCCATTAGCATGTGCAGTGAACCTTTCTTCAATTGTAAGCTTTGCTAGGGCAGTCTCGCGAGGCGAAGTCTACAGCTCAGAGCCATTAGTTTATATAGGTATACTAAATGTAGGTACGGCGTTCTGCTCTGGACTACCTTATAGCTAGTAACGATAGATTTTGTCTGGGAGTTGGCGTAATACCAACAATCTATGGAAAGGAATAAGAAGAAGACTACTTGATGGAATGGATGTACCATTGTTTTTTTTTGTTGTATTTTACGCGCTAGTAGTAAGCTACGTCCGCCGCGGTCATGAGTTGACCGCGGCGGACGTAGCTTACATTGATGGGTGACCGCTGGTGACATTACTACTGAGCGTGCACGTGCTTCGGAGGGCACGTTAAGCCATCGCGTGTCGGTTGTTGTCTTAGGATAACAGTCGTTACAGCACGATGGTAGGGCATTTTGCGAATGCCCGCCTGGCTATTTACCACCATCAAATAGAATATCTATCGCCAAGCACCTAAATGTGTGTTCCGGCAACTGTAGTTGAGAGCCAGTAATTCAAGACTCATCATCTAACGATCAGTTGAGATAGTGGTCAAAAGTCAACATAAAAAAAATACAATTCTATATGTGACAGGTGAATTAAGGATTTTACCAATAAACCGAATTGAGAGCCAGTAATTCTAGGTCAGCCTGAACAACATCTTCGACCGCATCATGACTTACCATCAGGCGAGATAATGGTCAAGGGCTCGCCTATCAGCAATAAAAAACAATATATGGTGTTGGCACGAAACAATTGACGATAGAGATTGTCAATAGCAAGTCTTAAGAATATGAAGCAAGAGGACCATGAATGGCTTGTATTACCCCCTGGGGTGTCCGGCTAGAACCCCGTGGGGTGTCGGGCTAGAATTTTACAATATCTTCTCGTGGGCGTCTAACCTAAGTGCCTTAAGGGAACTAACAGAGAGTAGGCAACAGTGTCTACCCATAAATTAACACCATTTACTGGACGCAATGCTAAGCGTGGGTATTATGGCAAATCCCCCCAATAGTGGAGACCTCGTTCAACGATGGAAATTACGTTTAACGTGATGAATCTCATAAAACGTACTTAATTATCATTATCAATACAAAATTTTATTAACGATGCTCATTATAAATATATATATATATTATATTGTATTAAATTGTAATATATTTATATTATATAATACTAGCTTTCCAGGCGCGGCTCCGCCCGCGCGTATGTCGGTTATCGCGCGAAAACATTAACCTCTTTTTGCGCAGTCGGATAAAAACTATCCTATGTTTTTTCCCGGGTCTCAAACTATCTCCTTCCAAATTTCATTCAAATCGGTCCAGTAGTTTTGGCGTGAAAGCGTAACAGACAGACAGACAGACAGACAGAGTTACTTTCGCATTTATAATATTAGTACTGATGATGTTTTCCTTTTTCAGTTATGCCGGACCCACAGTATATGTAGCATGGAGAGGCTGTTGGACTCTCACCGCGAGGGACCGTCTATGTATCTACTGATTTAATGATTTTCTATTATTTTAATTACTTTGTCGATATATTTTTAATATTATTAAAAATAAACCCTACTTATATGTTTATTTTAATTAATTACAACTACAGTTATTCTTTTATTTACAACGAATACAACGAGAGGCAGAATAGAGTGGAAATATATCGGACAGAGAAAAAAAGAAAAAAAACATGGTGGTAGGGCATTTTGCGAATTCGAAAATCGCATCAGGCGTGATAGAGGTCTATCGGCTAAAGGCTAGCATATTAATAAAAAATATAATAAAAAAACACCCATTCTGTTTCAAACTGCTTATCTCTTGCACTTTATCATCACAATTGTAGGATATGCATACGAAATGTACATGTACTTATTTGCAAACAACATAATAAGGTATATTATATTGTATAGTATGTATATAGATACATATGAATATATATATATGAATATAATTTGTTATATTTGTGCATGACTGACAGAGTATTGAAATATGTATATTATTATTAGTATTTATGGTATGTATATTATAAGTATCTAGGTCATCTGTCTGTTTTTGATAAAAATATTTTTTATTTTTTTTTGCTTAAATTTTAAGTTAGCATAGTTTGTTTAACCTCACTTTTTATATTAGTTTGTTGCACCCCCGTCTTATAATTCCTGTATTTCCTCTCCATTCCAAGGTTGCCTGGAAGAGATCGCTGCTAGTGATAAGCCCACCCATTGTAACACTTGATTGTAAGCCTTCATATTTTAATACTTTGTAATTTAATGGTGTGTACAATAAAGAATTATCTATCTATCTAACTATATGTACGTATATATTTATAAAAAAAAATCGGATGTGATCCCGACATTATTTTCCGTTCCAGTCCGATCCAACTCATTGTTCTATGTCCCTGATTAAATAATAGAACTAAATATACTCGTACCAAAAATAGAGAGATTTATGAAACTATGCTTAACGCTCATCGATAAAATATACCCTCTTTATCAAAGTTAACGCTACATATTATGGCGTTAATATATACCAATGCACAAATTCTCAACCAACCAGGAGAGCAGAAGTTCCTGGGAGTTTCACTTTGGATCTCTGTCTAGGTAACAAAATATGGGTATGAGCTATTTTTTTATTGTTGTATGATTTATTTAATTTATTTATTCAACTTCAATAACTAGGACTCGAGAAGTTCATAGGAGTTTCATATTGTAGATCTCGGTATAGAAACTGGACTGTACTGTACTGTAACAGCCAGAACGTCCACTGCTGAACACAGCCTCCCCTATAAGGCACTTGTCCCACCGCCGCGCGCCGACGAGAAAACGAGTAACTCTCGACTATTTTCTCGCTCAAGAAACGTATAATAGATATACATTCCGTGTAAATAAAAGAGATGCACAAATAATTGATCGCTGACTGTTCACACTGCCGGCGATCACTCGCTTCACTAGTTTGTCGCTGAGCGACAAGAGCTATGAAAGATAACACTCGCTCAGCGATACTCGCTAAGCGGTAACCAGCGATGATTTCTGTACACGTTTTTTTATTTATTATCAATATCGAACAATCATTTTAATTATCATTGTTACCTGGTTCCACGACGATGATGATGAATTATATGATAGGATTTGTGTAGTGGCAGCGGCAGTTCTAAAAAAACGGAAACAAAAAAGAAGAACATGGATGAAAAATGTGAATTATTTCAGAAAATAATAGAGCGAGCAATGCGAGTAATCGCTCGCCTCAGTCGCACACTCGCTTATAGCTTATAGCCGAGCTACACAGCTATCGGAACCACGCACTCGCGAGACGCCCCGCGTCTCGCCAACTCGTTTCTAATTCTAGCTGTACTAGTTACTTGTTCATCGTGGCTGGTGATACAACTGCCTTAATTACGTATTTGCCATAATCCCCGCGCTTGGCCGGCGTCTTGGGAATCGCAGTGTAAGTTGGCAGTTCTTTAGAAGGCGCTGCTGCCCACCTTCCAGTATTTTTCCCTTAGTCACCTCTTACGACACCCATGGGATGACATGGGGAGGTGCAATTCTGACCCGGCACCCCGCGGGGGTTATAGAAACTACCTACTTACATTTACAAAATGCATAATACGAGTAATATGGCTAACTAATATATGGGCTTAAGTTGTGATATAAAACTCAAAAACTTCAGAGACCTTAAGTTAGGTATCGATTGAGGTATATAAATGTATTATTAAAACATTACCTGCGAGCTTTATCAATTTTTTCTTTTTTTAAATATGACTGAGTAACTTCTTACTTGATTTTAATATGTACCTAAGAATAAAACGGTTCCTGCCTTCAAAACCACTCCTTATTGTAAAAAGTCAAAGGAGGTATTAAAACTAACAACCAACACTAAGAAAATAACTATAAAAACAATAATTTTTATTTATTGCTAATAGTCGAGCCAATGACCACTACATCAGCTGATGGTAAGTGATGATGTGGTCGAAAATTTTGTTCAGGCTAACCTATAATTACTGGCTCTTAAGGACAGCTGCCGGAACACACTGTAAGGTGCTAGGCGACAGATTTTCTACTTGAGGGTGATCGCTAGCCAGGCAGACATTCGCAAAATGCCCTACCACAATGCTATAACTACTATCATCCTAAAACAACAACCGGGACCGACGGCTTAACGTGCCCTCCGAAGCACGTACACGCTCAGTAGTAATGTCACCAGCGGTCATTCATCCAAGTCATGACCGAGGCGGGATTCGAACCATGCTGCGCGGCAGCCTATAGCCAAATCCACTGCGCTATCGCTGCTTCAATATTATTTAATTAATTATAATCTAACAACATAATTAAAAAGCAAAACAATATATTAAAACCGTTTACCTACCTGACCGCAAGTCATACAGTTTGGTAAAATTTAGTCTCATTAGAATTTAGTAATATTTCAGTGTTACTATTGTAACACAAAATTAAATTATATAAATAGAATACATATAATTTAATACCTTTACGAGAATTTACGTTAAAAGTATACAATCTACAAATGAGTATACATATGTTGCGTAAAATTTTTCGATGATATATATTAAAGGTATAGATATACGTATAACAAGCAATATAACCCTAATTGGCTCAACGAATAAGCATTTTAATTCAACGGGGCGGGGGCCCTTTTCAATCCCCGTAGTCCCACACTTTACCACGAAGTCGTGGCGTATTCGACTGGGTTCCTGGAATGTCACAGGAAGACATCAGCCGATATATATCCGCGTGCAAAGAAAGGAGCGTGAACTTACCCCTTAACGGTTCGCTAGTCGCTCTGTCGAAGGGGGCTTATTTCAAAACACCTTAAATTAGTTAATTGATCAATTACAGTCAATAAGGAATTAATTTTGTATAAACCTTCCCTCGATCCCGATGGTGGCGTAGTGGCCCTCAGACAGGAACCCGTCGTCCACCTACTATGAACTTCACAATGTAATACAATGACGCCCGGCGCCAGAAATAACGGTGTCCACACCGAAAATTAAAGTTCACTGGTTAATCACAATCCTGAACAATACAGACCGCTGTTTTATTGCACGTCCTCGTGCGTATATAACGAAAATATGTGAGTCGAACGCCACGGTCGAGCTCTGCTGCGGAACTGACCTTCAAATTAAAAAAGGTGACGGGCGGCCGCGACGTGTCGCACACATACACAAATCGATCGCGTCCTAGCTCGATTACGTGCATAACAAGATTCGCGTCTGCGCGAATATGAACACTATCCACCTAGAGATAGGGTTCAACCCAAAGTCAAAGTCAAAGATTTTATTTGCAAGATGTAGGTTATTCCATGTTGTAGGATATAATATAAAAAGTTCCATATACATCCTTGCCATAATTAGCATGCAAATGATACATTATACAAAATTTTAAAATTAAAATATACAGAATTATGTCATATTATAAGAAATAAAATTCATTAAACCAGCAATATAAAATAGAAAGAAATGTCAGTAAATAAATAAATGTCAATGAAAAATTGCAAAAAATATTAAAAGTCAAATTTTCAAGTTATAAATCATAGATTTCATTGTCATTTAGATAATCGATTATATTTTAATAACATTTCTCTATAAGGATGCTCTTAACTTTTAATTTAAAGTTAGATGGATTACTATTTTTAATGCTTTCTGGTAATTTATTACACATCCTTGGAGCCATACAGTATACACTTTTATTTAGAAAAGCCGTACGAGATGGTAACTTGCACAGTCTTGTTTTATGTCTAGTGTTAAAATTACATACATCACCCAATGTCTCAAAATAATGCAGATTGTTTTTTACGAAAACAACAGTCTATAATATTGTCTTTATTCTTATTATATTGAATTTCATTAGACGTAGGATCATTTATTTCTATTTTAGTTTCTTATTAACATTAAATTTCCCTTTAATTTGTTTATGTTTTTGACCCGACCGCATAGTTTACCATTGTTTACCGAACAGGGGCAATGCTGCCCGCATGCTGGGCACGCTACCAATTGGTAGTGGGCTGGAGCATTTGGACTGCCCGTAAGTCTGCAATGGCTTACAAATAAAATTGGCAAAGGCAAAATAGATATACTTATTTATAAAAATGTACAAAAATCTACAACGGTGAAGAAAAATTGCAGTTGTGTTACACTTAAACTTAAAAATCTCAAATAGTTTTAAACTAAAAATAAATAGCATGAAGTGTTTTCCTAACTAAGAGCAACAAATCAGACTAATAATCCGACGTCAAATTACAGAAACAATCAATGTTAATGTACTTTATATCATATGCTGAACTTAATATTAAAATATCAACAAAAAATAGCCACTTGTATTTGCCTCCTTGCACCTTTAACTAATTTAAAATTCAAATCCTTGAGTACGCGAAGTTTGGTCAAAAGTAAAGTCAACAAATTAGCGGTACTTGTGCATTAAGTGCGTTGTTACACTTTAGAACTTTAATATTATCGCACAAGTTTTTACATTACAGCGGTTTAAGTGAGTATGGGAAAACACGAAAATGTCGTCTGCCAAGTACAATTTGTCGTATCTCGGAAGCGGTACGAGAAAGGTAGGGAATGTTTGACCAAATGTCATATGGAATCGAGAAAGCATTCATAAGACACCTGTCAAAAATCCAAAATGGCGGAGTCAAAATAGCCCCCAGTAAAACATACAATAATAAAATATAACGTATGAGTTAAGCAACTCACGATTGTATTGATCAGATATGCACACCTTGTATAGGCATATACAGCTCTCGTTAAAATATTGATAACTAAACATAACTATTCAAGTAGTATTAACGATTGGTGGTTTTATATTCCATACGAGTACATACATAATATTAAAGTTAAAAAAATTAAATAATGTGACAATGTTTAGGTCAGCTATAAAAACTTACGTATAATGAAAATATGATTAAATCACTAAACATGTATAACGTCTAATCATAACTGAAGAGCATAATTTATTTACTTTTAAAGACATTTACTGAATCATTGAAAATATCAAGATCACCAAGAACAGCATTTAATGCTTTATAGATACGACACATTCGTTGTATAAGTATATTATGAGCCATAATATACCTATCTATTATTTGAAAATTAGAACAAGTTAATTTAAAACAACAAGCCCCTTTTAGGCTGTGTATCCACCGAAAATTTGCGACGCAGGTGAGCGGTCTGTGACGAAAATATTCTCCAATGGGATCGCTTCATTTGCCTTGCCTCGCTGATCGCAGCGTTCCTATTGGCGGGTTTTCCTCGCACTCTGCACACCAACCTCGTACATCTGTGGTGAATTATAAATTGCGCATATGTGATCAGCGGAGACTAGTCTTTGGGTCACGTTTTGTAGAACGGAACCCTGAGAGGTAGATACAAGCACGCTGGCATAGGTTACGTGCCAAGTGTTGTAACGGCAATGCTGGCAAGTGAAGAGAAGTGGAACGCTGTGGCCTCATTTTGTGAGACTCTGCTGGTCCATTAAGAACCTGTTGAACGAGATCGCGAGAGGACCGATCCAGTGGTACTCCTTGTTCCGCGAGCTACTTTGTTGCTTCGGAGCTAGAATCGGCTATTTATTGGAATGGCTTTGCGGAGTGATCCTTCTGGTCCTTTTTATTCTGTGACGCTGGCTGCTGTGGCACAGATTACTAGATAGGAATACGGTGCGGTGCGTAGCAAACATTCAATACATCTACGTAAGGAGCAAAAATAGCAAGCGTTGCTTTTTCCTGAGACGTGCGGGACGCTGCAGCCGCGATGGAAGTATGCTAATAGCAAAAGGTCGTATGCTCACCAGTCTTGCTTATTATAATGAACTTTAACTATATTAACTTACGTTCGTCGACATACGTTGAGATAAGTAATGTAAACTTTTAAAATATTTTAGGAACACTAGAACACATCTGGTTGCTTCCACCACTCGTGTTATTTTTCTTGTTTACTAACATATACTAATTAATTTTGTTAAGAGGAACCTACGTGCAAATATCTTCGGTATTATTGTAAAGTGTTACTTAGGAATGTCTTATTCTACGCGATATTTACCGAGGAGTGACAATGACTTCGGTGAGAGGCATCCAAAGGAGCCTATATTCATCCAAAGGGAGATGCCAGCAGTACCACCTGAAGCTCGTCCTAGTAAGTACATGATAATAAACTACAGCCACAAGAGCCTTGTAATATCAGGTGTTCCTCGTACTTATTTAGTCAAAAGACCATAAAAAACAAACACATTTTATTTTTATATAAATACTTTTGTTATAGTGTAATGTAAATGTTGTTATTATTTAAATATAGGTAATTTTATTTTGTGTATTCTAATTTAATATAGATTTGACATTTTATCTATTTAATGAATGATTCGTTAAAAAATTGATATGTACCTAGGTATAATGTAATCATTATAATTTCATATGTTACCGTTTTTAAGTAAATATCTTGCATGCAATGATTGCATTGATAGCCGACAAATCTATTTTTAACCGACTTCCAAAAAAGGAGGAGGTTCTCAGTTCGTCTGTTTTTTTTTTTTTTGTTTTTTTTTTTTTTATGTTTGTTACCTCAGATCTCTTGACTGGGTGAACCGATTTTGAAAATTCTTTTTTTGTTTGAAAGCTGATGCTTGTCGTTGGGTCCCATTTTGAATTTCATCAAAATCGGTCAAGCCGTTTTTAAGTTGCACTAAAAAGATTGAAAAAAAAAAAATTAAAAAAAAATGGAACCGACTTCAACACCCAAAAGTGTGAAATAACTTGTCGAAGTCGGTACCATGCCCACAATATTGTGATAATAGGTACTTTCGAACCATCATGGTACCGACTTCAACAAGTTATTTCACACTTTTGGGTCTTGAAGAAAAATTTTTTTAAGACCATTACTTGTAATATACCTATTCTCGCAAAACTGTGAATGAATGAATAAATGAATGACAGTCTGGGCACTTTCGGATTCAGACATTTTAGGTACCTATGTGCTAGCAAATGCGTGAAAATCATTTAGCAGCAAACTACGAGGACGACGCGGCAATATTTGATACTAAACTGGTACTAAACAATAAAAAAAGCTGTCTTTGATCATAAAATACCATCTTCTGGCTGGTTCTGAAATAGTATTTTAAAATTACGGTATAAGTACTGTACAGCGCAACTACCAAGATTATTTTAGTAAGAAAAAAAACAGTACTTATCCTAGTCATACTATATAACAAGATTTCCAGACTATCGTCACCTCTCCTGATTATGTGTCCATATTACGTGAGAATGCGCTGATGACATAGTGTGGACAAACGAGTCTCAATTTTAAGTTGCGTAAGAATGAATGCATTGGCGCGCTTTACAGTCCAGGGTAATCCCACATCTCAAATGCATCAATTCTTTGTTGCTCTCTTGCTCGGATGGTCCATGTTCATAGTCATTACAAAATACTAAATCCTCTGAAAACTTCACTTCCACTGTTGCGTCACTTGCCTTTGTTGCGTGTAATGGTAACACTGGGGTCACGTGAGGTGACTTGGACATTAATTCACCGTAAGCCACACTCAAACCTCCAATAATATATTACTTGCTAATAAATCAAGTAAGAGTAATAATTTTTAGTAGGTAGGTAGATATACTTGTAAGTCACTTTGCATAACGTTTTTTTTGTTAAATATTTTTATGTTATTGTGACCGAACAAGCTCTACGCCTACCTGATGTTAAGCGGTATCCTCTGCCTATAACAGACGCATTTCGTCACAAGTCACGAATTGCACTACACCTCCTTGTCACCTTGAGACACAGTTGTTAAGTTTCATGTGCCTGTAATTTCACTGGCTCTCAAGGACAGCTGCCGGAACACACCGTTAGGTGCTTGGCGAGAGATTTTCTACTTGAGGGTGGTCGCTAGCCAGACAGGCAGTCGCAAAATGCCCTTCGACCGCATGCGGTGAAGCTCAACTCGTTTAAGTTATTTAATGTATTGTTCTAAGTACCTACTTACTTAGGTTATGCAAAATATGGTAGGTAAGTGACTTAGGTACTAAATATGCTACAGCACAACACAATGTATTTATTCTGCTATTTACCTAGTAAATTGGGTCCTTGAGGTTATCTTCTAAATATATTATGTTATTTAGGTTTTTCGTTTAATTAGATGTTAAGAATTTTTTAAACAATGGGGTAGCATGTCACACGGTATATTTATTTATTTAAGATGCACCAACAGTTTACATATTGAAAAATACATTATATACATAATATTGTCTTACAAATTCATGACAATTAAGTCATGACAAGGTCTGCTATGTACACCTTTTACAGGGGCATACATTCGTAATAATTATACAGTGAAAGGTATATTAATAACTAAGCAGGTTCTCACGACACCTGCAGTCACTTTTACTAAATGTTTCATTAACTTTTGATGACTTGACTACTTTTTAAGAAAACATTGTGAGCAAGCAATTCAGATGATATTTTAAGTAGACTCGACCACTATGTTCGTAAGAAACCGTTTGGAGTTGTAATAATAAAAATTATTACCCAAATAGATTTGAATACAAAAAGAAATTGTTAAAATTATGCTAAGAAACTATTCAATAAATAGTTAGTTTATTTTATATCTCTATGGTTTAAACATATAATGAAAGACTAGACATTTAACATTAATCGTCTCTGTTAAGAGATCTTATCAGTTTGTCTTTGGGAACCATCGGGAAAAATATCTAGTTCGCTAAATTCGTTGTAGCTATTCAAATTCATATTCAAATATATTTATTGCATGAACATGGGTGATAAAAAAGTTCTTAATTGTACAAAGTTCTCCATATTCCACCTTTATGGTATGCAAAAGTTAGTAAAATTGAAGTTATTTCAGACATATTATTACAATAATATTAATACATTATTATACATACAAATAAGATTAATAAAAATAATCTTATTTGTATGTATTTTATTTGTATATATAAATAGATAAATGAAATTTCTATTAAATTACTTATAATAAATGTCAATTAACAGTGTCAAATGTCAATGATATTTTTACACAGCAATAAGCATAGATTAAAAAATATGTCAATTTGAATTACAGTTCTAACACTAATTGTAACGGTCATTTAAATATTCGTTAACTGTGTAATACCTTTTATTAACTAGAAAAGTAAAAAGTATTTTCTTAATTTGCTTGCTACGACACATTCTCAGTGTTGGCGAATTGTAACCAAGGTTAGATGATAACGGATGCTCTGAAAATATTTTATGTAGTTTATATCTCGGATAAATATATGAAACACTCAAATTGATATTGGATAGAATACACGACTCTGAGAAGGACCATGTATCGATTTGTGTAGGAAAGTTACATCACGCATTTTTCTTCTGTCTTTTAAGTTTGTCATGCTGAAAAATCTTAAACGATTTTGGTAAGGATTTCTGTTTGAAATTCCTGAAGAAGGAAACGCTAGAGCCCTTGTGAATGAGCGTTGGATGCTTTCGATCCGCTGAGAATGCATTGCGTAAACCACACAACACTTGCATATTCAAGAGAGCTGCGCACATAGTGAGTTGTAAAGTATGATTTTAGTTAATGAAGAACTTTTCGTATTACGTCTGATAAACCCGATCATCTGTGCCGCCCTCTTTACAATAGCATCTATATGCTCTCTAAACGATAATTTTGAGTCATAAAGACACCCAAATCGCGTATTTCACTAAATTCTTGTATAACCATGCCGTTTATATATGTTGTACTAATGGGTTTTTTTCCGTGTATATTTAATTTATAAACACTTTTGAACATTTAAATGCATTCTATTAACTTCACACCATTGCTTTATGTGTTCAATGTCACTTTGTATACCTAAGGATTACATCAGTAGTAGTCTCAACTGTTCTATAAATTTTGAGATCATCAGCAAAGAGCTTAAAATGGCAGATTTTTATTTGTGTGATGATGTAATTGAAAAGTATGTTTGTTGTTATTATGTATTTTTAGTGTTATATAAATGGATTACGTTAGTTAGGACAGGCAGCGTGCGAGGACTCAAAAAAAACCGAAATTTACTTATAAACTTTAATTTAAATAAAATACAATTAAAATAATTATAAACTAGGTAAGGTGACGATAGTTCGATGTTAGAACGTAAAGTGATTTTATTTTGATTCATTTCCTTAAACGAAGCCGGTGTCCAAAATGTTGCAATAGCGCCTCAGCGTTCTCAAGAATTATCGGTGGCGGGATGTCGCAATACCGATCTGAGTCACTTTTGTTGGTTAACAGTTCCGTGGATTGGGAGTACATAACACCTCCCTCCTCAAGTTCGGTGATTATTGGCGGGCTAGGCTCGAAAATATCGCCGACAATCCAGGTTGGTCTGCTTCTACTTCCTTGTTCCTGTCCAGGTTGATCACATGCCTTCTTCGTTTGCCTTGTAGATGGCGTATGGTGAACCAAATAATGAGTGCACATGCACTTAACATGAGTATGTACAGTGGTGCGATGGTATAGTAGAGGTTGTTTGTTTCAGTTCTGGAAATGGTAAGTGGTGTTTCCGGATACATTTCGGTGTTACTGTCATGGAGCTTTCGAAGATCGATAGATTTGAACTTTATTTTCCTTTCATCAACGTTATAAATGGTTTCAGGTGGCATGTTCATTATCTTCATTACCTGTCCTTTAATGCGGTCTTCGTTATTTATTATAGTGAACTGGGTGGTTTGTAGTAGACATCCCTTTGGTATTGTGGCTAGGAAACTTCCTCGCATTGTATCATATTGATCCTGGATGCATGACAGACGAATCTTCGTAGGTGATGGAAAGCTCACTATGTAATGTCGGTCGTCTAATTGTTCAACTGCTTCATTAGTGAGAGTGATAGAGGTAAATTGGCATGATTTATCCACTCGCTGCATAGTGATCAGTTGGAAGATACAATCAGCTTGGCTCCCGTGATGATTAATTCTTTCTTCGCATAGATAACCGAGGCTACTAGACTTCGGGCATTCTGCCTCTATGTACATAGAGTCTTTGTCGTGAATTGCTAGGTAGGGATGAGATGATATAAGGACCTTGTTCTCTTTGTTGGGGACTATGGAAAGTTTATAAAGGTCATAGGTAGCGGGACGGATAACCGGAAACTTGAATACTAGTACTATATTGCTATTGCTATAATAGTAACCTATCCTAATGAATAGATTCAGGCGTTACTTTGCGGAAATCCATATTTAATAATAACAAATACTTTTAAAAGTATCCTAAAAAATACGATCGAGACTAAATAATGTCTCGATCGTGCGCTCGGCAAGTCAAGACCTCCTGAAGATGCTTCGTTTAGAAGCGAAACTAGTCGGGTATTCTTCCGGTTAGGCTGCGTGATGTTTATGACGTCACGTAGATAACAGGAAAATTAGGCGGAATTGTCACTAGATATTTAATTTTATGCTTTTTTAAGTGTTTTATTTAAATATTATTTAATATTTTTTAGGATACTTTTAAAAGAATTTGTTATTATTAACCTATCCTAATTAAATCAAAATATTCTCTATAACTAACAGTAGGTATTTGGTCTCTGCTATAGAGGTTGTTCAACCGACTTATCATGTCCTTGAGTGAATTGATGTTGAACATGAGATGATGTGCGCTTTTTGCACGTATAAAACCTAATAAATTTTCTAACCTAGTTATTTCATCTGATAAATCTTCTACATTATCTGCTAAAATAATAAGACGCTGCACTAGGTGAGCATACATGGTCATGTTACTTTCGCGTTGCATATCACTTGACAGCAATTTCTATTTTGTTTTGATTTTGAACCAAATTATCTAAGATTTTAGAATTTTGAGATATCCAATTCTTGCCAAGGCTTATATGATTATTAATTTCTGTGACCACTTTATTCTCGTTTTATTGTAAGGATTTAATAGCATTATCGTATTTAATAGCATCCGCATAGTCGAGATTCCCGGAAAATTGCTTTTTATTACGTAAGTGTTCCATGTGCGGTTCGTAAAGCGATAGAGTTTTATTGCGAAACTGAAGAGAAAGAGACGATATCTGTACCTTAACTAAGTTAATATTATCACGTAAATCTTTTTAAATCTATCAATTGGAGAAATTAATGATAATGAGTGACTGTCTTAGCCGATCCAACGTTGAAAGGTAGTATACGAGGACTATTATTTAAGCTAGTCAGGGTTAGTACTTCCGCTTGTATTCAGTAAAAGAATTCTACAATTGTGCGCTGTTAGGGACTCTCTTAAGGTGACAGGACCACCTTGCTTTCTTGTGTAAATATTAAGTAAACTAGCAAGCACTGTATCTTGCGTATATCTAGGAGCTAATTTTTGTGACCATAAAATATAAGTTTTTATATCACTTGACAAAACATTACTTGTAGTAATGACATACATAGTTTTTAGAATATTCTATTATAATTAATTATTACCTATTTTATATTTTATTATTAAGGACAATTCTATTTTAATGTGACATTTTATTAATGTCTATTTTAATTAAAATTACTACATATTTATTCTTAAAAAATAAAACAAATCAATGTATGCCTTGACATGTAATTTTGTAATTACCAACAAAATGATTTATGATTTGATTTATGATTTATCAAATCAAATCAAAATGTTTTATTTTCAGATAATTATAAAATCCATTGGTTAACAGGTATAGTGCAAACTTATTTCTAATGGTTAGTATAAAATATAAATAAAAACAATAAAACATTAAAATGCACCACATCGCACGGAACCCTATGCGTATACCTGTCGAGTTTTATCCACAAGTAAACCCACAAAATGCCGCACGACGGGCGAGTTGTAGTGTTCAGCCACTGTACGTAGAAAACTGTTGGGACTGTCTCGCACTCGCCTCAACAGAGAAGCCGTCTTCTTCCTGAGGATAGCGTGGAAGCCATCCGTCCGAGCCTGAGCAAACATCTCTGACGCACTACAGAAACGAGGCAGACCCAACAGCATTCTGAACGCATTATTATATTGGACTCGTAAGGCATTTAACGATTTTTGAGTATAGTTGATCCATAGATTGCCGGTGTAAAAACTCTGACAGTATGCCTTGAACATTGTGATCTTAGCTTCGTCACTACAACGAGAAAATCTACGAATCAACATATTACTCCTAACCGCCAATGCCCTACGTTCCCGTTCAATGTCTACATTGTCCTTAAGGTCGTCGGTAAGAATATGTCCGAGGTACTTGAACTGTGTCACTCTATTTATGTTTAAGCCGTTCAATACTATTCTAGGTACACTCTCAGGACACCTACCGACGGCCTTAAAGACCATGTATTCACATTTTTTTACATTATAGGTGAGTCCATGTGTATCAGCATAGGTCTCACAAACTCTCAGCATTTGTCCAATAGCCCCCGCGGTCGGGCCCAGCAGCACCATGTCATCCGCGTAGCTGATGTTATTAATAGTAACGCCTCCGACTCGACAACCGACATGCATGCTGCTGAGCTCGACAATGAGATCATTTATGTATAGGTTGAAGAGCTTGGGAGATGTTAATCCACCCTGCCGAACCCCGCACTCCAACTCATACGGATCAGAGAGCATATTAGACCACTTTACTACATTGATTTGATTCCCATACCAATATTGCAAAAGTCTCACCAGTTTATGTCTACTAGCCAAAGAGTTGCGAACAAAAACTTGTT
Source organism: Plagodis dolabraria (assembly GCA_963854805.1). NCBI lineage: Eukaryota > Metazoa > Arthropoda > Insecta > Lepidoptera > Geometridae > Plagodis > Plagodis dolabraria. The sequence goes on along the minus strand of OY978469.1, from coordinate 1,450,373 downwards.
AGCCTGGGTAATACTGCATCTCGGATTCTCGATTTTTGTTAACGTTCTCAGTTATTTGAGTGCACTGATGTAGGGATGTGCCGTTAATTATTCCGAAAACTTTGTGAATTCTAGTCCTATGTTCTACCATATAATGTTGAATACTATATAGTTTTTTCTAATAGATTTATGTCTACTGGATCGCGGGGATGTAAATGTCCAGTTATTATGTATATAGGCCGGCATTTGGTAAAACTATGAATTGACTATTATATGCTAGAATTGCATAAGGCATCAAGTTTATAACAGATTCACCTCGATGTTCCAATTTCAATAGACGTAGATGTTCAAGTAATGTAGAGTGCAGCCTCTCTACCATACCGTTTTCATTTGGAACGCATGGAAGAATCTTATGGTGGTTTATATCGTGAAGTCTGGTTAATTCTAGGAAAATTTGGTTGGTGAATTCTGTACCTCGATCAGTGACTACTGTCATTGGAAGTCTATGATGAGTACTAAAAATGAGTAGAGCTTGAACTACGCCAATCGCTGTTGCATCCTTCATATGGCAAGCTTGAGCATATTTGGAGAAAGCGTCGATGATCGTGAGATATTTATATGTGTGGCACTATAAGAAATTTTTGATGGATGGGATTTCTGTCGTACTTAGCACGGCCGCATATAGTACATTCATAAATATATTTTCCTATGTGGTCTTTAATTTGGGCCAGAAGTACTTTCTAGATAATGCTAGATAAGTTTCATTGATACCATGGTGGTTTGTTTTTCTGAATGGTAATTCTAAGTATCTATTGTTGTTTTAAATAATCTTTGACATTTTCCTAAATTTTCACCTTCTAATACATCCGCGTATTGAGAACATAGCATTTGTAAGTTAATATGTTCCTCGTCACTTAAATGATTACTTCGCAAGCGGGAAAAAAACGAGGTGCGCGTGCACTGAACATTATAGAATTCGGCACATACAGGGCGGTCCATTGAAAATATATATGAAAATATCATATCACTACGGCTTGGATTATGTACTTATAAAATTCCGGTATAAAATTAACGGTATTTAGACATTCAGCAATATGACATTTAGATATCCCTTGATCTATCACAACGGCATCACTGTCACGAACGTTTATCAGAAGCTTCTCTAATTGGTTACATCCAGCTGGTATGACGTCCTCGTATAAGTTCATATAGCTTTATAGGACTTTTCGCGTTCCGAGTATGAAGAGTTTTTGTCTTATATTTTATAGTCGAATCCAAACCTATCAAACCATCGAAGTAGTTGTGGAAGCTATAAAAGAATTAAGTGATACTGCTATCATCTTTAAGTTTGGAATATGTTGGTATAGTAATCGAATAATTCACTGCATGAATGTTACATACCTCAAATATGGTTTTCACTAAAATAGTTTTCGACTACAGTACAAAAGGGGGTGAAGAGATTTCTTCAGGGTCGGCAACACGCGAGTGATATCCCTGGTGTTGCAAGCGTCCATAAGCTACGGTAACTGCTTACCATCAGGCGGGCCGTACGCTTGTTTGCCACCTTAGTGGTATAAAAAAAAAAAACAAAATAAAACAGTGGTACTGTTCGCGCCTGTGTCTATCAATAGTTTGAAAGGTAATATAGGTAAGGTGATCCAATCTCTATATATGGGAGTTGACGCTTGGTTTGTAGATTTACTTCTATTTTAGTTTGTCTGATATGGTCACTTTCTCAAAATCCTGATCAGATTTTTCAATCCGTTCAGTAGTATCCTCAATAACCGGGGCTACGTATAGGACCTCAGGATATTGATTATTATAATCCTGCTGCCCATCATAACCGTAACCATATTCTGGATACCCATAGAAGTCGCAATCCGGTTAGTATTCATATGAGTCATCCTTCGGTTCGTGGCCTAAAAACTCGTTGTAGTTCATCTCCCTAGTTTTAAAATAATTAGTGGGAGGAGGGTTACCAAATTTCCTCCAATCGTGAGCATTATTAAAAGGCGATTGCCGCGTCGGTGGTAAAGTTTTAGTAACGAAATGACTGACGACACTCATTGGACGAGGCGCTGAGTTACGCGGGGCAAATTTGAAAGCGTTCTCTTGAGGGTTGTAATTAGGGGGTGCAGCACGGAAAATCTGATGTGTGCGTGACGGACCTACCTGATTTTGTTGATTAAAGTTGGGCCTCCACTGCGGTATGAACGATTGTGGCCTTGAAGGTCCAGGAACGCTAAATCCTTGAAACCTAAACGGTGGCACAAAGGAACTATGCATTGGCGGTAACATTGGTTTATGTGGGGTAACAGGTTGTTTCCGTTCTAAGAGGTGCTCATTACGCTGTTGCAGGTATAGAGTGCTCTGTTCTTCATGGACATATTCTAGAGCCTTTTCTATCGTTCCCGGGCGCATGCACCGGATACGTGAGCCTAACGGGTCTTTCAATCCACGCACATATGCCTGGAGAGTAAGCTTCCTATATAGATCTCTTTTTGCGTCGATAGTACTTTGGGTGGTATCGTGCAGTGAGACATACGCCATTAAGGTACTAAATAAATTTTGGCAATTTTCATAGAACTCTTGAGGAGTTCCCTGTCCCTGTGTTAATAAAGCTAAATCATTGTAGAGGGCGGTTTCATCGCGTTGATCTGAGAAATTATTTACTAATGTTTTCCGAATGCCTTGCCAATCCGAAGGGACGCCATTGGAATTGATAAGGCGGGCTGCGGGTCCAGTAATTTTATTTAAAATTCCGTTTAATAAAGCAGTCTCTCTAAGTTTGTTAGTCGGCTCCTTGACTATAAATTCTTCTATCAGTTGGTCACACAAATGAATAAACCTGGTAAGAACGTTTACATTTCCGTCAAACTCTGGCACTAAGCGAAGTGCTTTAAAAATTTGGTCCAAATCAGCCATATCTATTCCTAAATTATCTGAATTAAAACTATCGCTGTAGTCTAATTGCCTATTTAAATCTCTACTCCTAGATCTACTACTACTACTACTAATACACAAGATCCGTAATTTCCGTGGATGGAAAATTTTGGAAGTTAGTTATCACACAATTTAAAAGGAAATAGGTGAGCAAAACACTAGAAGATCTAATGTACTCACAGTAACTGCATTTCGGCCTCTGTTGGTGAGTATGTTCTGATACTCCTCGCGCTGTCTGACACGTAGATTCGGATCCTCGAACGGGCTTGAAAACCACCGGAGCAGCTCCCAGGATACGGTCTTCGATGATCGTGAACTCGCGGCCTTGAGAAACGCTCCTCAAGGATCCTACACACGACTGCGCCAGTTAGGACAGGCAGCGTGCGAGGACTCAAAAAAAACCGAAATTTACTTATAAACTTTAATTTAAATAAAATACAATTAAAATAATTAAACGAAAAATCTTAAACGGTTTTGGTAAGGATTTCTGTGTGAAATTCCTGAAGAAGGAAACGCTAGAGCCCTTGTGAATGAGCGTTGGATGCTTTCGATCCGCTGAGAATGCATTGCGTAAACCACACAACACTTGCATATTCAAGAGAGCTGCGCACATAGTGAGTTGTAAAGTATGATTTTAGTTAATGAAGAACTTTTCGTATTACGTCTGATAAACCCGATCATCTGTGCCGCCCTCTTTACAATAGCATCTATATGCTCTCTAAACGATAATTTTGAGTCATAAAGACACCCAAATCGCGTATTTCACTAAATTCTTGTATAACCATGCCGTTTATATATATTGTACTAATGGGTTTTTTTCCGTGTATATTTAATTTATAAACACTTTTGAACATTTAAATGCATTCTATTAACTTCACACCATTGCTTTATGTGTTCAATGTCACTTTGTATACCTAAGGATTACATCAGTAGTAGTCTCAACTGTTCTATAAATTTTGAGATCATCAGCAAAGAGCTTAAAATGGCAGATTTTTATTTGTGTGATGATGTAATTGAAAAGTATGTTTGTTGTTATTATGTATTTTTAGTGTTATATAAATGGATTACGTTAGTTAGGACAGGCAGCGTGCGAGGACTCAAAAAAAACCGAAATTTACTTATAAACTTTAATTTAAATAAAATACAATTAAAATAATTATAAACTAGGTAAGGTGACGATAATTCGATGTTAGAACGTAAAGTGATTTTATTTTGATTCATTTCCTTAAACGAAGCCGGTGTCCAAAATGTTGCAATAGCGCCTCCTCAGCGTTCTCAAGAATTATCGGTGGCGGGATGTCGCAATACCGATCTGAGTCACTTTTGTTGGTTAACAGTTCCGTGGATTGGGAGTATACATAACACGTTTTTAGTGTTATTAAATTTACAACTGTTGCAGTTACAAATGTACTTATTTACATTTTTGTGGGAATTAGCTTACAGACGTAACAAAGGTTCGCCTGCTTATGGACGTTAAATACGAGTAGGTGTATTGTGTTTTACCTTAGGACCTTAATATAAAAAGTAAATATTTTTATGCTGTTTGTTTTCATTTATTGGGAATTAAACAATTTGTATTTGTATAATAATAAGAAAAAAAGTAAAAGAGAAAGAAAGTTTAAAAGGTATTTACACCATGAGCACCATAAAACCTGTAACTGATTTATTGCAGATTCTATAATGCCGTCTTCCGAGTTCCCGCCATCCGCGTCTGCGTCGGATACTCATTGGGTGATCATAGCTGGCTGGATTTTTGTTTTGTTCTTCTTTGTCGTTATAGGTAAGTACGTTGACATATGTACTTATAATTAATATATTTAAATACTCTATATATTCATATATTCACTAATATTGTAATCATATTTATACAAAACTGTCGTGTTTGCAAATCATGGACGGAAATAAGTTAAAAATATGTAGTAATAAAGAACCAGTATAAACCGGTTTTTATTATATAAACTTCAATTTGCATATGATTGCTAACCGTCGCAGTATAGGGTTTAGACGCAGAATGACTCATTCTCGAATTGGCTCATATGAGCCTGCAAGGGACTCATAATATTTTATATAGTTTACAGTTGATTAATAATTGGCAAAATAAATTCAGTCAAAAAAGACATGAATTTGTCTGTATTTTTAACAGACCAATTCATGTCTTTTTTGGCTGAATTTATTTTGCAAATTTAAGAATAAGGCGTTTTAGAATTTGAGCTACAAAACTGTCGCGAGTTTTGTCCATAATTATTACTTAGTAACCGGCTAGGACTCGCGTAATATTTACCGGATATTGCTCCGACCAGTTTCGAACTTATTTGAAGTTCTTCGTCTGGGAGTCACGATTGTGCACAGCGTCGAGCGCGGGATGAAGCACGTAACTGGCGTTGAGACGATTGCGCCGCAGCTGTCAAAGTCAGAATTTCTCCGTCCAAACTGTCACTTCTGTCACTATCACTGCGATTGTCACTGTCGTTTTGGTATACCGTGAAACATGCCAACTTTGCCCACTTTTATCAAATAATTACAATTTTAATAAAATTTCTCTATGAAGACGTAAGTATTTTCCTTCATCAGCTACAAATTTAAGATTTTGTGCCTTTGTTCGTATAACTAAATTTACTATAATTTAACATTAAATTCAATATATGTTCGATTTTCTTGGCGGGCAAAGTTATCTGGACTTTTAGCCAACTTTGCACACATCGATTTTTACCGCAAAAATGGCCTCTATGCATATAACATCAAAACCAGTTATAGAATTTTGGTAAAGATGGCGTTCTCTTTAGGAATGTAAACGATACTATGAAAAGTTCCTTTTAAAAATGGCTGGGCAATGTTACCCTGGCCTTTTTTTTCTTTTCCATACAATCCACATATCACTATTTCAAAATGTTAGAGTTGGCACATGGAAAAATATTCCGTTTCTTTTTCCATTCTACTATTAATATGTATGACTGTGTTTAGGTTAATAAAAAGAAAAATGTTTCACGCTTATATTACTATATTATATGTTTTTATTACTAAAATTTAATATTACAATTAACACTTTTTTTTGCTAAAGAAGATACTTATGTACTACTAATAGAGATTAAGTTAAGTAATTAGTATATGCTAAGTAAATTAAATTAAGACTTAAAATTTGTTTAGTAATCATAATACGATTTCTTTTGCTTCATTCGTATAAAGCCAAATAATAGTGATATATTATATAAAAATATCATGTATTATTTATTTGTATTTATAATTGTGATGTTTTAATTATTGTTTTTTGAATATTTCACTGATATCAACTTATAGTCTGAATTTAAATAACTGGAGAAGACAGAAAATAGACTGTAAAAATAATCCCTTCAGTCATGTCATGTATATTTTTCTATATATAAACTTATATCCGCGATCCTGTGTTTCGGAGGCAGGCATTCTACAAACAAGGCTATGAGACCGACCAGTATAAAAAAAATAAAGTTCCAATTATAAGGTATGTGAAGTAACTACTTACTCAGTACCTAATAACTTATGTCATCTTTGAATGTTATTAATGAAATGCTTAATATGTGTTTAAAATTAAATCAGCTCAGCAGTAGCCATTAAAAATTCAAGTGTTGGTAATGTGTCAACCCTAAGGTTTTTTTAGATGGCGGGCAATGTTGTCAGTCGTAGGTCGGAACATTACTACATAACTTTGCCCATCATCATAACTTCATTTTTAAAAGACCTTGCGCAATGACACTAGCATTTATGTACTTAACGATTAATTTACTAACACATGTTATAAATTAAACTAACCTGCGTTTTCGCGATCCCGCAATATTTACTTTTAAATTTGCACTAAAATTTGCCCGCAAAAATACGCAACTCACTCGACGAGCTCCAACAAGTTACTTAGCAAAGTTAGCAACAAATACGATAGATAGCATTGCCATACATATAACCTACTTTCCACTAAAGTCAATCAATGTCGTCAAAATGTTAAGATACTTTTGCAAATTAAAGATATGCATAAGCATATCTTTAATTGTTTTTCGACAACATTGTTTTTCGGGTAAAGTTTCCCTTGGAGGCAAAATTGGCATATTTCACGGTAGGTAAGGGAATGTTGGCACACTACACTGGTACTACCCTCCTCGCGGTTCCACCCCGATGCCGTATCACAAATGTTACGGACTGGTATCCAGGCCGGCGGAATGTTCCACCCACGATCCTGATTAAAATTAGGGTGGCGTCTAATTTCGATGGCTTCTCGTAGGTACTTTACGCGGAACCGTCGCGGAATAGTTCGAAACTGGTCGCAACAATATCCGGTAAATATTACTCGAGTCCTAGCCGGTTACTAAATAATAGTTTTATAATTTGCCATAATGAGATATAAGCATTTTTAGGAATTGCCGTGAGGATTTGGTGTTTATGGAATTATCCATTTGATGAATTAGTCCTTTTAAGACTGATGCCATTTGAACAAAGCAAATAAGCCATTTTTTGAGCCGGCTTCAAATCCCGCCTGGAATCTACCACTGACTTAAACATATTTTTAAATGACACCCACTTCTCCATTTTCCCGCTAAAATGAGGTAACTGTAGGGTCGGTAAGCGGCCCGTGACCGCTGAGCTATCCAAAGCACTACACGCGCTTGGCAACGGCGCTCCCGCTTCCAAAGCTTTGATGTTAGCCGCCGCCTCGACGAGCTCTTCATATATTCGTCACCCTCCCCGCTAACTGCACTATCTCGCACACTGTCGTATCTACCTGACCATTACCTACGTGTCCGTCTCTTCATTTTGAACCAGTTCTCTCTAACCGTCGTTTGTGTATCGTTTACCGTTTAAAAAGATATTCGAGTTTTAAGTTTGGTCTATCTGCTAAAGGAGGTAGTAAATGTTCTCACTACCTGTCGTATGTACATACGACAGTTAGTAAGATTTTTTTCTTTTCTTCACCTCTCAAAATTTCTGTAGTGTGTTCTTAGTGCATTTAGCTAATACTAGACTAATTGTGATTTTAAATTTCTGAAAGCCTAATTGTAATGAAATAACAGCATTACTTATAGTTTAATGACTGGGACTGTGCTATTAAAGTACTGAAACGTAATTCTAATGAAATAAAGTCATTAGTTATAGATTAAAGACTAATTGTGTCATTAAAGTACTGAAAACCTCATTGTAATGAAAGTAACACATTAGCTATATTTTAAAAACAGTGATTGTGATAAAAAAACTACTGAAAACCTAAATGTAATGAAAGAACATCATTACTTATAGTTTTAAGACATTGATTGTGATATTAAAGTACTAACTGATAACCTGATTGCAATGAAAGAAACACATTAGTTATAGATTAAAGACTAATTGTGATATTAAATTACTGAAAACCTAATTGTAATGAAAGAAACACATTGGATATAGTTCAAAGGCAGTGATTGTGATATTAAAGTACTGAAAACCTTAATGTAATGAAAGAACATCATTACTTATAATGTAAAGACAGTGATTGTGATATGAATGTACAGAAAACCTAATTGTAATGGAAGAAACAAATTAGTTATAGTTTAAAGACAGTGATTGTGATATTAAACTACTGAAAACCTTAATGTAATGAAAGAACAACATTACTTATAGTGTAAAGACAGTGATTGTGATATTAAACTACTGAAAACCTTAATGTAATGAAAGAACAACATTACTTATAGTGTAAAGACAGGGATTGTGATATCAAAGTACTGAAAATCTAATTGTCATGAAAGAACATCATTACTTATAGTGTAAAGACAATGATTGTGATATTAAAGTACTGAAAACCTAATTGTAATGAAAGAAACACAATGGCTATAGTTTTAAGACAGTGATTGTGATATTAAACTACTGAAAACCTAAATGTAATGAAAAAACATCATTACTTATAATGTAAAGACAGTGATTGTGACATGAATGTACAGAGAACCTAATTGTAATGTAAGAAACAAATTAGTTATAGTTTAAAGACAGTGATTGTGATATTAAACTACTAAAAACCTTAATGTAATGAAAGAATAACATTACTTGTAGTGTAAAGACAGTGATAGTACTGAAAACCTAATTGTCATGAAAGAACATCATTACTTATAGTTTAATGACTGGGACTATGCTATTAAAGTACTGAAACGTATCTCTAATGAAAGAAACTCATTAGTTTTAGATTAAATAATGTAATGAAAGAACATCATTACTTATAGTGTAAAGACAGTGATTGTAATATTAAAAACTGAAAACCTAACTGTAATGAAAGAAACTCATTAGTAATAGTTTTAATACAGTGATTGTGGTAATAAAGTACCTACAGAAAACCTCACTGTAATGAAAAAAACTCATTATAAAAATGAGTTTCTTTGCTAAATTACCTATAATGTTAAAACATTATTATTGTAACTTGTACCCTATTATTTAGCTAACATATAAACGATCTTATAAGTACTATCAATAAATGAAAATAATATTATTAATGATAAATTAATAATTTTCAACCAAATACTGACTGTCGCAACTAACACAAGTTGTAAAACTAAGTTCTCACAGAGTGAACTATCTGCTTCTAATGAATACAAATAAATAAATATATACATTAGGAATATGAACTTTCTACTCAATTAAAGTGTAAAATAAAAGCTTCAATAAAACGTTACTCAATTGATAATAAAGCTAAAACTAACGCAACCACAATAACATTATTGTAGCGCTGAACCGAAAATCGGTTGTCCTGGCAAAGTGTCAATTTTCACTTAGAACAGTTAGCGGGGAGGGTGACGAATTATGTCCATCATTTGCTGGAGGTCAGCTTCGAACGCGGCACGGACCTCCTTGCTGTGTTCTGGGTCCCTTTCGGTCAGTTCCATGACCGCCTGCTCCGCCAGCATCAAGCGCCCCAACGCATCTTCAGCGCGTTGTAAAACCGCTGACCTTCTATCCGACCTTGAAATAAGGCCCTTCGCACCAACGAACCAACGAAACTCGCGAGATAAGACGCCTTTGTTTAAAGCCATTGTAGGTACTTACTTATCCAATCAGATAAAGCAAACAATAGAAAAAACTAAAAAAAAAATCGCGTCCTCGCAATGAATAACAAGATTCGCGTCCGCGCGAATATGAACACTATACGCCCCGAGATAGGGTTCAAGACCGATTGCATAGTTTATCTTAGTTAACCGAATACCTAGAATGACTGGCTCTCAAGAACAGCTACCGGATTTTATTCTTGAGGGCGGTAGCTAACCAGGCGGGCATACGCAAAATGCCCTACCACCATGCTATAACGACTGTCATCCTAAGACAACAACTGACACGCGATGGCTTAACGAGCCCTCCGAAGCACGTGCACGGTCAGTATAGTAGTTTTTTAGTGATGGCTCAGTGGCATTGGCTATGGACTGCCGTGCAGTAGGTTCATGGTTCAAATCCCGCCCCAGGCTTCGGAGGGCACGTTAAGACGTCGGCCCCGGTTGCTGTCTTAGGATGGCAGTCGTTATAGCATGGTGGTAGGGCATTTGGCGAATGCCCGCCTGGCTAGCTATCAACCTCAAGAAGAAAATCTGTCGTCAAGCACTTCACGGTATGTTCCGGCAACTGCCCTTGGGAGCCAGTAATTCTAGGTTAGCCTGAACATCTTCGACCACATCATCACTTACCATCAGGTGAGATAGTGGTCAAAGGCTAACCTATCAGGCATAAAAAAAGTATGAATTTTGATTGTAGTATGTTGGCTGACGATGAAATATTGTAAGGGGGAGTATGGCATCCCCATTATCCTTCGGCGAGTCGTAGTACACCGAGCTGGCCTGTCCAGCCCCGGCCCCTACAGCCCCGGCCCCTACAGCCCCGGCCCCTACAGCCCCGGCCCCTACAGCCCCGGCCCCTACAGCCCCGGCCCCTATAGCCGACCACCGCCCTACGAGGACCTACAGAACACCCACCGTAATGAACACAACTATCCCGAACACTGCCATCTGCCAGCAAACGGCGGGCACCACCACGGTGAGTGCTCAAACAATCACATTGTCGCATGAAGCGCTCCTAGCGAAGTCTGCTTTGCCGTTCTGATATTCTTTTTTTATTGCTGAGGGGTAGCCTTTGACCACTATCTCATCTGATGGCAAGCGATGATGTGGTCGAAGGTGTTAACAGGCTTGACCTAGAATTACTGGCTTTCAAGGACAGCTGCCGGAACACACCGTTAGGTGCTTGGCGACAGATTTTCTACTTGAGGGTGGTAGCTAGCCAGGCGGGCATTCGCAAAATGCCCTACCACCATGCGGTGAAGCTCCACGGCGGAATTTGAACCATGGACCTGCTGCGTGGCTGTCCATAGCCAAAGGCACTGAGCTATCACTGCTTCAATTTGTCGGTCGGCGCGTTTGATTATCAAATCGGCTTTTTATTGTCGTGTTGGTCGCATCAACTTTAGTCTTTTTGTGTGCACAAATAATATTTTAAAAATAACAGAATTGACTTCAAACACAAAATATTAAATAATCATACTTTTTAATTGACTTGAAAAAAGGAGGAGGTCCTTATTTCGACTGTATTTTTAACCGATTTCAAAAAAAGGAGGAGGTTCTCAAATCATGCGTTTTTTTTTTATTTGTTACCTCGGAACTTTTGACTGGGTGAACCGATTTTGATAATTATTGTGTTTTTTTTTTAATTTGTCGTGTGGTACGACAAATTTTAAAAATTAAAATTTCATCAAAATCGGTCGAGCCGTTTTTTAGCTACACTACAATAACTGAACAATATTTTCCTATCATGATGATATAGTCGTTGACAGTGAATGACAATCCGTCCCGTAAGTAGCAAGGGTTACTAAAAATAGTGAAAAACCATACTGCACCTCCCCATATCATCCCGTGGGTGTCGTAAATGTCGACTAAGGGAAAATACTAGAAGGTGGGCAGCAGTGCCTTCGAACAATGCCATCTTGCACTGCGATCCCCAAGCCGTCTGCCAAGCGTGGGGATTATGGCAAATACCCCCTACATAGGGGAGGCTGTGTTTAACAGCAGACGATCCGGCTAATACAGTAGGTACTTTTGAACTATCATGGTACCGACTTCAACAAATGAATTCACACATTTGAGTGAGGTCCTTCCATTTTTTGTTTTCACTTTTTTTAGTCATGCATACTTACTCATTTAGGTACTACTCGCCTATAAGTTTGTGCACCATCAATTTGAGTTGAAATCTCAAACTAAATACTCGATGTTTGGATGAAATTTAAATGGGACCAATTTGAAAAAAAAAAACCATAAATATCAGCCCGGCCAGCGTGCGCGCCGCGAGTTAATTTACTTCTACCAGTTATCTTGTGTAATATAGACATATCGACATTCCTATGTCTACGAATGCTAACATGGCAGAGCAAAGAACTTAGGAAGCGCTCGTAGCGAAGTTTGCTTAGCCATTCTGAAACGATCAGCAAAGTTAAGTAACGTCCGCCGCGGTCAGGAGTTGGATGGGTGACCGCTGCTGGTGACATACTACTGAGCGTGCACGTGCTTCGGAGGGCACGTTAAGCCGTCGGTCCCGGTTGTTGATTTAGGATGGCAGTCGTTACAGCATGGTGGTAGGGCACTTTGCGAATGCCCGCCTGGCTAGCTACCACCCTCAAGTTGCAAATCTGTCGCCAAGCACCTAACGTTGTATTCCGGCAGCTGTCCTTGAGAGGCAGTAATTCTAGGTTAGCCTGAACATCTTCGACCACATCATCACTTACCATCAGGTGAGATAGTGGTCAAAGGCTAACCTGTCAGGCATAACAAAAAAAGAACTCTTCCGTGTTAACCTATATTTTGTGTTACCTGTGGCAACTTGTCGACCAACACTAACATGCGCGTTATAATAGAGTTATGGAAAAAAAAAAACAAAATGGAACCGACTTCAACACTCAAAAGTGTGAAATAACTTGTTGAAGTCGTTACCATGATAGTTCAACAGTACCTATTACCACAATATTGTGCGCAAGTTACCGACTTCGACAAGTTATTTCACACTTTTGAGTGTTGAAGTCGGTTTCATTTCTTGTGTAAAATAAGTGAATGATGTGACTCAAAAAGCAAATATAAGCTTCATACAACAGTCTACGATTAATTTATTTGTAGAATAGCATCCGCAGGCAAGAAATAAGCAACTTAAGAATTCTTGTAATTTATTACTTCATAATAGGCTAGCGATGTCGGACTATTTGTTATAGTTAGAGGTTACCAGGAGGGTCTGGTGCTTATTCCGTAACAACCTCATAAAAAGAACCTATTTCAATCTCTTCTTAATCTATGTAATATTTAACGATAAGAATCATACTTTCTTTTTGTTACAGTTATCCCGGAACCACAGAATAAGTAGCATGGATACACCGAGATTCTTCGACACGTAACATCGTCCGTTTTGAACTATCATCGATATGGTTATTGACAAAGTGTTTTTATGTATTTTATATTTTTTCTCAAACATGCTTGGAGATGTGAGCATTATTTTGAAATCCTTCTTCGAGATAAATCGAAATTGCTGTACTGGCCAAATACATGTGCGCAGCGGCCGGCAAAAAATGTATGAAAATCTATATCTGTCGTGTCTAGCGGCCAAATAAATTGCATAGTAAACTCATATCTGTCGTGTAATTTAAAAATGGAACTATCTTTTACTTCGAAGCATGGCAACCAAGGAGGTAACTTATCAAAGGTTTTATTTAAATTTCGAGCTGGCTTGCAAATAGAACACTGTTTATTGAAAAAAAAAACAAATGAACACTTTAACGCGGGCAATTTTATTGTTGTTTGTTGATAGTCATTGATTTTGAAAAGTAATCGTTTCGACAAAATGAGTTCAAGTGAAGACAATAAGTGTGATTAACTTAATTCAACACCACCTGAAATTCTTCACCTCTTTTTTCACCTCTTTAGAATTATCCCAAACCAACATAATCCCCGGAAAGACCACTTAAAATTCATAAATTGTACATTTAACAACTGTATCTTCAAATAAAAAATTCTGCCTAGGTACTACTTTGTTTTAATTTCCGCACATTATTTGAGAAAAGCACTATACAAGCCTTGGCCACAACTAGGCATTGATGGACCTACGTATATGTGCGTTGGCTTCGCCTCGGCCCACATTTACACGTTCGTCCATCAATGCCTCCTTTGCTGGCCGCTGCAGTAATGTACTATTTATTCTAAGAAAACAATAAATTAAAATGAAAATACTTATTAATTTTTTTATGTTATTGTGACGGAAAAAACTCGAGGCCCACCTGATGTTAACCGGACTAACCTCTGCCTATAAGAGATGTATTTCGTCATAAGCCACGAATTGCACTGCGCCCGTCACCTTGAGACAGTTCTTCAGTCTCATGTGTCTGTAATTTCACTGACTCTGACGGCTGAAACACGCTGAAGGACTGCTGCTGAAACACCGTTAGATGCTTGGCGACAGATTTTCAACTTGAGGGTGGTCGCTAGGAATCGAAGGGCATTCTGCGAATGCCCGCCTCCACCATGCGATGAAGCTCAAGCCCGCGGCGGGATTCGAACCATGGACCTGCTGCGCGGTATTCCATAGCCAATGCCACTGAGCCATCACTGCTTCAAAAATTTCTTTGAAAAGTTTCTGGTTCATAATTAAATACCAAAATAAAAAATAAACAAGATTTTTTAACCCTTATCCTCGAAATGTCTTTCAATATCATTATTGAATTATTGTACATATACAAACTCACACCGCCGTGCATGGTCCATGGTTCGATGGGCTTGAGGTTTCACATCATGGTCGTAGGGTATTTTGCGTATACTCACCTGGCTAGCTACCACCCTCAAATAAAAAAAAACTCCAGACACGTCACAGTGCGCTTGGACTGCCACGTCCCTGAGAGTCAGTAAAATTACAGGCACATGAGACTTAAGAACTGTGTGTCTGAGTGTACCATAACCGTTTGTCTTGTGACGAAATGCTTCTGTTGCAGGCGGAGGTCACCGCTTCCCAGTGCAGTTCCGACACAATACCGTAAATAGTGACGTAAAATTTGACGCCAAGTAATTTTAGCTTGTTACAGGTTTCCTTTCAAGATTTAAAATATTTCCCGTTTTTGTAGAGTAATACGACTGTTTTTCCTTAGTCGGTATAGCCGAGCATTTCCAGTGCCATACAATATAAATATTGGGCTAGACATTTGAAAATCCAGATCCAGAAAAAGGAAATGGGACATGGAAGTGACTGATAGTCCTACATAGATACAATAATGGACGAGAAGGTAGTTTTCTTGTTCAGGGTGGTGCTAGCCATGCACCAGCGGCTAGCACCTGCGGCACTCTTTAGCCTCATCAATAACCGCATGGTTCTGAGAATTAACTACAAAACTATCGGAGTTTGTCTTGTTCTCAATTCGTCTTGAATTAAAGTTTATGTTAAACCAGACGAATTGCAAAAACCAGTTTAATTGAGAATAGGACAAATCGAGAAGCGATGAGGATTGAGTCTAACAAGTGGTGGGATTTGAACCCGTAACCGCCTGATCGACAGACTCACACCCGTGACGTCGTAGTCAATAATGTCTTACAAATGTTTATTTATTTATTTATTCAATTAGGACGGCTTTAGGCCAATTACACTAATGATAAAAAATAATATTAATACAACATCAAAATCAATACATTGTTATAAAATTTAAGATACAATATCAATGTCAAACAAACTTAAATCATAATATATAAAATGTCAATTAATTATCATATAAAACAATACCTGTATTACTTAATTAGATTAATATATAAAATGTCATGCAGAATGTAAATGTCGTTTATACTTAAGTAAGTACAAAGTTAAAAACAAATACGTCATACTTGAGGAAAATGTTTTTTCCCATTATTAAGTCAATCTGCACAAGTTAGGTACTTGAAGGCACTTTAAAGAGCTATTTAAATAATTGAACTATTACACTTAAGTTATTGAAACTATACCACGTGTATACATATACAAAGTGTATATTTAAAATAATAAGATATTATGTATTTAATTTCAAAAGTTCAGTGTTGTTTTGTGTGTGGAAGATGATATAAAATTGGAAATAAACATTGACTAGTGTTCATTTTACAAGTAATCTATGGGCAAGTCCAAAACATCAAGGAAATTATTAACTTTAAAATTAATCTCGAATAATTCGACCAAGAATACAATACAGCGCTTATTGATTACGTCACTGTTTAAAATATACTGTTAAATACTAATATTAATTTATATAATACGTCCTTAAAATATTTTAGTCAGTTATGACATCCTATTTATTGTAAATAAGACACGGTTTTCCATCATCAGATGCGATGCGCGTGGCGGCTACCTACTAGCTTCCATTAGTCCAAAAAAGGCCGAGAATAATAGAGAAATTAATACTTTATACATGTATACAGATATTCAATTGAATTTTTTTTAACATAGATTTGTTCAGGATATAATTGGGCACATTTTATGGACTTTGATATAAAAATTCATTATTTACAATTGATTCCCAAACTTTTTCTGTAAACAACTGCATTTCAAATTTATTATGTAGCAGTTATGAAAAAAAATTCCGCACGGATCTGTTGACAAAACATCTTTTCCTTTTCCTTTTTTCTAAATCTATACATTAGTCTTCTTAGAAGTAAAATCAGGAAATCGCCCCCTTTAGCGAACAAATTGAAAACATTATTGTAGGTACTTACATTTTCTTAAAACTACATTGCTTGTTACATTAATTGTGTAGGTAAGTATACATTTATTTTTGTGAATAGCTGATGATTATTGAAAATCCGTGTCAGTCACTTGAGAGAGTCAGGTATTAGTTGAACATTGGAAAGTGGATTTATCTGTGTGATATAATGTCGTATCCTGCGATTAACGATGTATATGGTTATGCTAATGAACCAACTAAAAAATATGAGAGTAAGTACTTCTTTTTCATTACTATTTCATTAATTTATTAATAGCCTTAATTTTTTGCCTGTCTATTTATTTGTGTATTGTTTTTGCAATTTATATTAAACTATCTTCCTGATGAGATAGGCTACATGCTCATGTTTTGTGGCGGAATGTGCGCGAGTCCCACGTGATGTTAAGTGGACTAATCTCTGCCTGTAACAGATGCGTTTCTTCACAAGCGACAAAAGGTACACCAGTCTCACTGAGACATACAGTCGTTAAGTCTCACATGCCTGTAATTTTACTGGCTACATACATACTGTAAGGTGTTTGGAGACACTATATACTTTCTACTTGAGGGTGATAGCTAGCCAGGAATTCCATAAGTTATTCATAACATGTTTTAAAATCGGTCTAAATAAAAGAAATAGTGTTTTATTGACGTGGAAAAAATTAGCATATACTACGAATAAAGACATTTAAGGTAAGCTTAAAAACAGCAGCTAACCTAACTTAGAATTACTGGCTCCCAAGGACAGCTGCTGGAACACACCGTTAGGTACTTGGCGACAGATTTAGAGCTGTAAAAGAAAAAAATTTTGGTCAACTAGGTCACGAAGACTACAAACAAGGTCAGGTTAAAGAAATATGAACTCCTTTAGATACGTTGACGGATGAATCCCGTAAAGTTATGTAGAATATTTTTGTAACAAAAACCATAAAGCGCACATTGTTAGAGATAACTCAAATACTACTCGTCAGATCTCACTTAAATGTAAATGGGAGCACATGACAAGCACCAGCTTTCTAATATATAAAAGCTCGGTAAGCTCTATCCTAGGAGACATGGGGTAACACAACAAAAAAGTAAAGTCTCATTGAGCACCTGCTTCATCTTTTGTAGTCTGTAAAACTGTTAATGAATGTCTACGTACGTGTTTAAAACTAACTAAATCTAAATCACAATGGCGCATTACTTATACGGAAATGATAGGTAGGTATTAATTATTGTGTGGTCTCAACGAGAATAGGAAATATCATATTTAAACCACTATTCTAACGAGGCTCATATTCTATTGTATCAAACATTTGACTTTGTTCTTGCCCGTACAATGGGTTTTACTTTTAACCTAGTGTGCGCAATCTGAATAGAAATACTCGTAATAATACCTAGTTTTTTTTTTGGTATTTTTGTTTGTTGACTCAGAAAGAACTTCCGAGTTTATAGCTTGTCGATATATGGGAACAACCTCCGCCCTACATTGAGTATCGTGCGTATAAATTGCAGTACCATGCGGTATCTAATTTATGATATTTTCTTCATAATGTTGGCATTATTTCGTATTTTCTTATTCCTTAATTACAATCTTATATTATTTGGCCCCTAATTTTTAATGTGGTATTATTTTGACTAAATCTTCATCAATTATTTTAATTTTACTTTTTATTAATTAATTTGTAGGTAATTGATATGTTTTGATACAAAAGGGTTAGGTACTTAAGTATCAGACAGATAACCACAGAAAATAATCCACCTGTACAATAATGAGTAGTTATCAAAAGATCAATGATGGCCGAGCGGTACCTAATAGCTTTGCCATGCCGTGCAGTTCCATTCGACGCGCTCCGCCGCCGGTTTGAGCTTCACCGCATGGTGGAAGAGCATTTTACGAATGCTCGCCATTACTCTAGCTACCACCCTCAAATAGAAAATCTGCAACCAAAATTGTGTCCAAATGCATCTGTTATTGGCAGAGGTTACCGCTTAACATCAGGTGGGCTTCGTGTTCTTCCATCACAAGCACATAAACAATAACTGTATCAAACCCACTCGGATGTGGGATACAAAAAACTATACATGAGATATAAATGAACACGGTGATGTCTGAGATAGATGATGATGAAGAAGTAAAATGATGAGGTATTGATGATTTGTTGCAGATCCTATACTCTCGTCTGAAAACTTCCCGGCGTTCATGAGCTGGCTGTTTGTCATCTTCGGGATTATTTTCACCATTGTATTTTTGGCCATTATCTGCAAAGGTACGTCTACATTTAATTTGGACATCTTAAGTAATAGAAAATAAACTATTAATCAGCATCCACTGTCCGTTCGTACTTGTTACCTGTACGCCAGGGCTGTGTATTTTGAATGGTAACCACTCACCCCTTACAATAAATAACATACCTCTAGAAGAGAAGAATAGCGAAAAATATCTGGGCTTACATATAGACTCGAAACTAAAATGGAATATTCACCTGGAACACATAAATAGGAAACTCTCATCAGTCATAGGCTCACTCCGCCACATAGTTCGATCCATACCACGCAGTTTACGATTAAACATTTACAACACTCTAGTTAAACTACATTTGCTTTATTTGGTTGAAATTTGGGGTAACGCCGCAAAAACAAATCTAGCAAAGCTCCAAATTAAACAAAACAAATTAATTAAAATGCTTTTCAACTATCCTTACCTAACACCTACACATAAGATATTTACCGACACAAAGCTAATGAATATTAACCAATTATATACATATAACACTTGCATTTTAATCAGAAAAATTTTAGACAAAAACATACATACGGACACAAATTTCGTAAAGATAAAAAATATAACTAAACGCAGTTCCCGACGAGCTAGTTTCTTAGTTTTGCCAAGGATCCGTACGAACTATGGTCGGAAAACAATAACGTACGATGGAGCAAAGCTTTATAATAAAATACCCACTCACATTAAAAATGTACACTCATTCAACGTATTTAAATCTAAATTGCAGGACTACATTTTAGCACAACAAAATAAATACGTTGAATGAGTACCTTCATAATGACGACGATGTACCTAATATTATTTTTAATTAATGTTCTCATGTAAGTGACTGCACTGTCTTGTAATGAGAATAAATATCTTTAAACCTAAACCTAATAGGTTGCCGGTGGAACTTAAGTAATCCACGAACGTTTTTTTTTAAATTGTATGGCAATGTAAAAGATACAAGCAGAAAATCTGTCGCCAAGCACCTAACAGTGTGTTCCGGCAGCAGTTTTTGAGAGCCAGAAAAATTACAGACACATGAGACTTAAAGAGTGTGTGTCTCTTTTTGACGGGTGCATTTCGTCAATAGTGACGCAATGCATCTGTTATAGGCAGAGGTTATTCCGTTTAACATCAGGTGGGCCTCGTGCTTGGTTCGTCTTCCGTCAGAAGAACATAAAAAAGAGAACAAATATCTCAATTAAGGCTCGGTATTCAGACAAGCGGGTTGCTTGCAGCGCAGCGAACTACGGCCCTTCGAAAAAGTCAATATCGAATTGAGAGAAATTAATATTGTAACCTAAAGTGGCGTGGGATTCACTCACGCGAGCCGCTGTGGTCCAACGTATCACACACCAGAGAAAACAACATCTAATTTAGGGCAATGGTAAAGGAAACAAACATAACTTTATTTAAACTTTAACGTTGACATTGGATAAAGTAATATGAGTTTCAGAGAGTAAGGTATTCTGCGCACTCATATATATTGTTTATTTTTTAATGCGATTGATTAAATTTGTTACGTAATTCTTTATATTTAAAACATTTTAGGGTTAATTAATCACTTTAATTTGTAGCAATCAAATTTTAATATCGCGAGTTCGACTATCATACACAATAGGACAGTTAAAATATCTAGTACAGTATAAAATATTATAAATATTTAGTACAAAATATTATATTATTAATTATATATTATATATTATTAATTTATTTAATATTATATTATATTTAGTATAAAATATTTAGTACAGCGAAGGTGTTTTGTTTTATTTCCTTTGCAGACTTCAGTTTTTATTTTATTTTGAAATAATTATTTATTTTGAAATAACTGGATTTTATTTAATAAGCAACAAGATCTTATTAAGTCAGCATCTGTTATGTACGATTGTTATATGTACGTACCTATATAAGCTAACAGTAGGTACCGCAAATCTCTCTTCCCTTCCTTCATCCAAGTATAAATAAGATTAACTTTCGAATATTATAACATGAAAACTAATTCTAGCGTGCTATAAGTGTTACGAGTTCTTTGAAGGAAAGTTGAACTCAGAGCCTGTGGAACTTTTAAACTACCCCGAGCAATATAGACCTGGGCCATATGAGTACCCAGCGAACTTCCCCGATAATGGCATCAGGCGCCCTGTTCACTCTGTGCAATTCGGGACAACCAACGTCCCAGAAACGTCGCCGGGACTCCCCGAGCACCTAGTGTCGCCGCAGCGCAGCAGGGAGTCAGTCGCAAACTGGGTAGCCAGACAAGAGCCGATCTACGAATCTATACCAGAGTATGAGATTATGAAGCCTTTTGGTATGTATATTTTATTTATATATTTTATACTAGCGTCCGCCCCGGCTTTGCACGAGTATTTAACAAAAAATTTTAAAAAATATTATAAATTTAAACACTTAAAAATGTACTTATTGTGCCATAACTGTAATAGTTAGACTTATAGTTAGTATTGCGGACCTTTTTTTATAGATATTGATGTCTTCTATAAAATTGTAGTAGGTACATCACTTTGCTCTATTTACAATCATTTCCGCAGCGTACGCGATGTAAAGAATTTATTGGTATTTTTTCTCACTTTGGATTACATTATCGAAGTTTTCATACGGATCCCTAACTTTTGGAAATTTTCTATATGCTATGTTCATCAGGGATAATTTTGGAATCTTATAGTGAAAGAATATTTCAAATCGGTCCAGTCGTTTCAGAGCCTATTCAATTCAAACAAACAATCAAATATTTTCTCTTTATTATATTAGTTTAGATACAGGGTTATTGGAAAAATGCTAACTACCTCATCGGGCTTACTTCTGTTAGTCGTTACAAACATGTTTAGTCCAATGTTTTATTTATTGTTTGTGACGGAACAAGTACGAGGACCACCTGATGTTAAAAGTCTTTTGTGCCTGTACCTACTTAATTTATTATTTCATAGTTTTTATTAGCTCGATATAAATATTCAAAACTCAAGAGCGCGGCGCGGTGCGGTCCAGTGTTGCCGCGGCGCGGCGGGCGCTCTTAGCTCAGAGTATAATAATTATAGGCATTGTCTTTTACTGCGGGAACTCAGAAGTGTCAGACAGTACTAGAAAAACTTAATGGTTTTTTTTCTGGCAGATGTTTTAGGTTTTGAGTAAAGTCGTAGAACTAGTGTTGTAGGTATGTCTTGTGAAACGGAGGTGGTCCACGAGTGGTTGGTTGGTACTTAGTGTGGGTTTTTCCAATTACCCCGTATATTCTAAATTATTAAGGTAATAGGTATAAAAACGATTAATAATTTGTATAATGCCATTTTTCCTCAGCATGCAATAGTGCTTATAATCATATTTAGATATAGTATAGAAGGGTAGCGACATCATACCGAGAGTTAAGTGTTTGAAAAAACACTTCTTTCGATTAGTTTGATGGCCGGGCACCGTCCCCTATTACGGTTAAACTTCGATAAAATATACCCTTTATCGAAGCGGTTAAAGCACAAAGTTTCGATTCGAAATAGAGTGTCCAGATGGCCGATTGGCTTAGGCATCCGGCCAGAAATCGGATGACGCGGGTTTGATACCCGCCCGGAACAAAATATATTGTGTCGCAATTATTTGTAAAATGTGATTTTCACTTAGCACTTTCATTAGGTGCTTGTAATCATAATATCTAGAAATATAAATAGTACGTTATCAGTTAGTACATTACAAATGACAGTCGTCGAGAGGTACATATGACGTCCGTAGACTAGTACAACTTACACTAATGCACTTACGGAGGTCCGTGGGCGACAGGGGTCACTTTGTTATGTTATTGTGATGAAACAAGCACGAGGCCCAACTAATGTTAAGCGGTATCCTTTGCCTATAATATATGCATTTTGTCATAAGTGAGGAATTGCACTGCGCCCATCACACTGAGACATACAGTTGTTGAGTCTCATGTGGCTGTAATTTTACTGGCTCTCAAGAACTGCTGACGGAACACACTGTTAGGTGCTTGACAACAGATTTTCAACTTGAGGGTGGTAGCTAGCCAGGCGGGCATTTACAAAATGCCCTTCCACCATGCGGGGAAGCTCAAGCCAGTTGTGGTGGGGATCGCACCAGGGACCCGCGGCACGGCAGCAGTCCATAGCTAATACCGTTCGGCCATCATTGCTTGCTCGTTTGTCCTCATATATCACATATACATAATATTAGAATAGTTCTTTTGATTGGTTGTTACTTTCAGAAAGGCCTGCACCCGACATATCTCAGCGGCCGCCGCACCCACTGCCCCCAGATGTTGTCGCACGTAAGTTTTCTAAATACCTAGGAGTTAGTTAATTGCAAAGCAGAAACTGACTTGTTGCACCAAGCGTTCGTTCTAAAACACAAACGCAATAAAATGTCTCTCTGAGCGATTTGTGAACGATCCTTTTCTTTCAGCACAGTGACAAAGTGCAAAGTTAAGGGTGAACTAGTGGTGGGTCAGTTCTCCATACAAACGTCGTAGGGGGATTCACTCCCTTATTTAAGGATTTGTTTCTTCATTATCTAGGCTTGTATCGTAACTTTTTATAATAAGTAATTTACTTGAGAGTTATGAGTCACGAAACATTTTCATATAAAGTTTTCGAGGCTCAAAACTTTCAACATAATTATCTTTTTGAAATTTCGGCATCACACAAGCACAATATTGTGATAATAGATACTTTTGAACTATCATGGTACTGACTTCAACAAGTTATTTCACAATTTTGAGTATTGAAGTCTATTCTAGGCCAGCACTCCATGGAGAACCAATACTAATATAAGTTTATTTCTTTACAGAGAGTGGGCGATACATTCACTACGACACTCCATACGAAGATCGTATATTCCGTTTGGGGCGGCTGCGGTGCGAGCGGAATCCTAACGGCGGCGGCCATGTTGGTGAGAATCTACCTCATCTGATCTTATTAGTCATTTCTTCTTTTTCTATAGGCACTGTCCTTCATCTGAAATCTATACCATAGAATAAAATTATCTCTACACCTACCTTATCTCTCCTTCATGTAACTTAACAATTATTAATTGACCGAGCGAGAACTTAGTTCGAGCAAAGCGTCAGAGACGCTTAAAATGCTTTCGTATGTCCGGTTGTTCTCCTGTGTGTACGTTGCTTTTCCCAACCGAATCTCACGAAATTTCGTGAGCAGGTTTCATAAGTCCATATTTTTTTTTGTCGATTCAGTTTTTGTTTTTTTTTTTCATAATAACGGAGATATAGGTACACCATATGGTTTTGAAGGTATGGACGCCTTCGCTTCAGTTACCTATAAGTGATAGTCTCTGTCGTTTAATCAATTATTTATTTTCGATGTTTCTGTAGCCAGTACATTAATTCGGGATAAATACGGGAGAAAATTAGATCATAAACAACAAAATTATGTAAGTATAAGATTACCAAGTATGTAAAATTATTGTATATTTACTACTTACCTCTTAGTTCTGATACAACTAGCTTTCGCTGGGGCCCGCGTGTTATTGGAGTTAAGTCCAAGAAAATCATTTATTATTCACATTACATATTTTTGTATTTTGTGACCCATTCTCCCATAAGCATGCGCAGTGAACCTTTATTCAAATGTAAGCTATGCAAGGGCAGAATCGCGACGCAAGGTCTACAGCTCGGAGAGTTTCTAGTCATACAATTATTACTTAAAAAGGTGCCGGGTTGGCATGTCATGTAAATAATCTGTTTTTAGTATATAATCCCTTCTTTACGTACATTATTTCTTTATTGCGTAAATAATCTATACTGCATGTAAGTATATAATATCTTTTCAATATAGGTACATAATTAGTAATTCTTCATCGAACTTATCTCATATTGGTTTACCTAATAATGATATATTATGTAGGTACACAATAGATATAAGTATGTAGGTAGACGCGTGTATTTAAATCTTATACGTTTACTTTGAAGCGCTCGTTGCGTAGCTCAATCATAGTAGAAAGAGGGCTTTCTACTATGGCTCAATAGTCGTTATTACCCGAATGTCCACCGCGGTCATGACTTGGATGGGGGATCGCTTAGTAGTAATGCCACTAGCGGTCACCTATCCAGAACTCCACCAGGCCCAACGACTCAGTAAGCTACACTTCGAGCGATCCGAAAGAATTCGATTGAAATACCGACTGTACCCACACACTTATATTATGGGAGGGGATATCTATCTATATATATATATTTTTTTTTTTTTATGCCTGATAGGTTAGCCTTTGACCACTATCTCACCTGATGGTAAGTGATGATGTGGTCGAGGATGTTGTTCAGACTAACCTAGAGTTACTGGCTCTCAAGGACAGCTGCCGGAACACACCGTTAGGTGCTTGGCGACAGATTTTCAACTTGAGGGTGGTAGCTAGCCAGGCGGGCATTTGCAAAGTGCCCTACCACCATGCTGTAACGACTGCTATCCTAAGACAACAACCGGGACCGACGGCGCTCAGTAGTAATGTCACCAGCGGTCACCCATCTAAGTCATGACCGCGGCGGACGTTGCTTAACTTTGCTGATCGATTCAGAATGGCTAAGCAAACTTGGCTACGAGCGCTACAAAATATATATCCTACTATTATATCTGTACCTAAATTCATCAATCACCACTTTTCATCAATATCTACGTGGGTAAAACCGCAAAGAGCCGCTACAGTTAATTTTGTTCTTGTTACAGTGATACCAGAAACTCCGAGATTCTTGGATTCGCCGCTCGAAGGACCATCGATGTATTAGGAAGTATTATAGTAAATCTGGACGCCATTTTGTATTCACCTAAATTAGTATTATATATAAAAACAACGACATTCTGATCTGCTTTTTAATGCTTCCTCCTTACCCGCCGACCCCACAGCCAGTAGTTCTAATTTTGCGTTCTGTTTCAAAATTATTTAGTGAATTTTACCGACTTCGACGCTATTATGATAATCAATTTCAAATTGTAATATTGAAATATTCAACATTCTATTGCCATGTTCAGCAAAAAACTGTTATAGTGCCACTGCGAGAAGAGTGTACAGTAGGTACAATACATTCGGGGACATCCTTGTTATCTAACAAACTATATATTACTTTGCTTTAACGATATTTGTTTAAATAAAACGGCAGATGATGAGTTATTTTTCAGTTAGTTTTTCGTTTTCATTTAAAAAAATGTTTGATTTATAATAATTCTGAACTGTATAATTAGCTATTTTAATCAAAATATATTTTCACATAGTTATACGGGACGTAATCACGATCGAAACGTCGCGTCGACGGAAATAAATAAAAATATACATGTTTTATCGCGATTAGGTAAGTCCCGTTAAATACTTATAACTATGTGTTCAAGTCGCGAAAGTCCTAAAGTTACTATATTTTTTTGAGCATTAAATCTATAAGAACTTAAATATAATGTCACACATTTACCTAAAACGAACTTATTATTTGTCTTTTTTATTATAAGTAAACCCTTGCACCGCTATTTTATCTTTATTCCTAGTGTTGTAATCGTGTTTGTTATTGTTTAATTTAAATTTACTGAAGTTTTACCTACATACATAAAATTATCAAATATACGTATATACCGACACGCTCAGTGAAGTTATAATATCAGTTTATTTAAAATTATTATAATATATTCATATAGAAAGAAAGAAAGCAAATACATTTATTTCTGACATCAAAGTTTTACGAACAAAACAAAAAAATAATATTACATATAAAACAAAGATCAATCAATAAAAGAACAAACATAGACAAATCCAAAATATATAATAATACATAAATAAAATAATTTCGATGTTGCGTGACGTCAGAAATGAGCCCGGACTCAGCATGTTTTTTTTTATTCCTGATAGTCTTACCTTACCTTTACTTACTTAGCCTTTCACCACTATCTCACCTGATGTTAAGTGATGATGTGGTCGAAAATGTTGTTCAGGCTAACCTAGAATTACGGGCTCTCAAGGACAGCTGCCAGAACACGCCGTTAGGTGCTTGGCGACAGATTTTCTACTTGAGGGTGGTAGCTAGCAAGGCGGGTATTCGCAAAATGCCCTTCCACCATGCTATAACGACTGCCATCCTAAGACAAAAACCGGGAACAACGGCTTAACGTGCCCTCCGAAGCACGTGCACGCTCAGTAGTAATGTCACCAGTAGTCACCCATCCAAGTCATGACAGCGGCGGAGGTTGCTTAGCTTTGCTGATCGGTTCAGAATGGCTAAGCAAACTTCAAAAATGAACCATAGCGCTGTTTTTCAGTCGGAACTCACGAGTAACATCACGAACGCACATGAACAAGAACATAAAATTAAAACACGTTAACAATACTAATAAAAGAAATAACCATAATTTTGTTTTTGTTTTAAAGATTGCACAAACCACGAACACACCCATAAACAGACGTGGAGCTGTCACTGTCACTGTCCTGTGACAGTTAACAACTAGCCATGCGTTTGATAAAGCGTACCTATCAATCAATCCAATCTTATCCTGTTTTTTTATTTATACACGCCACGTTTTAACACGTCATCATATAGCGTCTGTGATAAGCTAAGGCTTTGTCGGGCCTCGTTCTAATTAGAGATTTAACATCCTTAAACACGAGATAGAAAAAGAAAAGTGTTTTAATGAAACTAATTTATAAATCATCCAAGTTGGACATATAGATTATGCTACATACCTGATACTTGAAAATTTCAGATTCTCAACTATTTGGTTTCTGAGATAGTCCTCGTAAAAAAGTATTTCAATTTAAAATACTTTATTTAATTAAAAAATCTGATACTCAAAAGGCAGCAGCGCCTTCTGAGGCACTGATATCTCACACTGTGATCCCCAACAAGACGCTTGCCAAGCGTGGGGATTATTGTAAACCCCACAAAGGCTGTGTTCAGCAGTGGACAATCTGGCTGATAAGTATTAGATAGTGGCTGTAAGTCCACTTTGCTCTTTGGCGACGGAACCCTAGAAAATGACGAATTTTTTACAAAGTATCTCTCCACGCTACAGACGACGTGGGTTTCCACTTTAACTAATTATGTCCAGTCACAAAAAACTCGAAACATTCGAAGCTAACTTCCTATTTTTTGCACGAAAGGGCGGCAACGGATCTGTCAAAATTTTGACAGCTAACCTTAAACGGATGTGAGTAATTTCTCATTTCAGCCCGAAATAAGCTGTTTATCCCAATTTCGGCTTTACGCAAGATTTGTAACAGAAAATACGAGCTATTTTAAGCTTATTGTCGACGGTAAAATATATTTCTTGTGTTACTCCTGCCCTATATCCGTCAAGGGAGTTTTTTTTTCGGAACGTGCAGTGGCATTGGGCTCGGCTCATTATGCCGATTATTTTTTTTGTTAGAAGCCGGAAATTCCAACGGTTGTGTGTTTAATGTCATGCATGCGATGGAGAGTGGAGTTATAGGTATGTACTTATTATGATTTAGATAAAGGTTGTTAAATATTTATTAATATACCTAAGCATAAGAAACTCAAAGTAATTAAACAACTTTAAACGGCGTAAATCGCGTATATTTTTCATTATTTTATCCCGATGTTTCAAACACTTTGCAGTGATCGTAAGATAAGATAGGATAAGAAACTCAACCTAATTCAAAATGTTTCAAACCAACACAGGTAGTATAGAAAAAGTTCCATTTACCTATTTCGCTTATTTTGAAGCGCTCGTAGCGAAGTTTGCTTATGTTCTTCTTCATCAGTTCGCCGCGGTCAGGAGTTGGATGGGCGGCCGCTAGTGACATTACTACTGAGTGTGCACGTGCTTCCTGGTGGAGCATTTGCGAGCATTTTGCGAATGCCCGCCTGGCTAGCTACCATCAAGTAGAAAATCTGTCGCCAAGCACCTAACGGTGTGTTCCGACAGATGTCCTTGAGAGCCAGTAATTCTAAGTTAGCCTGAACATCTTCGACTATCATTAATTACCATTAACTGAGATAGTGGTCAAAGGATGCATAAAAAAGATTCGTTGTCGATTCGAGAGGTTTGCACGGTAGGTGCTACAACACGTGGTGTAGAAGTTCTAGAGGCAGAGGTGCCGCCTCGATTTTTAGTTAGTTGAAGTCGACGGTTTTTTTCGACCATTTCATAAAAGTAAACCCGTTCTCATCCACCTGAGAAGGCACAATACGAGAATAATAATAAATTAATACTTATTTTATGAAAACACTTTAAAATATATAAAAATAGTGACGATTCCGCCTAATTTTCCTGTTAAGCCGCCGTGAAGTAACAAATATCACGCAGCTAAACCGGAAGAATTTCCGACGTGTTTCGGCTCTACACGATGCATCCTCAGGAGGTCTTGACTCGAGCCTCCGACTTGACGCGAGCGCACAAAGTAACGCCTGAATCCATTCATAATATTAAGTAATTTGTTACATATAAAGTTTCACAAATAGGTACTAATAAATCAGGTTCTATTCTCAATTTCAGCCAAAACCGGAAACCTAGTAAGATCCAAAGATAATAAAGAGTGGTATTGTAAGGGTCCTGTCACACACAAGCACGTACCAAAACCGGACGTTTTACAAAAAGGTTTTTTATTCTTCCTCGTGGCAAAGGAACATTGACCATACAGCCCGACATCCTTTCTGTAAACAAAGAGGGAGGATGCGCCACAATTTTATTAATATTGCTTAGGAAGTTGTAAAAACTAGTTTTACGATCTCCTTAGGGTATATATACAGGGTGTGACTATATTGAAATCGATCTGTTATGTAATTACTAAAGGCATGTATGATGTTTGACAGTAAGTACAGGAAGCACAATGTTGTTACGGATATAAGCTATAAAATGAATGAAATGATTTATTTTTAGAAACAATAGGTATATTTTCTGACAACATTACAACAAATACTACGAGAGGCTCGTCTCCTGCAAAGTGTTTATCGAATTATTCAATTAAAGAGGCGGGTCTACACACAATACTTTGTTTCAGAAACACGCACTGTACCTACATTTGGTCACATAGTATTACTTGCTCAGTGATTGGTTCATGTCAGTACCGCGCCCCTCTCTAGTTTCATATTTTTTTATAATAGATGCTTACACTGGTAAGCATCTACACATACGTACCACATATGCCACGGAAAGTATAAAACAAAGTTATTGTTTCGACCGTAGACAAAAATTTAGTGTTTTTGTATAGGTTCGGTAAAAAAGTTTTTAAGACATTCAGTAAAACAATAAAGAGTAGATAACAATAAAAAGTTATATATCTATCTATCTAAAACATGTGCAATGTTCACATACAATCGTGGAAGTACAGTGATTTAACATACTACATAAACACTTTGAATGATCTAACGTAACAGCGATTAGATGCATACATATATTTCTACGCGGGTTTGAAGAACCCTGCCCATGGGGTGCTGGGCTAGAATGTCACCACCTATCTCTCCTGTGGGTGTCGTAATACCGAACGGTGGTGGCAGTGCCTTCTGAGGAACTTCTATCTTTTATTCCATTCCCTTGCCAAGCGTGGGATTATGGAGACTACATTAAGCAGTAGACAATCCAGCTGATACAGTAAGGAATCTTATCATCTCATCTAGAAACGGAAGAATGACACAACTACTGATAGAAAAAGCTCACGACACAGCTCTGGCGGCGCCGGCGCCCGGCTAACTCTCGCATATTGACGAATGTCTACGATATTCAATCGTAGGAGGCGATAGACCAGTGAAAACTTGTCTACGTCACTGCGTCTAATTCTAAAAACACAAACACAACAACTAAGTATCAAAGATTTTGTCCGAGTTTAAAAGTCATATTATCATTGCCTCTAAAATACTGAAAAAGAATAAAAATTCGCGTCAGTTAAAATTATAGAGACAAAACAGGTAACATAAGAACAGTTCTTCTAGGTTAGCCTAAACAACACCTTCGACCACATCATCACTCAACATCAGGTGAGATAGTGGTCAAAGGCTAGCCTATCAGCTATAAATAAAAAAAAATGTGTAGTAGTAAGCACCAGTAAAAATAGAACATCCTGTACACAATTATCCTCTTTATTATATAACTAAGTGACAATGACGTCTCCCGAATGTCTGTAACAATCGCTTCCGGCGGACGGACAGACGGACAAAAGTATTTTTTATAGTTATTATTATGCACCGCGCCGGAGACTGTGCGTCTATGGAGATCGTGTATTTTGGAACGTTTCGACTGTTTCCGCTGTTTTATTTGTTTTAAATATTTGAACTGGGTAGGTAAATATATTAAATGTCAACAAAACGCATCTGAAATTTCCATTTCTTACTGCTGATAGACTTTATAGTCCATTGAAAAGTTAGACATTGAAAAGTTTCCGAGATATCGCGAAATAAGTGTTTTCACCCCTTTTTCCAAGATGCCGGCCGGGGGACAAGGGTTGCGAACCCACAAACTTGAGGTTAAGCTTCTATTGACCACCCACACATGTCTCAAAAATAAAATTGCGTTCTCTAATAAATGCAATATTTGCTCCTTAAATTGTAACATTTCAATGGACTATTAAACACATAATGAGTCGTACTGAACTAATGAATATTTCCAAGACAAATTCATACCAATGGGTGATTATTGTGCCTGTTGTTTGAAATTAATTTGTTTTATTATTGTACCTAATCGTAGTCTCTCAGCGCTTGTAGCTTAGCTTGTCTAGTCGTTCTTAACCGATTTACTAGGTTAAATACTAGGTGTTTGAGGCTGTAATATAGTCGAGCGGTACCTAATTATTATGGACTGCCGTGCCGTGCCACATGACCATTATTCCGCCCCGTAAGCTTCACCGCATGGTGGAAGGGCATTTTGTAAATGATTGCGTACCTAACTACCGTCCGCAAGTAGAAAATCTGACGCCAAGCACTTAGAATTGTGTTCCGGCAGCAATCCTTGAGAGCCAGTGAAATTACAAGCACATGAGACTCAACAACTGAAGGTCTCAGGATTACGGGCGTAGTGCAGTTCGTCACTTGTGTTGTGACGTAATGCAACTGTTATAGGCAGGGGTACTGCTTAACATCAGGTGGACCTCGTGTTTGTTCCGCCTAAATCACATCAAATTAAAGCAACGTCTGCTGCGTGTGATAATAAATAATTATATTTTGATAGGTATTATTAAATTTAAAAGTACTGGTTATTAAATTGTGTAAATGAAATTTTTAGTACTACATACATAACAGATGATGTTTTTAATATTTGCATATTTTAAAATTTGCACACCATTGTAACCACCTGCTGTATCCAAACTATATTCTAGTAAATAAATGATTTTGAATTAGCGGTCATGACTTGTATGGGTGAGCGCTAGTGGCATTACTTCTGAGTGCGCAGTGGGCACGTTCAAAGTTGTCGCGTGTCGGTTGATGGATGTTAGTAGTATAGTAGTTGTAGTAGTAGAAAATCTATCGCCAACCACCTAACGGTGTTGGAGGAGCTGTCTTTCAGAGTATAATTCTGGGTTAGCTTTAACTACATCTTCGACCACATCATCACTTATCATCAGGTGACACAGTGGTCAACGGCTAAATCGTAGGTATATTAGCTATAAATAAACATTTAATGGCACAATAATATAGGTATAGCAAAAGATGTTGGCTTGGGTTCTTCCTATATATATATGTATTGGTATTCAAGGCGGAGGAATGGAATTACTTAGTCCGGCCACACCTGCCTACGTAATTCGTCTATGGGTAATCTGTGAATACGATAGAAAAATAGTACTTTCCGACCTACGTGATGCTTGACAAAGAATCTGAAAACAAAAAAACAGGAACTTATTGTCCAAGCGGATAAACGGACGTGTGGACAAACCACCGGACGTAGTGTGTAAACACCTTTACAGCTTTCTGCGTGTTTCGTAGAAAAAAAACTACATATTGTGTTAGACATCACGTAGACTGGTTTTCGGCGGGAAAATCAGAGTTATGACAACTTTGTTATATTTTTAACCGACTTAAAAAAAAAAGACTCTCAAATCTTTTGTTTTTTTTTTTTTAATTTTGTAACCTCAGAATTTTTGACTGGGTGAACCGATTTTGATGCTCCTTTTTTTTATTTGAAAGCTGATGCTTATCGTGTGGTCCCATTTCAATTTCCTTCAGTAGCAAGGGTCACTAAAAAGAGTAAAAAACATGCACACAAAATTGTGATAATAGGTACTTTTGAATAATAATAATAATGATAATATTTATTTGCTTAAAAACATGGTAAAATTGTAATAATATAATAAAATAATGACATCTATACAGTTGACAGATAGAGAGGGATGTCCGTGCATGTTTTTTGCCATTACAGCATGAAAATTATTAAGTTTTTGCAACGTCAAAACAATAATAATGTCAAGAAAAAAAACTAATAATCATTAAACAATATATAAGTATAAAATCATTGATGTGAAAATAAATTAATGTCAATGAAATATTATTAAGATTATGTTGCAATATTTCTATAATTAAAGAATTCGTTCACTGAATAAAAACACATCTCAACCAACCACTTATGCAATCCAACTCGAAACATGTTGGCATTCATATTCTTAATATCATCTGGCAAGTTATTATAAACCTTTACTGCCATATAATGGGCATTTCTTTTTAGAGAAGGCTTGCATTTCGGTAATGATAACAAATTGTCAGCTCTAGTAGGAAGGTTACATTGGCGCATCTCTTGGTGTTTCACAAACATGTCAGGATTCTGACGAACAAACAATGCTAACTGTTTTATGTAAAGGCATGAGAGAGTGAGCAATTTCAAACGCCTAAAATGCGGTTAACACGGTTCCAGAAAGTGTACACCACAGATAGCACGTATACACTTTTTTTGGGCTCTAAATGTTCTGTCTGCGTCTACGGAGTTACCCCAGATTATTAAACCATACTGCAGTGTAGAAGCTACGTAGCCGTGGTAGGCCTGAAGTGCAGCTTCGACAGAGACTATTTGTCTTATTCTCTTAATCGCAAAAACGAACCTATTTAACTTTGTACATACATTGTGAACATGAAGTTTCCAATCACACTTGTTATCAATTTCAATCCCAAGAAATCTAGTAGCATTAACTTCTTCAATTGTATTAGATTGGTAAATACCAATCTAATACAGTCAACAAACCCATCAATTTACTAACGCTAAATATAGCGTTACTAAATTGATGGGTAGCATTAATAGTATGGAATTGCATTATCTTCGTTTTAGATACATTTACTTGTTAATTATTTTTGTTCATGCTCGATATCTCTGTACACTGATACCTATCTTTTAGGTAACTTAAGAACCAATCAAAAGCTTGACCACGAATTCCATATTTAAAAAGTTTTGACAGTAATGTATTATGGTGAACAAAATCGAAAGCGCTTGTCATATCAAAAAATTGAGCAACAGAATGGTAACCTTTCGTAATGCCGTCGATTATCGATTTGACCACTTTATAGATCGCTGATGTGGTTGACCTATCCTTGCGAAAACCATTCTGCTCAGGAGTCAAGATATTAAATCTTTTCGCAAATTCAAGCAGTCTTTTATGCATTGCCCTTTCAATCACCTTGGCCAAAACAGGTATAAGGGTAATTGGTCTGTAATTGTCCATCACTTTAGTATCTCCTCTTTTGTGCAAGGGTTTAACAATCGATTTTTTCAATTTATCTGGATAAACTCCTTCAACAAAAGAGAGGTTGATAATATGGCTAATCACGGGTGCAAGATATAAAACGCATCTTTTTAGCAGCCATGTAGGAATCTCGTCATATCCAACTGCATTCGAATTTTTCAGTGTTAAAATAATTTTGTTAATTTCATCAGAAGTGGTAGGTTTTAGAAAAATATTGGAAGTACAGCTATTGAGCTTCAAATCGTGACATTTATGAGTACCTGATTTTTTAGTTCTATTAATGAAATGTTTGTTAATATCTATGTGAACTCTAAGATTTTTTTACCTGTAGATGAGTTGTGTGCCCTCCATATTTACTAGACGAATTCAGGTTAATTACCAGAGTCACTACCAGTCTTGCACTTCCGAGCGTCCTGTGAATACGTCGCCGCTAATCGTGTTTTTTATGAATAATCTGTACAATATGCCTTCCCTGTGTCTTTAGACTCTGCACCAATTGTACAAGCAGTGTGAGAGATAAGAAAACTGTTTCATTTCACGCGTAGTTATAGTTTTAATTTATGAAATAGAAAATATCGTCATTTTGATTTATCTAAGGAACTAATCCCAATGAAATGGATGAGCGAGATATGTGTATCGTTTGGTGTGAGAGAGTGAAAGATATTGCAGTGTAATGGTGATCGGAACGTCTCGTGGCAGTTCGGTGGTTACACGAATTGCTTATTTATCTCTTTCTTACAACAGATATAACGCATAATATTTGAACGTTCTTTCCTTGGCATTACAAACTGCATATACATGAGCGTAGGTATGTAGATAGGTAAATTCTAGTAAGCTTTTAGAGCAGTGGTGTTCGGATATAACTTCTCTAGTATTTCAACTCTCTGTGTGAACTATCTATCTATTCTAGGTTAGCCTGAACAACATCTTCGACCACATCATCACTTACCATCAGGAGAGATAGTGGTCAAATGCTAACCTATCGAGAATAAAAAAAGAAAACATGGTACCGACTTCAACAAGTTATTTCACACTTTTGAGTGTTGAAGTCCATTTTTTTGGTATATTTTTGTTAGTATCGAAAGAGTTTCAAGAATTTTTTGACTCTTATTTAACCGCTAAATTCTAATTTAAATTATTTATTTGCCATAATGTAGGTCCATTACATGTCCTAAATAAATTACTTCATAATGTGTGGCTATAGGTACATTTAACAAATTACTAGTTCTACTTCATCTAATTTCACAATGTCGTTTCATTTACATACTTACCAAAATATATTATTCATGTAAATCATTAACTTCTAATTTATCTGTTAGAAATTCACCAATAGTATAATAAACTCTATCAATAGGAAACTCCTTTAATTTCAATATTCTTAGCCTCTTTTATGGTTTGCTATAGATCGGTAATTAATTAATCCAACTGAATCAATTCTTATATACTATGCGAACTCGCGCCGAACTTTAGAGCCGCTAAATGGGAAAATCGTAAGAAAAAAATACCTACCAATCTCTTTGTGTCAAATAAAAATAAGTTACAAAAATGTCATTTTCTAAATCGTCAAATTGTTACAGCCCTATTACTGAAAAAAAAACAATTTGCGCGGGTAACCGAAATAGCACCGGAAACACATCTCCCTAATTATTGCTTCACACAAACTACTTGTTTAAATCGCAAAAAATATTCATTTGTAAAATAAGCCTAATATATATAGAGTTAAGATGCATACAAAAGTAACAAATTAGAGTTAAGACGTTCTTTAGTAGTTTATTTGTGCGGAAACGATTTGTCTCGGACCA
Source organism: Plagodis dolabraria (assembly GCA_963854805.1). Classification (NCBI taxonomy): domain Eukaryota; kingdom Metazoa; phylum Arthropoda; class Insecta; order Lepidoptera; family Geometridae; genus Plagodis; species Plagodis dolabraria. The sequence goes on along the minus strand of OY978469.1, from coordinate 1,414,084 downwards.
CATGCTGACAGGCAGGATGCGAGAAATTCATTATCGATATTCGAAAAGCAGATGTTATCTCTTTCTTACTACTTATCGTAAGCTTATGAATGAAAAGGACAGTAAAACCCGCATCCGGACCTCAGCAACGACGCTTGCTTGCAAAATTGACATACGGTATTTATGCCGGCAGTGTACTTTTTTGTTGAAACAACTTTGACTTTAAGAACAACAAGTTAGAGTCCAATTTGAAATAATATGCAACGTGTTTTAATGCTATTAGACAGTGTTTAAGCCATGCATTCATTCATAACAAGTCTGGTAGTAAAACGTAATTCATATATTTTAGTTTACGTCATTCGGTCTCTTGTGCTGTAACGAGAGAGACGTGTTCCGTGGTTCCTGCATTAGCGTGTAATCATCATTTATTTTATGGTAAAAAACAAGTGTGGTGTAAATACAGTGATTTAGTGAATATTTTTGTGAAGAAGAGGATTGTTCGTTGTTCATATTATAATTAAATGGTGAGTTTGGTATGAGTACATTATTTTTGGTTAACATGGGCTAAATAACTGTAGGTAGGTACTTGACAAGTTTTAAGCAAAATATATTATAATTATGTAGAACCAAATACTTAATATTATATTTACGTATGTTGATAATTGAACACAATTCTGTTAACAATTTCCAAAACTTACGTGTACCCTATTATTTTAAAGAATGGAACGGAATAAAATAGAAAACTGTTACGTTTGTAAAAAAAAGTTACAAAATTAACTTTGTAAACCTTATTAGAACATTGTATTTTAATATTTTAGTCTATATTGAGTAAGGTAAGTGGGCGGTGAATTCGTTTGCGTTAAAATCAGAAGAAAGCTTATAATATATATATATATATATAAGTATATATAAGCTTTCTTTTGATTTTAACGCAAACGAATTCACCGCACCTTATGTCTTATCATATCCTTCGCACATTTCAAAATAGCCTATGTAAAAAGAACCCCCTTTAACATAGGACATTTTTTAATAAATAGACTCCGTCGTTTTATTGCAGTAATCCATATTTAATAATAACATATATTTTAAGAAAATATTAAAATATTAATTACCTAAAAAAAACTTAAATATTATAAAAAAAACTTAAACTAACTCAGTAATTAATATTACTGAGTTAGTTAAAGTTTTTTTTTTATGTATAAAAGGTTAGTCTTTGACCATTATCTATCCCATAGAGATAGATATACTATTTTCTCTTTTCTGTGATCTAACCTTAAGGTAAGTGATGATGTGGTCGAAGATGTTGTTCAGGCTAACCTAGAATAACTGGTTCTCAAGGACAGCTGCCGAAACACACCGTTAGGTGCTTGGCGACAGTTTTTATACTCGGGGGTGACAGCTAGACAGGCGAGTATTCGCAAAATGCCCTACCACCATGCTATAACGACTGCCATCTTAAGACAACAACCGGAACCGTGCCCTCCGAAGCACGGAAGTGCTCAGTAGTAATGTAAAAGTGTAAGTACTGTAAAGTCACTAGCGGTCACCCTTCCAACTCATGACCGCAGCGGACGTTTGTTAACTTTGTTGACGATTAAGAACGGCTAAGCAAACTTCACTACGCGCAGCGCTTCGTTCATTAGACGAAATTGTCACTAGACATATTTTTTTTATAATTTTAAGTGTCTTTCTAAAATATTAAATTAATGTTTTCTTAAAATATAGGTATGTTATTATTAAAGAAATATTTTCATATATGCTAAGTATTATAGATTAAAATGCACACTATTAAATTAAAATTTAGATAGATTTAAGATATAAAGAATGGACCAGAACCAATAGTTATGTGGTCGCTTGAAGCCTTAAAAATATTATCATATAAAAAACTTAAGTAACTTAAGTGGAGTATGTAATGTCGCTATGTTCAAAGTTTTTAGATTGAAATCAAACATTTGAAACATAAACAATAGGTACTTAAACTACTTTACTAAATAATTCATCTACAGCTACAACCACCACCTTCTTGCTTATTCTCACTAAACCATGAGAACTCAGACACAATACAACATTGAGAAAAGCACATCTCTATTCCCTAAATTACAATATCTGACCGATGCCGATGTGCAAACAAAAATAGACTTTAAATTCGTAAACATATTCTATTGTGTAACCAAATAGAGCACAGTTTTGCATGCACGTCGATCCAAATAAACAAAACATTGGCAACCAAAATTCAAACTCATTGTCAGCTACATAGAGCACATCTTAATTTGCTTGTGTGTGGTCTCATTAGAATCAAGAAATGTAGTGAAAAGTATCAAGATACATAATAATGGCCGCTGCTGTGCGCCGGAAACGGAAGTAAGTGAGAGCGCGGGAGCAGCTGTTTGGCAGGTAATGGCGGGAAACAATGGGCCAATTATAACGAATTCCCATTGCCGTTTTGTGTCGAATCCAACACTGGAGAAAGAGAATTACTAAGTAATAAGACATCATAATCGCCGGTGACATCAATGCTTCGAGCTGCACTGGTGGGGAAGTGAGATGGAAAACCAGAGAGGAAAAGCCTACGGCGCGTTCCTTAACGAAGCTGTCAGATTCTCAACAATGGAGATGAACCTACCTTTGAAACTTACAGGAGAGGCAGAGCATGTACAAGCGGAGTTGATGTAACCGCTTGTAGCGCGCCGCTCTTGGGCAAAATCAAAGATTGGCAAGTAGACAGTAGAATCACGTCTGATCTTATATCATAGGAGATCTAATTTTCGTGTTGAGCCGACACGTGACGTTATAAACGCTACGTAGTAAATTGCTATAGACTAGACGTCTCGGATATCGTATTACAATAGATTAAATAAACGTAAGATATTTAATTCATAATTAGTACCGCTACATAGCAAGATTTGGAACCCGTACCAATTTGAAAATTTTTTTTTCATGCTGTTGTTTCTTTCCTATACTGCCGTACTTCTACATGTTAGGATTAATATTCAATGTAACGTGTGATTGATCTCATGTGAACTGTATTATGTACCTTGTCAGTATCTACACAGGGTATAATAAAAAATATATTGCTGGTGTTGCTTCTTACACAATGTTTGACTCGGAGAATTTATTTTTGTTACATAGACCTAGGTTTCTATTTCTTCGTAAAATAGTTTTTTTTTTAAATATCTCTCTCGTTGGGGTACTTCGAGTTGAATTCAAAATATGGCTGCAATATTGCCCGTTAGTTGTGCTACCTTACCATATTGCCAAAATTTTAATTAGACTTAGGTATTCTATAGCGCTACCCGTGTCACTACCAGTTATTATTTTATGATCTTATATAGCAAAACGAGAATTGACCTAAGTAAATAGGTACCATATTGATCCTTGATTTTGTCTCATTTCAAATTAAGTAAATATTTTTTTAATCATCTAGCAAGTGGTTTCGTCGTATACCTTTTACATGTAACATAAGTTTTCATAATCTGCCCAATAATGCGGTATGTTCGTCACCTTAGATTTTAAATATATACACCGCCAATACATACGCCATTTATTGAATATTAAATAGAAACTACCTGTCAATTTAACTCCCAACCCTAGTCATCGCAGTCTTGGACTCTGTAATGTAAACTGTAAACACAACTGCCGCCCGGCTTTGTATTTTATATTAAAGATCATAGATTAGCCTTTGATCACCATGTAACGATTAAACAAGAGTTCAGAATATTCCATAAAGGTAGTGTATAAGAAGGCGCGTCAAGTCCTGTCACTCGTGAGGATCCACCTTAAGTACATCGGAATGTTCTGATATTATTATAATAGTCACTATGTATCTACGTCGTATTATAATTTATAACAATTATTATTAGTGACGGATCGTACCTACAAAACAATTAATTACTGTGAAAAGAACCAGATTAAACTGTCAAATTAGTAATTTATAATTTATTCTAGCAATGACTGCTTAAATGTCACCATATGCTTACACGATGTATGTTTATTGGCTGTTTTTACGTAGGAAGCCACGTCTTCCCGCCATTGTCAACAGCGGAAGTGGAAAGAGCGCGGGAAATTACTGATAAATGGCGGGAAATGCAGTAATGGCGTCAATTAGATAGTGAGTTTACATTGGAGTTTGTCATCGCAGAACTATGAAATGGAGGGCGAATTCGAATCATAAAAACATAATACTTAGCTTTAAATTGTGAGCACTCGCCTTGGCATCCGCGTGGATGATATCGTCCATTTATTAATGAATTTATATTATTCTAATTATCTAGGATGTGCTTGGTTTTATATTATATTATTGAATTACTTACCCTTTTTTATTTTATGCGAAGTAAGTGTAAAGTGACGTTAATTTAGGATATCATAGTTTTCAGTGTATACAATCAGTAGCCTTCACTTGCATGAACATGCTCGTAACACGTTGCGCATTTCACAGGCACCAACTACACTCGAGAGCAATGAATCCGGGTCACTTAAAGAATCCTAAAAATCTCGGAAACTAAAAATGCTAGGTTAATGCAATAAATTGTATTTAATAGACAATGTAATACTCCTTAAATGAAGGTATTAAAACTTCTTAGTTATTGTAAAGTTATATCATAAAAAAATCAAATTTGAAAAAGGGCCACTTTCGAAGATGGAACTACGAAATTACAGCATTTGGTTTTGCTTTTGTTTGTAATCTGTCATTTATGTGGGTACATAAACCATGTTGATAGTGCTCTATATTCATTATTCAAGCTGAAATTATGTCGCTTACGCCTGAAGAATGCACCAGAATACTTACAATGCTGGAAACCTGCCGGAGTCAGCGCGATACAGCCAGGACTGTCGGTGTGTCGCTGTCAACAGTACAAAGAGTTCTCCGACGTTACGAAGAAACTGGTTCTAACCTACGCAGACCAGGAACGGGCAGAACCAGGTGTACCACAGCACGAGAAGACCGATACTTGGTGAACACCATGCTTCGAAATCGCTTTCTCACAGGAACTGAACTCACCAATCAGTTTCGACGCCTCGGAGGAAGTAACCCAAGTGCATGGACAGTAAGACGTCGGCTTGCTGAATCTAACTTAAAACCCCTTAGACCTGCAAACGGCCCTAAACTGGAGCGTGGGCATCGTATTTCGAGACTAAGATATGCCCAGAGCCACGTAAATTGGAGTATTGAAGATTGGTCAAAAGTTATGTTCTCCGACGAATCAAAATTTATGCTCTACAAGCACGATGGAAGACACAGAGTGTATCGAAGACCAGGGGAAAGATTCAAGCAAGCATGCATCGAAGAAAAAGTAGCATACGGTGGTGGGTCTGTACTTGTGTGGGCCGGAATTTCTTCTGAAAGTCGCACAGAGCTGGTGATCATAGAAAACGGCTCTTTAACTAGCGTAAGATATGTGGAAGAAATCCTCAATGATCACGTTGGTCCATTTATGGTCAATTTAGGTGAGGATGCTATATTTATGCATGACAATGCCCGACCTCATACAGGTAGGATTGTGAATGACTACCTTCAAGAGATGAACATTACTCGTATGGAGTGGCCAGCGCGCAGCCCGGATATCAACCCGATCGAGCATGCTTGGGACGAGCTAGGCAGATGCGTAAAACAACGAAACCCTCCCCCAATCACGCTTCGTGAGCTCAAAATTGCTCTCACAGAGGAATGGGAGAATATTCCCCAAAATCGTATAAGGAACTTGGTGTACAGCATGCCAAACCGCGTAAACGCAGTAATGGAAGCACGAGGAGGCAATACGAAGTATTAAAATTCAAGAAAATCGTAATAAAGTTCAAAAATTTCATGTTTTTTTCTTTATGTAATTTTGTGTTAATAAAATGTATGGTGACTCATATTTTTTTTACTTTCATTTAAGGGGTATTACATTGTCTATTAAATACAATTTATTGCATTAACCTATCATTTTTAGTTTCCGAGATTTTTAACATTCTTTAAGTGACCCGGATTCATTGCTCTCGAGTGTATGAGTATGATTATATTGAACTATAGATAATATACAAGTTCCATGTGGGCGAAGTTTTGAGCGAAGCAAGTAGGTACTCACCTAGGCCTAGGTACTTCATTAAAATTATTTTATATCGCTTAACTTTTCTTCCGCCACTAAATCATTGATAATAGTTCGAAGATTGTTTATTGGTTATAACAGGCTCTCAACGATTGCTGCAAGAAAATACCGCAGTAGGCATTTTATAATTTTATTGAATTTAGTGAGTAGTAAGAGCTTGGCGATATAAATGAAAAAAAAAAAAAAAAAGACCATGCTCATAAATATAGACATGGAATTGTGGTACGTGTTGTATGGCGCCAGGAAATCATCGTGCATGCAATGCAAATAAATAAAGTTGCAATAAATAAAGCGGAATCCATATCTAAACTATCTGAAACCGAAAGTATCCTAAGGCTTATTATGAAGACGATTAATGACGTGTGCACGTCATTAATCGTCATAATTTAATTGCTTCCGCCCATTAGCCACAAGCCAAACCTGTTCAACTGTGACTCAAGCAAGACCGGCAGCCGCAATAACCGTAATCATATTCTACAACATCAATAAAACCATAACAATAACAAGTAGCCATAAAAATGAGGATGTACGATGGTGCCAGACAGACAGAACCACCTTTGCTACTGCGGATGATAAAAAATGTACCGACAATGCGTTCCTTTTTCAAAGCAACCGGAAGTGTTGATTTCGATTATAGCGCGTCCGTTCGTTTGGCGGGAAGACGGCGCGCGCGCTTCCGCTCATACGATTGACTTTTTAATATGAACATTTGAAATTTTAATGTACGTTTATAAACATCCTAGCGGTTAGTAAATTCATCTGAGATTTAGATAGTGGTTTCCGTTTTAATCAGCATAAACAAGGATATCTTTATAATCGTTGAATGGGTAATAGTTCCGACGACGCACGTAGAGATGTCAGCTGGTGACAGGCGATTGGTGCAGTGGTGGTTCGAGTCATATGGTAAATATTTGTAGATAGGACTCAATCATTCATAGAGACTGTCTCGTTGTTTGAGTGACTTAAAGGACTTAGTATTATTAGATATATGTTCTATGCTAAAGGGTTACTTTGGAATCCTAATGAGAACTCTAAAAACATAAATAGAGCTTATGTTTGAGGATGGTTACAAACTTCAATATTAAGGAAACGCCTACATCAAAGGCTTATTTCTGTTGCGCATTGGAAGGGTCAGCAATTTGATCTGGATACAATTTCAGAGTTAATCAGGACTTTTCCCAAAGTCAAAGTCAAAATTATTTATTAAATTTTGGCGTCATATTCTACTACCACGTTCAGAAAAAAATATATAAAGCCACTTCGAGAAGACCGGGCATTTTACAATTATGTATTTTCTTGTTGTCATATGTGTGTTGTTATCGAAAACATATTTTTAATATGATCTTGTGTAATCTTTTTTGTTGTTAGAAATCTATTAAAAAAAGATCTATTTTACGAACCCCACATGTATGAGATAAAGGTAGGAAGATAAAGTTGATGGTCACAAGAAAAGTTGCTGAATGTTGATACCTAATTGACACGAGAGCACTTACGCACTACTAACTCAACTAATGTCAAATAAAAATAGCATATAACTCGAACCGCTGATGTGTGAAAAACCATCAAGATGTTACAAAGGGATGTAGAACAGATGGTTGTTCCCGCAGATGCGGGTCGCGTGTCAGCCGGCACCTGTCTCTGTCCTTTGGCACAGAATAAATTATAGTATCAGAACTCATACATCCTTTTCAATGTCAGGAATATCCGGGTCTGAACTGGTCATGTTGTAGTTTATTTTTTAATGCGAATTATTGGTAGGTCGTGGAAACTGTCGCCACGCTAAGTTTAGGATTTCTGTGAGTTTATTATTTGACATAAAGAGCAACGACATTTTTATAGGTCATACAGTTATCAAGGACTAATCAAATCAAAGGATAATTGTAAAAAAAAATGAATTAATATATTTTTCTTATGATTGTTACAATAATATGCCTAACCAGCAAGGCATGACCAGGGTGCTGCTTTACATTAGGTGTTCATATTATGATCTCTTTCTTTACATTCATAGTGTAAACTAAGAATAAGAATATTACCAAATAACGATTGCTTAGGCAGGTGACCGCAGTCACTTATTTTAGATTATGTCCATTTGTTACCAACCCCTCCTTGTTTTTTGGAATGGTAGGAACTTGATGAACAAGAGCAATCAAATTCAAATATTTATTGGCCTAATAACTGAGAATTTTACATTGGGCAAGTCATGTTTATATTAAATAACAATAAATATAAAACAACCAATTTTTTAAATTATAATACTGTACCTATTACAAAAGTCATAATGCTTGAATCCAAACTAAAATAATTAATAAATGTTAAAAACTAATGAACGCCTTAAAATCTATACAGTACAGTTTCTATTTTAAATATAATTATGATCGTCCTTAGTTAAAAACTTGAAATACGAGTAGGTAATGACATGACATCTTCTAAATACCTTTTCTGGGCACTAGATGATTTTTAAGATTTTAAGTCAGGGTTGTTCTATTTTGAAATTAATAACCTTTTTTTTGGTTATTAAGTAATTATTATTATTGCTGTTTGATGTCTTGATAATATATGCGAGCAATCCAATATCATACATTAAAGAGTTAGTATCCACACAATACCGTAGCAGTGCAGACAAGATAGTTATCACTAGAAAGCTTTGCCAAAGTAGGCGATTCTCATGCATACAATACAATACATATGGTTGAGGAACGCTATCCATTGTGTCTCACGCTTTGAGACATAACTGATATAGGCAGACGCTGCCGCATGACACCAGGTGGGTCTCGTCTTTGTCCCGTAACCTAATAATATCAAAAAAGTATAATAATTTATTTTAACTTATTATTTTTTTAAATATGTACACATTTTCAGAGATAATTTATACGAAGAAAATAGTATGATAGATTAATATGTTTGATTGTTTTTTGTACTATAATGAAAATAACATTTTATTAATATGAGTTAAACGATTAAAACTATATAATTTTTCTAAATAGACTTAGAAATAATCAAACTGACAAACTATTACTAATTTTAATGGATTACATTTGGTACTATGATATTGGCCTAAATTTAAATTCCTAACAATATTTGTCATTCATCAATATCCTCTGAAACCCCATACAAATACTGAAAAAAGCGGAAATCCGCACAACAGTCGGGAAACGACTACAATACACCGCCATCTTGGCGGAAACCGATCATTTACAACAATCCCGCCATTTTGTCACCGGAAACCGGAAGTGGGACACGCGACCGTACTCATGACGGATTAAAATTACATTTTATTATGCAATTGAAGTTTTTTGTTGTGGGTATTGAGTATTGAATAGCGGATAATAGAAAATTACGTGGCGACGTGCATAGAAGCACGGCATAATGAAACACTTTATGTAGCCTCGTTGGACCGGTAGCATTTGTATCACATCGAAAGTCTCGGGTTCGAGCCCCGGTCATGTGATGACAATTGGGTTTTACCAAAGCGTGTTTGAAGATCTATCTTGATCAAATGAAGGGAAGTGAGAATTATGCAAAGAATTAATTGAATCAAACTTTGGTATCCTGTCTGTTTAAATGTCTACCACTAACTCATCGACAATTTAAAGCAGATGTATCGTGTTAAGGATCGTTGGAATAGTCAAAGGTATCGATAGGTAGAGATAGGGGTTGGTTGAAGTAAGGGAAATTCCATTTTCTAAAGTATCATAACTAACCCAAACATGTACATTCTCGTGCTTATTTAGTAATATTCATTACATTCGCATGATTCCACTTGTGTAAATTAGATGTGCTTTTATGATGTTGTCTATATTTATCTGTAGAAAATAAAATTATTTAAAATAAAAAACAAATTACTGCTCACACCTGTAGATGTAGTAGGTATTTTATATATTTGGAATAAATTACTCAAAAAATTATCAACAAATTGACGCTTTTTTAAGCCTTTTAGAAAGAGCGGCATTGTTTACTATGCACCTTCCACCATATCATCACTTACTATCAGATGAGATCGTGGTCAAGTGATGCGATGGACCATTGGCAATGGACTGCCTAGCAGCAGTTTCAAATATAATTTATATTTAATTATAATGAGATTATAACATTATATATCTATATCTCGTTGTTACAGACATACTCCCCCTTATCCCCGATGCCGAGCGCCGCCCGCTGCGACCGTGTCCCCCCCTCGCATCCCTCCCCCTGGGATGCCCTAGACCTGCGAGTGCTGCAGGAAGACAACCTGCCTATAGGTAACTAACACAGTGCATCTGTCACTCCAACGAACACATTTTGGATTTATCTAGCAAATTCAGACCTATTTTTAATTATGCCTGATAGGTTAGCCTTTGACCACTATATCACCTGATGATAGGTGATGATGTGCCGAAGATGTTCTTCCAGGCTAACCTAGAATTACTGGCTCTCAACAGCTGCCGGAACACACCGTTATGTGCTTGGCGACAGATTTTCTACTTGAGGGTGGTAGCTAGCCAAGCAGGCATTCGCAAAAGGCCCTAGCACTATGCAAAACTACATGGATCGAAGACATCTTGAACGTGGCACCGATATAGCTGATAGCCAGTTCAGAGAACATTATCCTCTGTATGATCTCAGGTCTAAAACTATTTCCGTGCCATATTTCATCCAAATCGGTCCAGAGGTTTTTAAGTTAATTCGTTACATACAAAATACAAATCTTTCCTCTTTATAATTATTAGTATAGATTTAGATAGTCCTGCATGAATAAGGATTTATGGTTGAATGTTTTTGGTTTTCGCGATTGTTACACTTAGTAATTAAACAACTTTAAACGGTTTAAATTGCATATATTTATCATTAATTTTGTCCCGACGTTTCAAACACTTTGCAGTGGTCGTGGTCACGGGGTGACTAATTGGTTTTGTATGTCACGTCTTGAGTTATTTAGAAATGATTTTGTACTACCGCCAGAAAATAACGTTTCTTATTCCCGCTGTATTCGCTCGCAGTGTCAGTGCAGATTTGTGTCGGCCATGGGATTTAATTGGCAAGCACGTGGTACTTGCCAACCATCATCTCTATTCAATAACTTTGCTTAACATCCTTGGCATAAACCTAATCCCCGCGCTTTGCCGTAATCCCTACGCTTGGCAGGCGGCTTGGAGATCGCGGGTGCTGTTGCCCACCTTCTGGCATTTTCCCCTTCGTGTCTTACGACTACCACAGAAAGATAAGGAGATTGCCATTCCAGTCCAGCACCCCACTGACCTATCACTTGAGACGTTTAGGATCGGTTTATTAAGGTCCCACTCTTGTTGTACAGATCCCCGCAGCTGGGGGCGGGCGGAGGTGGGCCGCTGGGTGGCGCTGGGCGGAGGCCTGCCGGAGAGGTTCCCCATGAACGGGAAGGCGCTCTGCCTCATGACCCGGGAGATGTTCGCGGCCAGGGTGCCGCACAATGGACACAAGCTACATTATGTAAGTCTACAGTTTTGTTTACCCAGCTTATTTTATTACATTCACTGACTTGAAAAAATGCTAGAAGTTCTCAATTCGCCTGTTTTTTTTCTGTTTATTACCTCAGAAATTTTGACTGGGTGAAGCGATTTTGATGATTCTTTTTGTATGTGAAAGCTGATGCTGTCGTTCCATTTAAATTTTATCAAAATCGTTCTAGCCGTTTTTGAGTACACTCCAATAACTGAAATATATTTCCGTATCTTGATTATGTAGTCGGTTACAATCGGTCCCGTAAGTAGCAAGGGTCACTAAAAAGAGTGAAAAAAAAAATTAAATAAAAAATGGAACCGACTTCAAAACTCAAAAGTGTGAAATAACTTGTCTAAGTCGGCACCATACATACAATGTTGTGATAAAAGGTACTTTTGAACCATCGTGGTACCGACTTCAACAAGTTATTTCACACTTTTGGTCACCAACATGCGTTGGACACATGTGTGTCCAACAAGCTCGGTAATTTTTGTGTATCCAACATCGTTTCCGCAGCTTTCAGAATCATGGTCGAAGTTAACACAAAATTTGCTGACTTGTTGATACAGATAGCCTTAACTAATGATCCTATATTTTTCATAGTAAACTAAGAGCCGTATTGTAGAACTGTCTCATATATTATCCTATATTATAATATATTTTTGTGTATTTTTATATGTTTTTGAGGGAATAAGAACGAGGATCACCTGACGTTAAGTCTCTTGTGCCTGTAATGTATTATTTCATATTTTTATTACTTTGCTCGATTTAAATAGTTAAAACTCTAATCAAAGGGAGCACAGCGCGGTTTAGTGTAGCCGCTGCGGGACTGCTTTTGACACGGCGTAGGCTTTAAAACAGAAAAATATATATATCAAAAAAATTTAATAAAATTTCTAAACAAAAATCATGTCAAAATGTTTGTTAGGACTAGCAAAAGTTAACCCGAAGAGGTTGTTAGCATTTTATCAATAACCCTGTAGAAATGCCTTTGGAGGGTTGAGGTTGGGCTGGCGGCCGGAGGGGTGGTATTGACCTTACTCTAGCGGGATAAATTTACGTGTACTCAATCGTGTTTGCTATTAAGCTAGAGTGGTTGATAATATTGAACGTTTTTTTCCCAATAGCCAGGCTAGGACTACCGGTTCTCGTCTTAATTGTGCGAGACCTGGCGGAATCGCGAACGTACCGAACTGTCCTTGGAAATCACTATCTAATGTGGTGGAAACCCGTCAAAATATTAAAAATAGAAGTTCATCATATTTTTCTTTGTTCACAGGACTTCAGAAGACGTCTAGCGAAAGCACTAGCTCTGCAGGAGCTGATAGAAAAAATGTCAGCGAAGTGAACAAGCTGCTGTTTCCTATGAGAGAGGCTATGTTTATTATTAACTATTGTACCTACAAGGTATCTCACCGGGAGGTATCTCCCGAGGCTTTGTCAGAATCCTCGAAAAACTACTAACGGAATGGAAACATAAATAATATTATATCCTTCACCGGGATATACGCTATCATTTTGTAAAGTTTCATCAAATCAGTTCAGTAATTTATTTAAACTTGACAATTAATAATTAATTATCCATACTAACTCACACATATATAGGTACGTCACACTAATATTTTAAATGTTAAGGTTTGTGAGTGATGATGTTAATCGAGCTTGCGTGTGTTTGTTAATCGTTCACGATGAAATGGCTGAACCGATTGTATGAAACTTTCAATAAAAATAGTTTAGATTTTTGATTAACCCATAGGATGCTTTTCATCGTCAACATTTTGCATCATTGTCTCCGCGGGTAGGGCCGCAGGGCAGCTAGTTACCTATATTTGTAAGTTATATTCGCTAGAGGTAATAGCAAGTTCAAAAAGTAGAATTCTGCTTTATAATTAAGTTAAGTACCTACTTTGTTTACCTACGATTAGTCTTGCAGAAAATTTTAAGTCAACATTTTTATGTAAAACCCATGAATACAAATGACCATTGCACTTGACTACAATGTGCTTAGCTATTATTACTAACGACCCTGGCATTTGAATAAACATTCTATGGTCTTATGTTGGCCTGGTAGGTACGATTTAGATGAAAACATTAAGTATTTAGATTCAAACCTACTTATCATATCTCAGTTCCCTTGCATTTGAATAAATAAACATCCTATAGTATTATATTTGCCTCATATCTTGTAGATAAAAACATTAAGTAGGTAATTCATACCTACTTATCATCTATCTCTCAGGTCTGTTGCATTTGAATAAATAAACAACCTATGGTCTTGTTTGCTTAGTACTTCGTAGACGAAAACACATGTCTATAAATTATCACACAGGTCCTTTTGCATTTGAATATATAAATATACTATAATCTTATGGTTGCCTGGTACTCTGTCTTATGATTAAAAAAAATAATTAAAATTAAAAAATCATAAATAAAAAATATTTTCGGTGGCGCGTGCTACATATATAGGAATTATTTTTTGCTTTATTAAATTAGTAGGAGTAACAGAAGATGTTCACCCTCGTGACAAGCAGTAGGATAAATAAGTAGTAGTAGCATCACGAGAAAACGGCTGTATTTTTGATGGCTATGACGACAGTGCTGGTTGTAGACTTATTAACAAAGTACTCTTGTCTTTTATGAGAACGTTTCGTTAGGAGAGGCTCCATGGTGTTAGAGATAAGTATTACCTATTGTTTTAATGTTCCTAATCTGTATCTATGTAGTAGTATACCTACTTTATTTTGTTACCTATTTACTTACCTTTATGTATATATTGTAGTCGACTTAATTAAGTAGTAGGCAGGCGTGTTTAGGTAATACCAAATTATATAGGATATACGAGTACAAGCGCTCTTTGTATGAGCTAGGTACTTACTGGGTCTAAAATAATGGTTAAATCTTGGAGTTTTGTAGATATATAAATATGAAAGATCGACAAAGCAACCTTGATAGCTCTAGTGTTACGGATGTCCGTTGGCGATGTTCAACACTTACCAGATGAGCCGCCTGAGCAGGCCTAGAATCTTCGGAGGCTGTTAAGATTGGGATTGATTGGACATACTAGCGTTTATCCAATCCCAATCTTGGCCTAATCCAGGGTTGGGCAGTATTTGAATTAGTGTAATTAATTTCAATTTGTAATGTGTATTTCAAATATCTGACGCCGAGGTACCTATTTTGTAATTACCTAGTATTTCAAATACTTGAGCCTTCAAAATACATTTTAACATTTTTGCAATCGTGAGTGTGAGTGCGAGGCGAGTGTAATGAAATGATAGTAAAGTGGCTATAAGAGTTGGCCACAGCTTTATTCTCTCTCCAACAAGAGGTTGGTTGTGAGACATTTAAAAATCTATTGTTCATGAAATAAAACTGGTCTTATTGATTCATTAATCTTGTTTTCAGATGGTCTAGATAACTTATTTTCTAATTGTATCTAATGTATTTCAATCAAAAATAGCTTTAATACTCTATTTTGTATTTCAAATACCTAACATAAAGATATTTTCTGTTTCAAATACCTTACTTAATTTCGCATTTTAATTACTTGCGATACAGTATTTTTTAAGTTTAAATTAAAACAAAGCATGTATTTTGCCCAGCCCTGGCCTAATCTTCACTAGACTTTCATAGACGGCTGTAATGAGTTTGAATGAGTGGCAGACATTACAAGCGTTGTTCATATCGTTGCTTTCCTATTTTGGATAATTCCTATAAATAGTGTCCAGTGTGCATTAATGGAGTCAATATTTCTATTCTTCTCATGAACTGCGCGGGGTGCCTTCTTATGATATAATACTTACATAGCATAGGTGCAACAGCTGGGTACCCGCAGCTTTGTATTATAAATATTCTGTAATAACTTCTCAGTATTATTGCATGTAATTAATTATGTTGTAATTATGTTTGATCTAGTTTTATCGTTAGTTAAGACTTAAGTTTCAAGTTAAGTATTCTGTATAGTATAGTTCTGTATAGTGTATAGTATCTCTAGTCAAGACTGTAAATAAATATTTTTAGACAAAATTGACGTTTTATTATGGGTTTTGTAATAAAGACATATCCTACCACTAAATACTTTAGCGACAGGTCGAAACAAAACCGAAATGAATTTATACAATGTCATTATTAAAAGAATTACAATTAAAATATAAGCTTACCATTCCACTCGGAAAAGGAATGCATTTTCTAGCATTTCGATTTACCTCGCGATGGTGATATAATATAATATTGAGGTCCATGCTGAATTTTGTGAATTATATGATTTATATGTACCTACCTAGTCAATAGCTATCGGTGCACCTGCAATATCGGCGATCCTGATATGGCAGAGCCAGGTTATATATTAATCAAAAACACTGGTCGAAACAAAAACTTGACTTCAAGCTTTCAATGGCTAGTGGACATCTTATACACATTGATACCCCGCGGAGGTAGAGGGGAAAGAGGGGGGGGCACTGGCATTTGAAGTATTATATTATAAATTATTTACATATTTATTTATAGCTGATAGGCTAGCCACTTTGACTACATCTCACCTGATGGTAAGTGATGATGTCTAAAACAACTTAATTATACTGGGAGATAAGAAATATGGAGGAAGTTTTAGTACGAGTTTTTCAATTAATGTAATATATTATATTATGTTATGCGGTAATATTACATATGAAAAGAGGGTTTTACTCACAAGAGAAAACGTTAAGCATAGAACATACCTAATATAATAATACTACGTACCTCAAGTGTCGATTTAAATTAAACCACAAATAAATGTCAGTGCCAGAAAGAGAAAGAGCTAGAGAGACAACCCGCAATACCATACTACTACGTACAAACAATACAGGTGTATTGTTTGTCTAAAGGAGTATGGAAACCTTCTCTAAGTTTCTTATCTCCTGGTACTTGAGGTTTAATTTGGTTTAGTTTGTAGCGTTGTATGCTGTGAACAATGTGTACCTACTAAGCAATGTAATAAGGTCACGTATGTGCACCTGGTTGATATATGCGCACCTATGTCTGATCTGGACAGGTCCACTCAAACCTATAGGTGTTCTCCTCGAGAGCAGACTATGAGCGGGGCAAAACCATATTGCAGACGAATCTCAACTATGTACTTGGAACAAATTATAATAAATATGTTCACTCAATTCATCCAGGTGAAATGAAACAACTTCAACTTTTTTATTATTGACTTGTGACGGAACAAGTTCGAGGCCCACCTTGCACTGGCTCTCAAGGACTCTGTGTGTGTCTCTGATTCAGTAATTCTAGGTTAGCCTGAACAACACCTTCGACCACCTCACCACTTACCATCAGGTGAGATAATGGTCAAAGGCTAACCTAACAGGAATGAAAAAAAAAATTAATCTCTGTTATAGGCAGAAGTTACTTACCGCTTAGGTAGGCCTCGTGCTTGTTCCGCCACAATAACAGAAAAAAGAACCGCGTGGTGGTACCCACCAAGGCGAACTCTTATTGAAGATATCCTATGTATTTTTAAAACATACCATTAGGTAAATGGAACCGACTTCAAGAATCAAAAGTGTGAAATAACTTGTTGAAGTCTGTACTATGATAGTTCAAAAGTACCTGTTATCACAATATTGTACGCATGGTACCGACTTCGACCAGTTATTTCACTCTTTTGAGTGTTGAAGTCGGTACCATTTTTAGTAAAAAAATATTTTGTCATTTTAGTGATCCTTGCTACTTACGGGATCGATTGTCATTCATTGTCAACGACTATATCATCAAGATAGGAAAATATTTTTCAGTTATCGGAGTGTAACTCAAAAAGGGCCCGATAGACCGATTTCATTATGATGAAATTTAAATGGGACCAAACGACAAGCATCAGCTCTTAAACAAAAAACAATTCTCAAAATCGGTTCACCCAGTCAAAAGTTCCGAGGTAACAAACGTAAAAAACAGACGAGAACCTCCTCCCTTTTTGAAAGTCGGTTAATAAAAGAGAGATTTACAACAATTAATTTATTCATTGTCTTATGCTACGTGTGTAAGGCAATCGAAGGCAGAGTTTTGTACTATACGCGGTGAACCTCCCTTCCACTAGTGCGGGTATCGACGGTCTCCGCCCATCTCTCAACGTACATAGCTCACTCAACAGTTACTACTGCACAGCGCAGTGCCGCGCAGGAACTGTTCTGTAATCTATCAGTTTGCAGAGGGCGCGAGACTGCACGCTACAACAGTAACGACTTCTTCCCATTACAATTAAAATAAAATTCCTACCCAGGCCATCATATTGTACATTTGATCGTGTTACTGTATGTACCACTAGCATGTACACCCACACTAACACGTAGTGTACACACGAGGCCTACACGCACACATGTACATATATAATGTACATACTGGAGGAACGTGCCGAGTGACGTCACACATGTCTGTATATGTACACGGTTATTGGTAAAATGCTAACAACCTCTTAGGGTTGTCTTCTGCTAGTTCTAACAAACATAACGAGATGTTTTTTTATTTTTCTTTAATTTTTGTATTTTTTTATGAGTTTTAACGGAATAAGCACGAGGACCACTTAAATCTTAAATCTTAAAAGTCGTTTATGCTTGTAATGTACTATTTCATATTTTTATTACTTTGCTTGATGTAAATATTCAAAACTATTTAAAGGGAGCGCAGCGCGGTCCAGTGTTCCCGCGGGGGGCGGATGCTCTCGGAACGGAGTAGGTTACTACGAGACTCAAAACCAAAAACAATAAATCTAGTACTGTCTGAAACTTTTAAGTTCTGTGTCTCGTAGTAAAGGACAATGTCTACTCCGAGCCAAGAGCGCCCACCGCGGCTACACTGCACCGCGCCGCGCTCCCTTTGCATACAGTTTTTAATATTTACATCGATCAATATAATAAAAAATATGAAATAATACATTACAGGCACGAGAGGCTAAAAATCAGGTGGTGCTCGTGCTTATTCCGTTAAAACATAAGGAAAACCAAAAGAAAAAACATCTCATAATGTTTGTTAGGACTAGCAGAAGTCAAACTTAAGAGGTTGTTAGCATTTTACCAATAGACTGAACAGATGAAAATGGTTATACGTTATCCAGTAGGTACCTAAAAGTAAACAAAATAGATACTTTAATTATAATGATGGTGATATACAAAGAATACACTTGGACGGATTACAAGAACATCAACTGACTGTAGCGTGCCGCGTCGCCATATCAACAGTGCACGGACCGCTCTCCGTAAAAACGTACTATCGTTATATTTTAAATAGCTAGTGTTCAACCTCGGTGAAGTTTTGTGTGCATGTTGCTGAGCCTAATATCTATGCTTCTGGTTTGCCAGTTTTTTCATTTATTATTTCCCTAAACGTCAAAATAAAAATTCCCATACAAAACGATTTTTCGAATTATTTTCGAAAATTCTTAAGCCTACACCGAGTAGCGATACGTAATTGTGGTTCGTTTGATCCCTTGCTGTATCTTTATTTCTTAATTTTGAGTTATGTAATTAATATATATTATATTTAAGGATTCATTCTATAAATCATACATTTTGGAAACACGATTCCTTAAAATTTTCTCTATAGAAAAAAAATTCAAAGTTACATCTATAAAACGAAATAAACCCTTAGTATGGCGTAAATACTTAACGGAGAATCATCCCTATTTGAAAAATAAAAAATCAACATGTTTTCTATAACATATACACATTACATTTTTCAAATAGGTATTTGTTTTTACTATACGAAGGAAATACTCAAATTCACGCATGTTCCGCCCATTTTAGTCAGAGCCGCGATGCTTTGTCCCTATCCGCTTTAGTAATTGTTCGGTCGTCGGACGGGGACGGATGCTGCTGGCGTGCCTTTCTTACGCACACATACGCGGCGCGCATATATCTATCCTAATATTAGCATAGATATTAGGCTCAAGAACAAACACGTAAAGTTTCACCGAGTTTGAACACTTAGTATTTAAAATATGCCGAAACTACATTGGTATGGAGAGCGCTCCGTGCACTCTATTCTTAAGGGCTTGTATATTGTCAGTGTCTACAAAAATAGTGCTTCGACGTCAATGTTGTGCGTTTAATGCTACGGGTGGGGTACATTATATGATCTGATAAAAACGAGTCATAAAAAGCGCAGCCATATTGTCCAACTGGAATAAGAACGGAAATTGGACTTCATTTTGACAATTGCACTTCAGAATGTGCATTGCTTTTGGAGAAATTGTGTAAGAATGTATATATATAAGGTGATAATACTGATAATAGGCATGGAGATCGGACAACCATAAGAACAAATATAAATAAAATATAATGTGTGCTTAGTTTAAAGAGATCTTATTGAAACAGTCACTGAGCGCTTAACACTCCATTCAGCGAGTCGGTTCGCACAGTTTTTTTTTTACCTGATGGTAAGGATTTACCTTTTTTAACTGTCTGGATTTGACATTTAAGGAAATTTCAGTTATAGCGTCTCATTATCAATAATTAATTGATTGTTTGCCATGGGGGGGGGGTCATTACATCCATTAGTTATATTGGCAAGTTGTGGTGTCAAAAATACAATATTCCCTTTGAAGTCCTAATGTCAAAATGAAGACCTGAAGTATTAAGGAGATGTTCATTGTCACATTTGAACATTCTCAATGCAATCTCATTAAACCATGCATAGAGTAGTTACAGCTGTACGTTCTCCAAGAACATTACCACAAATTACTAAAGCGCTGACGTTTGTGACAAGATTTTATTTCAGTTTTATTGATACAGTCATCTTGTAAATATTATAAGACTTTATTGTGGTTAGCTACATATTACGTGAGATTCGAAGAAGAATCTTTAGGATATTTCATATTTAGTTGAACTGAATGGTTTACTGAATTGGTTAAAGTTTTGACTGGCAAACGTAATTTTTAATAGTATTACGATTTTATGGGTAAATTATGATGTTGTTTGGCATTAGTGTTCAGAAACTTCAAAATAATTATATATATCTTATTTTGTTGATCATCATTTCTTGATCTTGATCCTATAGAATAGTTACCAAACCTAGCCATTAGCGCGATTAAAATATAAAATTTGTTAATATCCCGCCACAGACGACAGTTCCCACCTTAAACAACTAAAATCGAATGCACATTCTCTAGTACTAATTACAAAATAAATTGAATCTCCATTACAGTTGTAGTTAAACAAAGCTCCTAGACGGAGCGAGCGGCCGATGCGGCGACACACATTGTGCAATCTATATACAATATTTTGACCAGAAAATGTACGTTATTCTGTTATGCACCCAAACTAAACTAAAATTAGTCAAATGTAAGTTCTCATTTTTCTTGGAATAAAATATCTAAATTAGTTTTATTCTGTACTGTTGCGGGTAATTTCAAACAGACTAGTTTAGTTAACAACTTCACTCAGCAAACAAACTTGTAGTTAAAACGAAACATTTCAATTTTGTGATCATCCTTCTTATACGTTACCAATGTTATAATGATGGTGCGAACATGGCTGTTAGCGCAAATAGAACAAGACATTTCCAATTTTAAATTATTTTAGTTTTAGTTTTTTTAGTTATAGTTATTTTAGTTTGTGGTGGATAACAGAACTACATAGATACATAACATACGTCTCACTCACGTCTTCTGTATGTTTTGCGCCGAATCATTTTTGTCCAATATTTTGTTTCGCTTTATTTTGACCAAATCTATGAAATTACATATTCTTAATTAAATATACGTTTTTTTTAAACAAGTACAAGTGTCGGAATAAGCCTTGTGTGAGCTGCAGCACACACACATACACATATTGTATTTACATAACATTTCATTGATATGTAGCACTTATTGTCTCAATTTTGTAACGAACAAGTTAACCGACTACGGCAACACCGATAAGCTATCTATTGATATTCTATTAGTTCATATCGTTAAGCATATTTGGTCGGATTATAGTTAAGTTTTGACGCGTCAAATATATTGTCCGTTCTTAGTATACGATACATAGCACATAGAGTGGCACCGGCGTCCATTCTACATAAACTATCTAAACTAACTATGATAGTTTCACGTGAATACGTCTTTAACATTGCATCCACGGGGACGAAATAAAAAAGAACTAATGATAACAAACTCAGGGGATACAGTTTAGTGTTGCAGCTACATATCTATCACCTCCATCCACATTTCAATTACACCACTGGATAGCTAAAGAATCAAAGAATTTATTACGCTAAGTAAGGACTGTAACGCACCGCGCGCGGCTGAGGGGGGGGGGGGGGGGGGCGCCATTTTGAGACGTATTCACGTACAACAAACGGGCGTGTCCAAACACACCCCGGGGGTGCCGGGCTAGAACGTCACTCCTCTTCTCAACCCGTGGGTGTTGTAAGAGGCAACTAAAGGTAAGTTACAACGCCTGCCAAGCTCGGATTATGTCAAACAATGGTGGAGGCTGTGTTCATTAGTGGACAATCCGGTTGATACTTCTTTATATCGGACAATCACAATGAAATCCATATTCGTAAATCACTTAACATGACAATTGTAAAAATAGGATTAATTTTTTCAATTGTAGGCAATTTGGTATCAGTTTATAGCATAAAGTTACGTAACGACTAATTCTGCCACAACATACACACAATTGCTCACAAAATTCCAAATTTAAAGACTGGCTCGTTTTAGATATATATACGTTTTAAATTTAGGTGTGGTATTCATAAAGTATAACAATATACTCATTTTGAAGTTTTAAATCGAATTTAACGTCGAATAAATAAATATACATGGTTATTGGTAAATGGCTAACAACCTTTTAGGGTTGA
This sequence comes from Plagodis dolabraria, assembly GCA_963854805.1. Lineage (NCBI taxonomy): Eukaryota > Metazoa > Arthropoda > Insecta > Lepidoptera > Geometridae > Plagodis > Plagodis dolabraria. The sequence continues at coordinate 1,391,747 of OY978469.1, read as the reverse complement.
CTTCTGCTAGTCCTAAAAAACAGAGAACGAATAAAAATATTTTTTTGTGCTTTAATTCCTACTCCGATCCGAGAGCGCCCGCCGCGGCTACACAGGACCGCGCCGCGCTCCCTTTGAATAATTTTGAATATTTACATCTAGAAAAGTAATAAGAAATATGAAATAATATATTACAGGCACGAGAGACTTTTAACATCAGGTGGTACTCGTACTTTTCCCGTCAAAAACATATTTAAAAAGCTAATCTCGTTATGTTAGTTAGGAGTAGCAGGAGTCAACCCTAAGAGGTTGTTAGTATTTTAGCAATAACCCTGTATATGTAGTAACTCACCCTTTGATAAGTACTCCATGTTGTTAAGCAATCATGTGTTCGAAGGTCTCAACAGTAGGGACTAACTCTCACAACTCCGATGCTAGTACTCATGTCGACTGAAGTGTGCGGGGACCGGAATTCAAATCCTACAGAACGAATACATACACTGCACTATAGTAGGGCATTGTGCGAATGTTCGTCTAATTAGTTACCATATTCAAGTAAAAGAATCTTTCATTCCTAACCTAACAGTAATACGATAATTCTCATGCTAGAGCTACGGCAGCATTTCGATTTCAGCCACATCCGCAGTTACCAACAAGAGATAGTTTCTTTAAACTTTCGTGAACTAAACTAACGGCGCTAGTCACGTACATTATACATACATTAATAATGAATAGATTCAGGCGTTACTTTGCGAAAATCCATATTTAATAATGACAAATATTGTAAAACGTTCTTCTCGCAGTGGCTCTATAACTTTTGTTTGCTGAACGTGGCAGTACAATGTAGTATATTTCAATATTAAAATTTGTAATTGACCTTCATAAGAGCGTCGTAGACGCCTAAATTGAATAAATGATTTTGACTTTGACTTTGACTTTTGAAAAGTATTCTAAGAACTCATAAAATTAATACTTTAATAAAATACTTAAAAAATATACCTAGTTAACATTTCACCTAATTTTCCTATTAAAAAAAAGAAAATAATTCCGGTTTGGCTGCGTGGCGTTTGTGACGTCACGGAGGCTTAAAAAGAAAATTAAGCGGAATTATCACTAGTTTTTTTTTAATTATTTTAACTCTTTTACTAATGTATTAATTTGTTTTTTTTTTTTTAATTTTTGCTATTATTATACCTACACACATTAATTTAACTCGTGTATGAATATCAATGATTTAGAAACATGTTCGTGTTCAAAGGCTAGTAGATATCAGGAACGGAAATATAATAAGGAAATATTAAACTAGTGAATTACGAAGGACGTAGTAACGGTAGCCAGCTATGCGCATAACAAGACCGTCTTGCACCGTACCCCCGAGCGGACAATATGCATGACGCGGTCCTATAGAGGTAGTAGATACATGACGCACGCGGGCCAACTGTGTGTCACATACAAATGTTATATTAACTAATATTAAATAACGGTTACATTGAGTTGTTTAACGAAAATTATAAACATTAAAGTTATTTCCACTTAGTAGCCTGTTTGCATTTTGATTAGTTAAGTAGCGCTGTTTGAATAATATATATTATACGTTCATATTATAAAAGCTTACAAAAGTACTTCTCACAAAATTAAATTTATACACCTACATGGTTCATTGGTAAAGTGTCCTTACTTTGTTAGGACTAGCCGAAGTCAACCCTGAGAGGTTGTTAGCAGTTTACCAATAACCCTGTATGAGGTGTTAATTACGTATTTTTATTTAATTGCCGATGGCGATGATGTATTGTTTGGTTGGACGACATTTATGCATTTCGTTAAAAAACTTAATGTAACCGACCCGCTAAAGTGATAGGTTTAAATCTTAAAGCTATTATTTTTATTATAACTTATCACAATATCTTATTAAGTACCGTAAGAAAATAGTGGCTTCGTTATTTTATCAATATTAGCTTAGTTACATTTGTATTTCATGAATAGACCGAAAATTAACGTTTAATTTATTTTTACTTCTAATAATTTGCGTTTCTCGTTATAAATAGATAAAAAATACATTAATATGTTATAACGGTTACGTATAACGATGAAAAATAACAGTATTAGTCAAAAGCTGCAAGTGAAAAATAAGTTATTTTTTGACTACGAGCATGTACACATAACGGTGCAAAATAACGGCTAATATTTATAACGATTATACAAAACGTTAAAAGTACAACAACAATAACGCAATAACATAACGTTGTACGTAATTTGATATGAATACATAGTACTGTCAATAATGATGTTTTTATTATATATAAAGTTTTTTTAGTTATATAGAAGATTATATAGTGTAATCGTAATCCATTGACTGGTATTTCATTTTATCAGTAATGTGCATTTGTTACTATAAAGATTTCGATAATAAATTACTAAAAAGTGAATATAATTTAATTATTATGAGCCATGAATTCAATTAATGACAATATTTAACAAAACCTGGAACTTTATATATATATTACAAAACATATTTATTGTGTTGTAGGGTCGATAAAGTATTTTTTATGTAATTAAATGTAGTACTTGTAAATGAGTGTATATAAACAATTACTACATTCTTAAAACAAACAGGAGATTGGCGTGTTAGCAACCACTTTTATGTAAATAAAATAAAAAGACACCACACCAGTGTCTGAAAATTATGCAAATGATCTACAAAATTGTAGCTTAGAGAAAAAGTATTATTAAAAATCGCTAATTATTAAATTAATATACGTATATATAAAACAAAGTGAGTATCACTTACATTATAATGTTGCTATACAAATAAAACTATATATACGGTTATATGGCAACACTTACACTTAACTAACTATCATACCTTTAAATAAAACTATCTAGACCGGGCTCTTACGACACGCATTCACATGTCACCATTAATGTCTAATACCGTAATAGTTAGTGATATCTAAACGACAAAGTAAAGGCTCGTGTACACATCTAACTAACACGACGATCACATTACGACGACAACGAATACAACGACTGAACATAACTGAGTATTATTATATTAGTCGTCTTTAATAAAAAATATTCAACTAGTCGTTACTGAGTGATTATTTCAGCTGCCAGAAATGACAACGAAACGAAAAATTTATCTTGGGATTCGAGCACCTATATCCAGGGTATGCTCTCACCGCTAAGCTAACATGACATATAACTCTTATTTGTCCTCTCGTTCTCAACCATTGTAAGGAGATGGAGTGATATCTCTATCTATTTTGAAGCTTTGATGGTCGAGCGGTAATAGCCATGGACTGCCGTGCCGCAGGTCCCTGGTTCGACCCCCATCGCGGGCTTGAGCTTCACCGCATGGTGAGAGGGCATTTTGCGAATGCTCGCCTGGCTAGCTACCACCCTCAAGTAGAAAACCTGTCGCCAAGCACCTAACGGTGTGTTTCGGCAGCAGTCCTTGAAATCAAGAAAAAATACAGGCACATGAAACTTAACAACTGCGATATTAATTACCATCGAAAATAGCTTCATAATTACAGTACTTCAATATAAAGATACGTCGATATTAAAATAAATACTATTTTGAATCTAAGGCACTATATTCCTAAATCTAACAGTTACACAAATAACTTAATATAACGTGGCTTCAAAACCAATATTAGTTCACTAGTGTTACGACATTCGTTATTACCACAATAATAACGCAGCATGTATTTGATATATATTACAGGGTGAAAAAAAATGTGAAAAAAATAAGTTTGAAGCCAAGTTTTTAGTAAGGTTTGTGTAACTAAACTGTATAATCAAATCTGTACAGTGAGTTAGGCAAGGCTCGGTGCAAAGTGTCTTACATAAAGAGATCCAAATGATTCACACGTTTTCAATAACGGTATTCCCGTTATCTATAACGTTATCGCGGACAACGTGATCGTTGTTAACGCCCGTTTCCGACTCGTTGGCGATCAAGTCACTATCTATCGCCGGCAAGTTATCTATAATAGAACTCAACGTTTCTACATTACAGCTACTGGTATTACGTAACGCGTTATCTAACGACGTTATTTCGGTAACGTTACCGTTAACGTTATCACTGGCTACAGCACTAGCGGTGTCTGACAAGTGGCTATCATCAGTGACGTTGCCATTCACCGCATCGTTGTTAGCAACGTTATCGGTAACGTTATTTTGGACAACGATACCGTTACCGTTTAAATCGTCGTAACATGGCGGCATTTCGATATTGGTAGTAGCCTCTTCGTCGACTCTGTCAGCGCTGGTCCTATTGAGCCCCTCCCGACTGAGGTACTCGGGGGGGGGCCCGTACAGTTTGTTCCGGACGGCTTCAGTGTAGGAGGGGGGTCTGACAGTACCATCGGGAAGGACGGGGTAGTTCTCGAAGTTGGCGCCCAACAGACGGATGGTCCGCCCGTTGAGAGTGTATGTATCGTTAGAGTTGAGCCGCACGAAGTCTAAGTCGTCGATGTTTATCTCTGCGACGTTCGGAGTGTCCGGCCGGGGCTCCGCCCGCCCGAAGCGGGGGATGCTCACTTGGAAACGTCCTGGAATTGTATATTTATATATTAAGATAAAATATTTAACTTGTACTATATTTAGGAAAGACCACAAAATACGGCAATAGCATTCTGTGAACTCTCCCAGGCTTCAAGTATATGTCACATCTATTGAACACTTGTTTTTAGTGAAACTAAACTGATTCTCATTCAATATATTATGCTCATTAAAATGGGATAGAAGTTGTTTGAGCATAATTTTTTCGAATACTTTACTCAGAACAGGTAAGGTGGAAATAGGTCTGTAATTGCAAGGGTCAGATGTAGCCCCCGACTTCAAAATTGGAGTGATTTTACTTTGTTTCATTAAGTCGGGGAAGTTTCCTTTATCAATACAAAGATTGAATATTGTTTTTAAATATGGCGCAATAATGCAAATTATAGACTCTGCCACTTTAACTGACATACCCCACAAGTCTTCAGTGCTCTTTATGTTTAGACTTTTGAATGTCTTTATAATTTTGAAGGTTGTTGTATCTGACAGAAAAGTTCGGTAATTTGCAGGGAAAATTATGTTTTAACAGATCGGGATAAGAATCCAATGACTTAGTGACTTCTCTCTCCCATGGGCTTCAATCCTAATTCGTTTGCCTCCCGCGCGTACCTCATAACAGTTTCTCTGCAGCAGCAGTAATGGAGTGAAATTAAACTTGGGTAATTTACCATTTAAGTTAACATATAGTTCTCAAATAAATCTGCATGTGACAAAGTATGTATTATCACTTCATGACGCATGCTCCCTTACTCCTAGCGTGATATCAGCCCAGACGAACCATCCCCATTTTGATACAACGGCCCGGATACAAACCTAGAGATATTATAGAATTATCAATTAGACAAATCAAAACTAAACTTATTAAGCAAAAGAAAAATGCTTTTATGACATTTATGAATTATTTGGTGTAAATGAAGGATGACATGTTCATTTAATATTATACTATAGTAATAATTTTAATGTTATCTACTTTTTTAATTGTATGACATGTAATTTCATGTATAAATCAAACTAATGATATTATATTGTACGTCTGTCATGAACAAAACTGTGTTTTACAAGCACTTGTGCTCTTAATGAGGTACATATTATGTATGTATATTATGTACATGGTTTATGCAATAAATTAATTTCATTACAAAGCATGTTGACTGTACTCGCTGGACCCATCTGGACAAGTACATCTAAGTATTTTCGACGGAATAATATAATTCACAAATTAAATAGAACCCGCACTACAATTTGTATACTATCATGTAACCCAATTCTAACTACGAGTCATTGCCACGGTAGCGCATATAGCACCACCGTATATATGGACCGGAACATTCGCGGGTTTAAACTTTGTAATCGATTATAATAATAATAATAAATCTTTATTTCGGATAAAATCCATAGTTTTGTTAATAATTACAATTGCCTTAAACCTATATTAGTAATATTCGAGTTATTACAGTTTATTGAGTCCTACCCGTGACAACACCTATCCAGTACTTCTGGATAGGACAGTCAAAGCGAGATGCGCTTACCTTCAGTACACTGTTGGAGCTACCTCTTAGGCGGTGGAGCATTGATGCTACCTTTTTTCGCATAATAGCGTGGAAGCCATCAACTCGCGCTTCCGCGAACATTGACGAAGCGCTGGACCGCCATGGTAGTCCCAACAGTGCCCTGTAAGCGTTGTTATATTGCACCCTGAGGGCGTTGTAACCACGACGCGTATACCGAACCCACAGGCTGCTCGAGTAAAAAGTCTGACAGTAAGCTTTAAACAGTGTTATTTTTACTTCTCTTGTGCTTCGAGCAAACCTGCGAGCCAGCATATTGCTTCTCACTGCCAACGCTCTCCGCTCCCTGTCCAAATCCAGATCATCCTTCAGATCCTCTGTCAATATGTGTCCTAGGTATCTAAAGTGGTCTACAACATTTAAAGTATTGCCGTCAAGTACAACTGGAGGCACGTTTTTAGGCTTTAGTTTACCTGCCGTAAAAATAAGTAACTCACTTTTTTTAGAGTTGTACTTAAGGCCATGCGTAGCTGCGTACTTCTCACACGTATTCACTAGTATTCTAAGAGCATTGATTGAAGGAGCAAGCAGCACCATGTCATCCGCATAACTAAGATTATTGACACAGATTCCATCTATGTAGCATCCGACATGGATACTGCTTAGTCCCTCAATCAAGTCATTAATATATAAATTAAATAAGCTTGGAGAAGTCAGACCGCCTTGACGTACTCCACACTCTAACCTATATTCATCTGACAGAGTGTCAGCCCACCTAACTTGATTAACTTGATTTTTGTACCAGTACCTGAGTAAGGAGACACCCTCCATCGGCATGCCTGTCTTGCTCAGCTTTTTCCAAAGTATATCGTAAGATACCATGTCAAAAGCTTTTGACAAATCGAGAAAACAGGCATACACGGGCGTCTTCCTCTGGGTGTAATAACGGACCGTATGCTTAAGGCTGAAAATTTCACTCTCAGTGGACAATCCCGCCCTAAATCCAAACTGCGCGTCATGGAGGCGCAAGTATCCACCAAGAATGCGATTAAGCACACTGTCGAAGACTTTAGCTGCAGTAGTGGCAAGTGAGATTGGTCTATAATTTGACGTATTTGACATGTCTCCAGTTCTGTTTTTTATAACTGGAACCACTATCGTTCTCATCAAGGATTCCGGAAGAAACGAGTGACCTAAACATAATTTGAAGAACATTGCTAACACACGTGGTAGGTGGACGTCAGCATATTTAAAATGTTCAATGCTGAGGCCATCATGCCCGGGATACTTCCCTCTCTGCATACTTCTGATAATTTTTTCAATATCTTTTGCTGTGAAGGAAATTTTACGCTCCGAGCACGGCGGGTTGGCCTCACCATTTCCCACCCCAGTCACTGACGCTCCCAAAGGTGACCGGATCATGAACTGGTCTTTAAACTTGTTTGCAATGCTCTTCAAATCACTATCCCCACCAACACTCACAGGGGTAGTCGACTTTGGGTTTTGTCTGTTGGTAAGCTTCCAGAAGTTTTTAAAGTCTCCCGCTGAGTGATTTGAGGCCAAAATATCCATCCTTATTTGCTCTTGCCTATCTTGACACCACTTTAGCTTAGACTTGAAAAACCTCCGACTATCGCCACATCTCTTTGTAAACAATACCTACATGTGGCTTACCTGCTATGACCCATAATTGAAACTTTTGTCTGGCATCCCTGTGAGCACCGGCCACATATTTGTTCCAACCACTAACATAACCACCTTTCCTAGGACACTTACGCCTATGATAGAATAGATCCTGCTGAGAGTATATCTATTATGTCACAATACATTTTATTAAGAAATTTTGTGTGATCCTGGTTTGAGCAGACCGCATCAGCACAAAGGGTCAGTTGTTCAGGAAAATCTAATTTCCTAAGATTTTCATTACAGTAATTGTGATACATTGCAATCTGATCCGCTCCTCTCTCACCCCAGATCACTTTATTACTACTCACAGTTTTATTAGAGTTGTCCTTAAACTTAGCATTTATTATGCCCACATCACACTCAACAAAAAGAGGAGAATGGTCAGACCAGTACACGTCATGCTGCACCCACACATTACGAATAGTATCCTGGGCTGCCTTCGTGACAAGGCAGTGGTCCAACCACCTCCTGCATCCATGCGCATCACTTGTAAACGTGTAGGTATCAGACTCAAGACCTAAAACATCTATGTCTATACAACACCATTTTTGATCATAACAAAAACTTAACATTTCATTACAAAATAATTCTTTAGGGTGAGCATTAAAATCCCCTAATATATATACTGTTTCACAGTCACTATTGTCTTCAATGACAGCACTTATTACGCTTAAACATTCTGTATACAAAGGTAAATTATCTCTGTCATTCACTGGCATGTATACACTAAAAACTATGAATGATTTATTTGTCATTGATATCTTAATAGCGCACAGACGAGAGTTCTTACAATCAATCACAGACACAGAATTAAAAACACTTTTCCGCCACAGGATAGCTACACCACCATAAGGTCTTCCCGCTAAAATACCTGCCGATGTATCCACTGCCGAGGTCCCCGTGGAACCGAAATCATCATCAACAGTACTCAGGATTGGTAGATCATGGGGAAGTAACCATGTTTCCTGTAACACCAACACATCGACTGCTTTACATAGTTCACGTACTCCTTCCATGGAACGTTTCAGAGACTTGCAGTTAAAACTACATAATTTATTCGTTAATGATGTACTATCCATAATTAAACTATTAATGCATCATGATTGACGTACTCGCATGCCCATTATCAGGCTTAATGTATTTCTGTCCCATATACACAAAACGCCGGAACGAGATTCCACACGGCCAGAAATTATTATCCAAAAAGGTGTCAATCTTAGATTTTCTAACAAACACTTTGAAAGAGTTGTAGCCTTTCTGTTTTTTCATTTTAATTTTTATTAATGAAACTCTCTCGTTTGTTCGTTTAAGTATATAATCTTGGATATCGGACTCTTTGACATTCATATCCACATTAGACACATACAATGGAATTTTAACTTCCGCAGCTTTAAATGTACTGCTACAGTTTAATTCCGCTTTTCCCAAATTGCCTATAAATTTGTTGCGTAAGCTTTTCTTTTGAACTAGGATCCATTTCTCATCAGGCTTAGGTACATTCCACTCATCACCATTCGCCGATATATCCGCAAAAGATAACGTATCTGTCACCGCTGTGTGTAAGTTTTGTTTTGTGAAGTCAGCTGTAGACGAGCAATTTGCCATAGAAACTTAAACCTTATTCTTTCCAAGTAACTTCTCACTCGCAAGACAGTCGATACTGCGGTGGCGCGCGACTCACTCACACTCGCAGACAAAACGGGGGCGTGTGAGCGCAACATATACGCACTACCGGCATCTCGTTGTAAAACCGGTTGGTCGCTCGCACAATCATACTGAGGCGAAGGTAGGCGAGCGCGACAAGTATCTTTACGGTCGTTTATTGGTGATGATAACGAACGGTCATCATTTTTATTTTCTTCAGGGCTACTCTCCAACAGATATCCCCCGCGCTTCGTGTTTATTATGCAGCTTGTATTTGCTATCGCCGGTAAGCGACCGTTAATGATTCTATTTTCCAATTCTTCAATCTGTTGGACCGACGCGTAGGTTTCTTTTATTTCTCGAATATCGGTTTTTAGACGCACAATATCCTTTAAAACTGTCGTTATGTCCACGTGATCCCAAGTACATGCCGGCAAGAGATTTAAATCCCTTACTACGAAAACAGGCATTAAATTCGGCTCCATTTCCTTGAAAACAGCAATGATATCTTCAAGATCCCTCTGGATCTTGCCATCTTTTCTTCTCGAAATGTTGCGCATATTTGTTTTGATTGAATCAAAAAGTAAACTCTTCGCTTTTTCAACGTCGTCCACCGAGAAAGCAGAGGCGCATATTCGTACCATGCTCTCGGTATCCATAACAACCACTTTATTTTGAATGTATGCTAGTATCTCACTAATAACTATATTACAGTTAGCACATTTCACAGTATTCGTTACAACCACCGACATTTTCGTTACGGAGGTATCTAACTGACCTCGCGCACACCCGTACGGACCAAGGTCACGCGCAGACTCTTAGTTCAATTTTTTGTTAAAGTATTTATTATAACTTCTAACACTGAAAAGTATGAAATAATTCATATTATTCAGTGTAGAAGTTGGTTTTGCTTTTTGGTAATTTTTTTTAATAATAATTACTGGTAAATTTTCAATTTACATTGACCTACAATACTGGTCACTATTGACACAACTTGCAACTACCGAGTCATCTAGCAGTCAGGTCAGGTATATCAAGCATTTTCTAATTAGTCGAGTGTATATTAAAACTACTTGACCAATTTTGAAGAAATTTATAAAAAAATCAAAAAAAAAAAATTGTTTATTGTCAGCTGTGTGTTACATGTTGGTCAAAATGATGAAAGTATCGACAGCTACCTTTTCAGGCGTACAATATTATATAGATCAATATGATACAATAAATTATATTATAATTAACATTATGTCATGCAATAATTATTATTTAGGTAAAATGTCAAGATTTTTATCATTTAAGAATTTGTCAATTGTATAATAGCATGTGTTCAGTAATAGTTTCATTAAATTATTTTTAAATTTGGTAAATGTCATAGCTTTCATTGTATCTGTTAAATGGTTGTATAATTTAGTGAACATTACGTAAATACTTTTGCTAAAAAATTAGTTTTAGAGCCCTGAGGAGTAGTTTTTACGAGATTTTCGTGGTTTACGTGTAATTTTTACGTCAAAGCTATTTAAATTTTGTTTAACAAATAGGCAAGCCTCTAGAATATACAATGATGCTAAGGGAAGTAATTTAAGCCTTTTAAATATTGGTACACAACTTTGTCTTTGTCTGGCTCCAGTTATAGCTCTTAAAATGTTTTTTGCATTACAAATGCTTTTCTAGCGTTCACAGAGTTTCCCCAAAGTAATAATATGGGACCACCTTAGGGGTATACCTTTTCAATAAAAAAGAATAATCAATATCGGACTATTCCGGAAAAAGTAATGCGTGTTTAAACCTAAAAAAAACATACATGTCAAATTGAGAACATAATTTTGTTATTCTTTTTATCAGTCGTTTAAAATTGTAACAGACCTAGTTGCAAGGTAAGCCTCTGCCTGTCCAGCTGGTCCATCACCCTCTCGAGCGTGTTCCTTCTAACGGTGCGCCGCCTGAAGAACTCCACCGGCGTCGCCAGGTAGTTGAGCTCCCTCCCCCCACCCCCCTCGAGGCCCCCGGCCCCCTCCTCCAGCCCACTCGACAGTATCAGCTCCGTGTTCAACTCGCAGTAGGTGGGGGAGCGGTAGGGGGCGGGGGGCCGGCGGGGGAGACGGCCCGGCGACGCGGGGGAGGGGGGCAGCGACCTCATCTCCACCTCCATCGGCTGCGTCGGCACCTGACACACACACACACACACACATATATATGTTAATAGTTAGCGCTCGTAATTTATATTATCTCAAAAATAGTTTGTGTTGCCATAACATCTGTAAAAAGTATCCAGAAAGTGAACTCTACCGGACACTTATTCACAACTGTCCAGTAAGAAGCGAGATTTTAAATTTGGAATCTCCTCCTGTCCAAGATTAGAGTTTAGCTATTATAACATGGTTATAGGAGGGAGGCTCCAAATATATATATCTATCTCTCTTTTTGGTATGACATTTTATGAGATGTATATTATTATATTGTTGGAACTCTAGACAGCCGTTTTATAGTCTGTGACACTTAACGCGACGCCAAAAAGTATGCACGTTGCGTTTCGTAATTAGTAATGTTGTACAAGTATAGTGTGGGATTTTATGTTTGTATTTAGTCATTTCATTTTTGAGAAAAGCATTATACATCGTCAACTAGTGAGAAAGCCATCCTACCCTCGTGTATAACCGGAGCTCACCTGCAGCTTGGGCCGGTTAACTCATACTAGTCCAGGAAGGCTTACTTACTGGATTCTGCGGTAATGTACTATTGCTAAGCTATTTTTAACCGTAAATCAAAGTTAAGCAACGTCCGCCGCGGTCATGAGTTGGATGGGTGCCCGCTAGTCACATTACTACGGGAAGCTGCTTCCGTACTTCGGAAGGTAACGTTAAGCCGTCGCGTGTTAGTTGTTGTCTTACGACGGCAGTCATTAAAGCATAGTGGTAGGGCATTTTGTGAATGTTCGCCTGGCTAGCTACCACCTTCAAGTAGAAAATCTGTCGCCAAGCACCTAACAATGTGTTCCGGCAACAGTCCTTGAGAGCCACCACAGGCACATGAGACTTAACAACTGTATATCTCGAGTGAGGGGCGCAGTGTAATTTGACACTTGTAACAAAATGCCTCTGTTACAGACAGAGGTTAGTCCACTTTACATCAGGTGGCCCTCGCACTAGTTCCGTCGAATTAACATAAAAAAACCTGGCATTGAATATTTTGTTGAAACTAAACATCGACCCTCTTTTTGGGGTTCACCGCTGTTGAGTAAAATGTTCATAATTGTCAAATAGCAATCATTACTATAATATGATGTAGGGTACTGACCTGTCTGTACCTGGAGGAGAATATAGCGGAGAGCCTCGCCAGCCCGCGCGGGGGCTCCGCCGTAGGGGGGGACTCCGCCAACTAAATTACAATTAAAGGACACATTTTAACTATGTGAGTGAGTCATAGCTCAAACTTATCCTTTCGTTACACCGTCGCTTTAGACAATAGGAACGGAAGGATACATTTGAGCTGTGACTCACTCACTACGGTAGCTCAATTGGCAGAACATGTCCAGGCTATAGGAACCGATAGATGTTCAAAATTTTCTCGTCGACTGTTTCAAAAGTTTCTCTTGATCTGCCTCTTCTCGGTCTGAATTCAAGTTTGAAAACCCTCGATGAAAAAAAAAGAAATATATAAACATTTCCTCATCGTTCAGTAATGGATACTGCACGATCGATTCGAAAAAAAATTTGTTACATTTGAAAACTTTCCTTCAGTGTTTTTAGCCACCTTCAATGTATGATACCCTGGAACTTCTAGCAACTTCTTTTAAGTTAAAAAAATATGTATGTGTCTTGTTTACCTGTGTGTATGAAGCAATGATGGCCTAGTTGTATAAATAGCTATCATATGACGCGCAGGGGGTTTATGGTTCGAATCCCGCTGCGGACTTGAGCTTCTGCGCATGGTAGGATATTTAGCAGAAACTACCACTGTTACTTTCGCGACTGTCGTTTTGGCAAGATCTCGGCCGAAAATGGTAGAGATCTCGCGAGTTTAACGGGATTGCACCCGAGCGTAATAACGTTTTATTCTAAGCGCGGTGCCAACTAGCGTTGAATCCGAAAGGCCTTCCCTTCTCAGCGGCTGGTTATCTAAACATCAAAATAAGAAGCCGTTTAGCAGACGATTGTGTGGACATGTTGTACTTCTCAAGAAGCTACTTTCTAAATAAATAGTATTAATGGCGTGTGAAGTGAACAGAACAAGCCTTTCATGTGATTGGTATATTTTGTTACTTATTTCTAATAGATCTCTGAGTAGGTATAGATTTCTTAAATTGATAATAATATCTCTGTTTAATAATCAACTCAACATAGTTCACGAGTCTCATTTTAGTTGTTGACTTCTTGTTGTTATGTTATAAACTAACTGTTTTATTATTAAAAGACTTTTGTTTGATATTAGAAAAGACTTGTTGTACATTTCACTTGTTAGTTAATAAGATACGTCAAAGTTTACTACTTAAAAGTTTATTTAAAATAAATATAGATAATGGATAGATTCAGGCGTTACTTTGCGGAAATCCATATTTAATAATAACAAAAACTTTTAAAAGTATCCTAAAAAATATTAAATAATATTTTAATAAAACACTTAAAAAAGCATAAAATTATATATCTAGTGACAATTCCGCCTAATTTTCCTGTTATCTACGTGACGTCACAAACATCACGCAGCCTAACCGGAAGAATACCCGACTAGTTTCGTTTTCGGGTATTCTTCCGGTTAGGCTGCGTGATGTTTGTGACGTCACGTAGATAACAGGAAAATTAGGCGGAATTGTCACTAGATATATAATTTTATGCTTTTTTAAGTGTTTTATTAAAATATTATTTAATATTTTTTAGGATACTTTTAAAAGTTTTTGTTATTATTAATTATAGATACGTCAACAAAATAAATTCATAAAAAGGATATTGAAAAATAATGCTTATTTCATAATACCTATAATTCTTTTTTTTGTTCTAATTCAATGATATATTATCATTATTTGCAAGAATAAAAGCACAAAACTGCCAATCTCGCGAGATCGACGAGATCTCACAATATTGTTGTTTATGAACTCGCGAGGTCTCGCCTCAGCCCAAATGTCGAAAGGTTGCTTTCCCTAGTAACCGTTCTAGTTTAAAAGCCTGTGCACTACATTCGCCCACAGCCACACACCATCAGGTGAGATTGTAGGCAGTAGCCTATCAGTAATGATAAAACAGATAACTTCGGCCTCGGTTCAGCGAGATCGGAGCACTTTGTAAGGTTTTGTATATTATGTTACTCGCAATTTAAATAATTGTAATTCCCTATGACATTTGTCCAAACAGTCGCTATCTGTTGACTGACCTGTTCTTCCTGCGGCTGCGGCAGATGTAGCGGCGAGTGTGAGGGAGACAGCGGCCTTCCCTCCTGCTCCAACAAGCGAGAGGCCTCGTAGCACGGCGGGAAGCGATGCGCCTACAATACAACATACATGCGCTTTCATATTTTTATTTTTGTAATAACGCTTGCACTGTGTTCTTTGTTTTATTTAAAGTTTACAAAGCTTTACCTTATGCAATTTACAGACACTATTTTATAAGATACCTAGTACGAAGTACTGAAAAGTAATGACATTACATAAGTCCTTTCAAATCTAAACCTAACATGCAAAAATATCTTACTTAATAAAACTGCTAATGTACTATGCAAGTTAAACGTGAAAATGCAATAATTCAAAAGTCTTTTTACCTAACACATACACATAAATAATACACACGACTACACTATATACAGTCTACACTAAATTTCTTAAATAAGATTTAATGAGGGCAACGAAACAATATAGTTTCTATATTTGTGCAGTTATGTAATAATTGGCTATTAGCTGTATTCGAACCCGAAACTACAGGGTTTATTATATCTATATTGTTATAATACCTGATGGTACTGCACGCTGTAATGTTCCCTGGTGGCTCTGTCGGCGTGTGTATATCCCCGCAGGGCCGCCCGCTTCATCTGCATCTTGCATATCGCCGACACCAGCAGGACTACCGCTATCATGAAGATCAACGCGCACGCTGCCAAAACGAAAACAACATTTTATTCGTCACTCATGCTCTAATTATGGGTCATAGTTAATTCTTAATACGGGAGATAAAATAAAAACAAAACTAATGATTAAGGTTTTGGTCACCGAGAGGAAAAAGCGCCCGGCGCGAAAACGGAAGACGCGGGTTCGGTCCCCATCCGGAACAAAAAAATTGTGTTCTAATAATTTGTAAATGTGACGATGAAAATTCCAATAATAGAGTTATTCCAATTCTTAACAATATAGATTTCAGCAGCATTGATATTTTTTGTTTCTTGAGCTATACCATGTTTGCGTTTTTTTTTATTAACATATATTGCTGGGCTAGCAATATATGTTTAAGTTTCATGGAAAACCAATAAGTGACTATTAGTTAGTCCGAAAGGCAGTCTGTTAAAGTGACATGTTCCTACCTGTGACGGTATAGATGGTCGACTGTATGAAGCCGTAGTCGTCGGGGGCATGTCTGTCTTCGAACAGCGGCGGGTACTCCAGATCCACGTAGCCTGAAATAAAAACATTAAAATATTACAACACAGAAATACATGTTTCTTGTAGTGTTTTGGTAACGTTATTGCAACGCTCAGAGACGCTTAAATACTAAGTAGCATCAAGGGACTGTGTGCTAATAGTATATATCGTGGGTTGACAAGTAAAATTCATTAACTGCACTAAGTGTTCATTAGAGATAATGAGTTTTTAAATATTTTTTTACTTAAAAATTCAGTCTTGAGCATTTGTGATCTAAAATTGTGTTTGGTAATAGAATAATAGTTATTCTACACCACCATACATATAATTTGTTTAAAACATAGGTAATGTCATTGTAATTTTAAAAAAATGTATTTTATAACTTTTACCTGCCTTCAATTATGATCAAATTGAATTATGTGGGTATTTAATGACATAATCAACTCTGTTTATTTTCAAATATGTTCATTTATTTAAAGAAAAGTGACTGTAATCTTATTTTTAATATTTTTATGTTTGCAATAACGCATGCTCTGCATTTCATTATTATGCGCATGATTACATGACAAATTTACGATAGGAAAAATTTAAGTAATTTGAGGAATTCGAACTCGCGTCCATCCACCCCTTTAGCCGGGGTATGCTCTGACCAATTGAGCGAACATGACAATGAGTCACTCAAATTTTTCCTATCGTTCTTTAACCATCGTTTTGGGATGGAGCGACATCTATAGTTCAACTTCAAATCCCGCACATGACTTAATTTTTACCTCTCGTAAATTTGCAATTTTCAAATTTAATCTTATTGTTAACCGATTTCCAAAAAAAAAGGAGGTTCTAAGTTCGACTGTATGTTTTTAATATGTATGTGCACCGATTTCTACCCCATTTGCGGAGCGATTCTCAAAATTATTTTTATTTTCAAGGGTATACCGCCGAAGTGGTCCCGTATAAATTTTATCAAAATCGGTGGGGTAGTTAATAAGTTATAGTCACAATTAACAGAAAAATGTATTTGCATATCTGGACTATTTAATGGTATATGCCGTTGTCGACGATGACAACTATTTTAGGCGAGTAAATGATTTTACAAGCATTATTTATCACTAAAAAGAGCAAGAGAAATATTTTTCATAAGAAAAAAGGAACCAACTTCCAACACTGAAAAATATAGTTTTCTATGTTATTTGACCAAAGAAAATTTATCAGCAATGGTTTTATTGCCACGCGGTTTGCGTCCTCTAAGGTATATCCATGTGGCATAATCATAGGCACCTAAGTTATGAGAAACATTAATCGCTGTATTAATAGGTCCGCTGGACAAGCGCGGCGTTTCTTTATTTTTATTTTATACATTTAAACATTGTTTGCGTTGGTCCTTAGAATTATTCAGGACGAAATCATCAATTAAATGTCGAAATGAATTTTACCTGCCGGTAAGTTTGGTAACATGTGTAGATAATGAGGTTTTTGCTTTTTTAGTATTTGATTACGGCGACTTATTAGCTTAATGACTTTTTCTTAGCAAAGATTTAAGAAAAATTGTAGTATATCTATGTGCTGATAACGTTCACTCGTTCATCTGGAGATTCACTCTCTTTGCTTTTTACTATATATGTGTTAACGTTGTCTCCATTACTTTTATATTTCAAACAAATAAATAAACGTGTCACCTGAAGTGCAGTGTGTATCAATTAATTACCTAAGCTGCAGGACATACAAATATATAACAAATGGCGACGAGGACGGTGGATTTGTAAAGAAATCTCGAATCAAAGTGCACGTGGGGTACCGAAGATAATTTCAGCGGCCATTTTGACCCTGATTACGACGCCGCTCGGGCGAGGTGCGCTGGGTTCATTTCATTCAGTTGTGTAATCTATCAAACTCGAAGTGTCAACGCCAGTGTTAGTTCATTTGGTTCTTTCAAATGTCAGAGGACAGTGTAAACAAAAGTTTTCTACAAGAATTTTATACTGAAATACAGGAAAAAAGGTCTAGTTGGATCCAGAATTTGAGCAAAGAGCAACTAATAGATGCATGTGAAACCCTGCAACTAACTAGTAAAGATTGTACTATTGAAACATTGCGGAAAACTCTTCGCGAACGAGTTAAAAGTGGAGAGTTGTGGTCATTGATCCAGGACAAAATTGAAGATATTAACAAAGGACAATCACGTTTCCCTGGTGTCTATGCTAGAATGAGTGCTACCTATGGTCATATCGATAAATTTGATGGTTCAAATAACTTTGAGTTGTTTGAACAACAGTTGGAATGTTTGATAACATTAAATGATATATCTAAACCTAAACAAACACCATTATTGCTAACAAATTTGTCTTCTAAGGTTTTAGAAACTCTGAACCACTTATGCTCTCCAGATAAACCCATTAAAAAGGATTATAATGAGCTTATAAAGTTATTGCAAACAAGATATACCAGATCAACATCAACTGCATTGGATAGAGCAGCATTTAGATCTAGAAACCAAAACCAGGACGAAAAAATTGAAGATTACATTATAGATTTAAAAAAATTAGCTAAAAGATGTGAAGTTAAAGACCTAGAAGATCAATTAAAAGAAAAATTTATAGATGGAGTAAATAAGCCACTGATTAAATTTGAATTACTGAAAAATGGAGATTTAAGTTTGGAAAAAATTATATTAATTGCTAGAACTGTGGAGGCAGCAATGCAGCAATCAAATCTCAGTGACTTACAATCGAGTAGAGAGTCTACACAAACAAGTGAAGCAAAAGAAATGTTTTATACCAAACGTAATTTTGTGGAAAAACCTCAAGCTGATAAATCACTGAAACAGATGAAGCAAAGTAAAAAGAATGTAAAATGTTTTGTTTGTGGTAAGGATAACCACTTAAAATCAGAGTGCTCATTAAAAAACAAATTTTGTTCAGAGTGCGGTAAACAGGGACATATTTTTCGTGTGTGCCGTGCTCGTCAAACAAACAAACTGGAAGTGGTGCAGGAAAGTGCTACTGAAGTGGAAAATGACATTCACAATTTATTTGAAACTGAAAAGGACAATGCGGAAATGTACTGTATGTATACCAATTGTGTTATAGATAAGAAAGTTCTACCACAGTTTATTAATATTATTGTGGAAGGAAAGCCACTTCCATTTGAATTAGATACTGGCTCTGAAGTAAGTACCATAACCATCAGTGACCAGAGTAATTTCTTTCCCTTCAGGAATATAGAAAAAACAAAAATTTCTTTTAAAAACTTTGACCAAAGTATTTCAAAACCAATTGGATTGATAAGAAACATTAATGTTCATTGGAACAATATTCAAAAAGAGGTAGATGTTTATATTGTCAGTAATGATAAACCAAGAATATTAGGGAGAAATTGGCTAAATGCATTCAATCAATGGCCTTTGGAATTTAGAGAAAATATTTGTCAACAGAATATCAATAGTACATGTAACCCTGTAGAAATTATTAAAAATAAGTTCACAGATGTATTTACACCAGGATGGGGTGATTTTAAGGGGGAACACATTCAGTTAAAATTAAAAAAGGATGCAATACCTAAATTTTTACCAGTAAGACAAGTTCCTTTTGCATTAAAAGATGCCGTTAAAACAGAAATTAAAAGGCTTATAAACAATAAAAGAATAGAACCGGTAAAATATAGTGACTGGGGGACACCGGTGGTCCCTATTTTAAAAGCTGATGGTTCTGTTCGATTATGCGGAGACTACAAAGTCACCCTTAATCCATACTTAGAAATCGATCATTACCCACTTCCCAATATTGAAAATATTATTGAAACTTTAAAAGGTAGCGAATACTACTGTGAGCTTGACCTTAAAGAGGCCTACTTACAAGCACCTTTGGACCCTGCTTCTCAAAAGCTGACTGTTATAAATACTGAGCTAGGTACTTTTAAATACCTATATTTACCATATGGTGTCAACTCTGGTCCTGGTTCTTTCCAAAGATTGATGAGTAAAAAACTTAACCATATTAAAAACACTATTGTTTTCATCGATAACATCTACATGTGTGGTCAGGATTTCAA
The DNA here is from genome assembly GCA_963854805.1 of Plagodis dolabraria. Classification (NCBI taxonomy): domain Eukaryota; kingdom Metazoa; phylum Arthropoda; class Insecta; order Lepidoptera; family Geometridae; genus Plagodis; species Plagodis dolabraria. The sequence continues at coordinate 1,371,770 of OY978469.1, read as the reverse complement.
GGACATGACTTATGTATTAGAAGCTGTATTAACAGTATTAAAAGAATCTGGTTTGAAAATAAAACCAGAAAAATGTAAATTTTATAAAAAAAATATTGAGGTTTTTGGATTCAATATCAACAAAGAAGGTGTAAATGTGGTCAAAGAAAATATTCAACCTGTGGTACAGTTACCACCCCCAAATAACATAACAATGCTAAGATCATTCCTAGGTAAAATAAACTATTATTCTCGATTTTTAAAGGATATGGCAACTATTCTAGCACCTTTATATGAAGCAACTAAGTCAACAAACTTTGAATGGACTGAGGATTGTCAAAGGTCATTTGAAATAATAAAAAATAAATTAGTCTCAGCACAAAGCTTAAGACACTATGACCCATCATTACCACTCATTTTATCTTGTGATGCTTCAGCTTGTGGAATTAGTGCAGTTTTGTCAAACCGTGGGTTGGATAACATAGTTAAACCAATAGCATTTGCTAGCAAAAAGTTAAATGAAACCGAAAAGAAATATAGCGCACTGGATAAAGAGGCGATGGCAATCATCTTTGGTGTTACAAAGTTTTACAATTTTATATATGGCAGACAATTTGAACTTGAAACAGATAATGCTGCTTTGGTTAGAATATTTGGACCAAATAAAGGAATACCCAAAATGGCTGCCAAGCGCTTACAACATTATGCTATATTTCTTTCAGCATTCTCATATAAAATCAGAAATATACCTACCACAAAGTATCCAGCAGACTATTTATCTAGAGTACCAGTTCAGAACCAAAATGACAAAAATGTTCATGACAACTTCACGGTTTGCACTAATTACATAGAGAAAAGTTATGATATAATAAACTGGGAAATTATTCGAACGGAAACCAAGAAAGATCCGTTATTATCCAGAATAATAAGGTACTGCTATGATGGTTGGCCAAATGTTAACTTAATTGATAAAGAATTCAAATTATTTTTCATGAAAAGGAATGAAATAAGTATTGATAGAGATTGTTTGTTCTGGGGACATAGGATTATAATTCCTAACTCTGTTAGAAATGAAATTCTAAATGAATTACATATGAGTCATTTTGGTAGTAGCAGGATGATTGATATAGCCAAATCATACTTTTGGTGGCCAAAACTAAATGAAGACATAATAGAGTTAACTAAAAATTGCATATACTGTTTGTCTTACAGAAATACCCCTACAAAAAGAAATTTAAGACCTTGGCCCATACCTCCATCACCCTGGTACCGAATCCATGCTGATTATCTTGGTCCATTGTTTGGTAAAATGTTTTTGATAATAATTGACAGTTTCAGCAAATGGCCAGAGGTGTTTCAGATGGCAAATATTGGGAGTGGTCTAACTATTGAAAAATTTAAAGCATTATTTTTAAGATTTGGTTTCCTGGTTCACCTTGTTACTGACAATGGAACTTCATTTACAAGTCAGGATTTTAAGACATTTTGTACAAATGTTGGCATTCAACATACATTCACTCCTCCCTACCATCCAGCCACAAATGGTGCCGCTGAAAGATTTGTGGAAACATTCAAGTCAAATGTAACGAAAATAGCAGAGAGTGGAAAAACACTTAAATATGCAATCAGCATATTTCTAGCCGATTATAGAGTTATTCCTCATAAATCTACAGGAGTCTCTCCTGCACGACTTATGTTGGGGAGAGAAATAAGAAATCGCTTTTCATTAATTAGGCCAACTCCAATCTTTCAAGATATTTTAACAAAGCAAAACAAAATCTTAGATTCTCATGGAGGTTCCAGGAATGTACAGTTTAAAATTGGCCAGAAAGTGATGACAAAAGATTACCGAAAGGGACATAAACCTTGGGCTGAGGGCATTGTCATAGAAGAGTCCATTCCTGGAGTTACCTATTATATTGATGTTCAGGGTCTAAGATGGAAAAGACATGTAAACCAAATCATTAGCTCTGGTCAAAATATAGAAGTTGTTTAGCCTACTGGTGCACAATTCAAAATTAGTACTACATGTACTTAGATACATTATATATATATATATATATAAGATAACAAAATGTCATAGCATGTAGTTATGTCTTATATTAGTAATAAGTTAAACTGTTACATAAGTAGTATATCTACCAGTACTTGTAGCACAGTTAAAGATACCATGTAATAGGTTTAGGGTAAGGAAATTTATTTGTTCTTAACAACAAGTTTATTCAGTATTTTACATACTTAGTTTATATAGTGATTAAACATTCTTGTTTTTGTATGTGGGGAAGAGTGTAGTATATCTATGTGCTGATAACGTTCACTCGTTCATCTGGAGATTCACTCTCTTTGCTTTCTACTATATATGTGTTAACGTTGTCTCCATTACTTTTATATTTCAAACAAATAAATAAACGTGTCACCTGAAGTGCAGTGTGTATCAATTAATTACCCAAGCTGCAGGACATACAAATATATAACAAAAATAATGAACTTAGTGAAGCAAAGTAATTTTTTCCAAAAACTGTATTTAGTGAGTTTTTCTTGTCAACGCACGATATACAAATGAGCTAACTTGCTCATTATACACTAGGCTGTGGGTTGCGTCAATCAGCCGAGTGTATAATGAGCAAGTTGCTCACGAGTTTCATACGCACATTTTCAACACCCTTGCGAGGAAAAAAATATATATTGCACAAATGCGATACAAACAACAAACGAAAATTATGGAACATAGCGCGCAAGTTTTTTTTTGCGCGCGGCACATGTATTATGGTTGATTACATATATTTAGCCTTACAACCTACTTTACACAGTGATAAAAGGCAAATATTTTATTACAAATTATTGTGAATTATAAATAATTTGATAATAATAAATGTATAATAATTTCGTCTTAATTAAGGACACATTTATGTATTCTAAAAATATTAGTGGATCTTCAGCAGTATAAAACCTCTTTGTTGTTACAAATCTGTATTACCCGGTTAAATTGAAAATGCTCTGTTTACTTGCATATAATTTGCAGTTAGGTACTAACTTAACTTTGTAGGGATAATTCTATTACGCACTTGTGTATAATATTATTATGCACGAGGGTGTTATAGCTCGGTTTATGGCCCTAAGAACGGTATAATAAAGCTCACTTTACGAGCAAGGGTGTTGAAAATAGTTTTACTTACTGAAATACACTCGAGAGCAATGAATCCGGGTCACTTAAAGAATCCTTAAAATCTCGGAAACTAAAAATGCTAGGTTAATGCAATAAATTGTATTGGACATACTACACTGTCAGCAAAACTTATTTAGTTTGTAGCCAGCAAGCTAATTATTGTGTTGAATCGCGATAAAATAAATTTGATTCTATTTTCTACTCGTAATGAATTTATCATATTTACGTTTACAAAATTACAACAAGAGGAAAAACATATATAGTCAAGTGCAGGATTCGAATCCACGCAATATATCCCTATAGCCGGCGTATGCTCTCACCGCTAAGCCAACGTGACATGTGACTCATAGCGCTAACTTGTGCTCTAGTTCTTAACCATCGTATGGGTATGGAGCGACGCCTATAGTTCAACTAACGTTGTACTACAAACACACTAATTTTTGTAATTACAAATACAAATAACTTTATTGAATAATATCATGGTACAATTTAAAGGTATCCTTGCCCGCTGCTGTTGTTTTCGCTGTTTCAGAAGGCAGTTCCATTCCCACAATCATGTATATTTGAACAACATATTGAATTTCCTACCATAGATGTCAGCTTTTTTTTATTTTTAGCTGATAAGCAGCCTTTGACCACTGATGGTAAGTGGTGATGTAGTCGAATATATTGTTCAGGCTAACCTAGAAGGACTGGCTTTCAAAGCCGGCTGCCGGAACGCACCGATAGGTGCCTAGCGAGAGTTTTTTACTTGATTGTGGTAGCTAGGTCAGCCGGACTGAAATGCCGCCATCATCATACTGATATCATTATCAGCCGGAAAATGTCCGCTGTACAAACGTAACACCACAACGGATACATAAAACATACAATTTCTCACCAATCTCTAGCCAGTCTCGATGAAGGTTAAGCCTGCACCGAGGCAGTAATTGTGGTTCGTTTGATCCCTTGCTGTATATTTATTTTTTAATATTGAGTTATGTTATTAATATATATTACATTTAAACATTCATTCTATAAATCATACACTTTGGAAACACGATTACTTAAAATTTTCTCTATAGAAAAAAAAACCAAAGTTACATCCAAATAACGAAATAAACCCTTAGTATGGCGTAAATACTTAAGGCAGAGTCATCCCTATTTGAAAAATAAAAAAACAACATGTTTCCTATAACGTATACACATTACATTTTTCAAATGGGTATTTGTTTTTACTATACGAAGGAAATACTCAAATTCACGCATGTTCCGCCCATTTTAGTGAGAGCCGCGATGCTTTGTCCCTATCCGCTTTAGTAATTGTTCGGTCGCCGGACGGGGACGGATGCTGGCGGCGTGCCTTACTTACGCACACATACGCGGCGCGCCTAAAGAGATCGGTGCGCTCTTAAGGCATCCGGGGGTGCGATTTTGACTCCCGCACGAGATGGCCATTTTTGTACACAAAACTTTTTTCAATTGATTTTAGTGTTTTTGTAATATGTATTTAAAAATAACAATAAATATGAATATATTGTTTTTATAAGTGTATACCTTCAATGTCTCTCGTGTTGGTGAACTCGTCGCAACAAGCAGGCTGTTGGCATAGCGGTGTCCGCCCGCGGCAACACGCGCTGCCGCTGATGCAGCGGCCAGAAGAGCAGTTCAACTTGTCCGGCCCTGTGTGGGTAAAACTTCATTTTTTAAGCGTTATAATAATATAAATATAGTCCACATACTGCGGTTTACACTTCCATGAACTATACTAACGTTTCAAAATCACTAATGGGTCTATTCACATACAAATAGAATAGTCATCATATATCGGGGAACACAAATATGACGATTTGTCTTTTATATTACCCAAAGTAACACTCTCAAAATATTATACAATGCTTATGTTCGTAGTGAGAGTTGGGAAGTGTAGTATGGAATCCACAGTACTCTGTGCATATTGATACGATTGAGAGGGTACACAAGAAATTTTTGAAATGGTTAGATTATCGCACAGGTCACGCGTGTACAGATTATTCAGAAAGAACAATTAAACACAAAATGCATTATTTAGATGCAAGACGTAATTTGATAGATAGTGTTTTTCTATATAAAATTGTAAATAATTACATTAACTCAGCTGTCCTTGTGGAATATATTTATTTTAAAGTACCATGGCCATCCTCCTCACGTTCTAAAGATACTCTCCATATCCCTTCATTAGTACTAACTATGCGAAAAATACCTTCTTCAGACGCTCATTTACATGTTACAATAGATTCCTAGATGGCATAGATATATTTCACGATTCTTTGTCAAATCAAAAATGCTAGAGTTATTGTGAACTTATTTGTATCTCAAATATCATATACATTTTTTATTAATAATATAGGTATGTTCATAAAGGTACATTTCTCACAAGTTGATTGTAGGTATACCTATTCTCATGTTTTCCGAGTCCGTCATTAGTGTATCTGCAATAATGAATACTAATATTTGTAACAAGTTATGCTAAAGTAGATCCGTTAGTATTTGTGTGTGAATGAATAATTGTACAGGACTTTTATTTCCTGAATAAATAAATTTAAAAATATTATCAATATTTTAAATCGTTATTGGATTTGACTGATCAGCAGAAAGAAACGCATGTTGAAAGTTGTTTTATCTTATTGAATTGATGCAGACATGAAGGAATATTGTATCGAATTGTGACATGTGATGAAAAGTGGATTCTTTACGATACCTGTAAGCGAAAAATAATGTTTCGATATAATGTTCACACAGTTTGTCGAATCTAGATCACCAGAGTTCTATCGCAAAGGCATAAATGACCTTCCTATTAGATTGCAGCAATGTTATTAGAATAAGATAGTTTATTTATACTTTATTATAAGGATCTTTGTTATCTGAAATAAACTTATTTATTTTTATTATATAAAAATGGTAATTATTATTATTAAATAAATATGTTCACTTAAAAAAATATTCAATACTTCATTACAAATTGTCAATTAGATAGTTGAACCGGTAATATAATATTGTATAGAGAGTATGTACATACGAGCACAGAGCAGGTCCCCACACATGTGCGGCGCCTCGTCCTCCCCCCGGCGGCAGTCGGCGCGCCCGTCGCACACGTACGCGACGAGCACGCAGCGCGCGCCGCACCAGAACGCGCCGCGCGCGCACGACATCGGCCCTGTGTCGCCGAGGCTTTATTGTATATACACGTGCCGCCACCGGGGCCGCGGCCGGGGCCTCGTGCTGACGTCGTATAGTAGTATAGTACGTATAGTAGTACGGCACTTTGCGAATGCCGGCCTGGCTAGCAATCACCCTCAAGTTGAAAATCTGTTGCCAAGCACCTAACGGTGTATTCCGGCAACTGTTATTGAGAGCCAGTAATTCTAAGTTATCCTGAACCACATTATCTGCCAAATCGCAAGATAGAGGTTATTGATAGGTAGGCTAGATGTACCAGCAAAAAAAGTAGTAAAAAAAATTTTTTTTTTATAACCACAATTATAATAAACAATCGGTTGATGGAATTACTCACGATAAAGGTTACCTCCCCTACAATATCCCATACTATTGTAGTGGGAGGTAACCTTTTAATATAATATTTTGCGTTACATAGATACAAACACGTAGACCGAGCGAAGCAAAGATACCTTATGTTTAAAGATTTTTGTGTTTGCTCTCTTGAAAAATCACTACATACAAGAATCAAACTTAGTGTAGTTATAGTCCAATATCAATCAAATCATATAGCAACAAATAATAAAAACCAGCATAGAGCCAATCAGACTCCCGCAGATGATCTCAAACTGTTTTAAAAATACATATAATGATTTTGGTACATTTTGTGTAAGTACAGCTCGCACTTGTTTGGTTTTTTTTAAATAATTTTAGCATTAAGAATACCTTTAGTCTGCACTAATATGTACTTGGTGACACTGAAAGGCGGGGCAGAACACATGTACTGCCCGCTGTCCGATACTTGCAGGTCCCTTTTCACTAGCTTGTTGCCTCCCGGCACTGGCTCACTTGTAAATGGTCTGAAAAGCAAATAGTAAGATTCATTTGTAAGACTTTAATTAATTTCCTACCATTATGCCCACCATTACGCATTGTGGGGTATTAGGCCAGAATTGCATCCGCCCATATATTCCTGTATGTCATCAAAGCGACGAAAGGGAAAATACCAGATGGGCAGCAGCACCTTATGAAGAACTGCCATCTTACTTAAGAATGAGGTTATAGCTTTTGAACTGATGATTGGTCTCTGCTGTCATTACTTCGATGGGTAGTCATCCACTAGAGGCAGCCAGAAAACTACAGGCACTTTGCATGGTAGAGCGCATTTTGTAAATGTCGGCGTGGCTAGCTACTAACACAAATCTGTAGCCAAGCATAAAATGGTGTTTCAGTGTGAGACTTTAGAGACCCAGTTCCCATGCTAGGTTAAGCCTGTTTACCATAATCAACCACATCATCACTTACCATCTACTGACTAGCTTAAGAGCAATCAATGAAATAATGCCAAGCATAAAAAATGTGAAAAAACATATGAAAAAAAAAATTCTTTTATCTCAACTTGAAAACCACATTATAAATCTGCATTTTCAGTAATTGACAGTTAAATAGAAGATATATACTTATCAAACATTGAAGCCTTCTGCATAATTTAATTGAATTTCTAGTTCTAAACACCTGTAAGAATCTGACGGATGAACAGGCCCATGAAATGAAGAGAATGAAAAAGACAGACAATGGATTCTTGTTAATGTGGTTCAAAGATAAAATAAGACTTGTTTTAGCATGGTGGAAGGGCATTCTGTGAATGCCCACCTGGCTAGCGACCACCCTCAAGTAGAAAATTTGTCGGCAAGCGCCTAACGGTGTGTTCCAGCAGCAATCCTTGAGAGCCAATAAAATTACAGGCACATGAGACTTAACAACTATGTCTCAAGTTGATGGGCACAGTGCAATTTGTTACTAGTGACAAAAGGCATCTGTTATAGGCAGAGGTTAGACCGCTTAACATCAGGTGGGCCTCGAGCTAGCTCTGTCACAATAACATAAAAAAATTATAATAATAACCCAGTCTCAATCTTAACCATTCTAGTTATGCACACATTCTTGTACATTTGTATTCATGTTATATTTACTATTCATTCAGCTGCCACTTTCATTGTCCAGAATTCTGTTCCAATACAACAGATCTTATAATTTTTTCCCACACATTATTATTTACATAATGTTAACTCATTGTTTTTAACAAACTGAATCCATAACAATACCGTTCGCCCCCCACAGTTCCATTGTCAGGTACATAGTTCCACACATAGCTTCTTGGGCTAAGGTCTCCTCGCAGCTCACAGACCAGTGTGAGATCATCATGCACTCGCTTCACCAGAACATCAGTGTACTCAGGGTCTCCTGGACTTGATAGGACTAGCATTGGAGGCAGAATCGGCTCTGTCAAACCTGCAACAGTAAAGTAAATGGTATCTAACTTTTTTATCTTCAATATTGCTAATAAGTAAAAACACATGCAGTTACATTATTATAGCTATGGACTGTCATGCCGCAGGTCCATGGTTCGATCCCCACTGCTGGCTTGAGCTTCACCCTATAGTTGAAGGGAATTTTGCAAATACTCGCCTAACACCCTTAAGTAGAAAATCTGTCGCCAAGCACCTAATAGTGTGTTCCAATCAGTCTTTGAGAGTCTGTAAAATTACAGGCACATGAGACTTAACAACTGTATGTCTCAAGGTGACAGTCCCAGTGCAATTTGTCATTTGTGATGAAATGCATCTGTCATAGGCAGAGGTTACGCCGCGCTTTGGAACCGCCCGCCATATAGCCATAAAGAAAAAAATATCTCTTTGCTAGATGTACCAGATATACAAGGCATGATCCCAAAAGAAACTGTGGGGGAGAAGTGCCAAAAGACATCATCACAATGAATGCCTAAGGATCTGCTTTGAATATATTTTACAGGATAACAATAAATTTCTATTCTTTAGAATTTTTAGTGATCTTTGGATGATGATTTAAAAACATGGATAGTTTCAAATCATCATCCAAAGATGCAGGAGATAATACAGCTTTGCAACAACAGCATACAATGTCAAATAAAGGTTCTTATAGCTGCAAAAGGTGGCTCAACAAAATACTAAAAATTAATAACTAATATAACATCTAAGAGCACCAATGCAATTAACAATGTGGCACAATAATGCTTATATAGTTACACAACAAAAAGCTTGTCTGTAAACAAATTTAATCAAAATGGTTAGAGCTATTTCCAAGATAAATTAAATATAGTATATTTAAGATATATGAATTACTAATTTACAATTGTAGGTTAGATATAACATATTTTCAATATATTTAACATATGTAATATGGTAGACTATACACCAATATTCAATCCATATTAATTGTATGTTAAAGGAATCTAATTTCTATCAATAAAATTAAAAATTGTATATATATATAGAGAGAGAGAGAGAGACAAATTACTTAGCATTCCATGGATCTAATAATCATTTAACACCTCACATCTATTAATTTAACCAACGACAATAGTGTGTCCTAAGTTTCCCCAGTTTAGCTTGCTGTATGCATTGGCTAGCTGTAAGCACAGTAAGGATTTTATGTATAAATAATTACTTTTTAATATCGCAAGTTAAATTAACCAACCCTTTTTTTAAAACTCTTCTCTGTGAAAATAAAGTTTTTTTTTATTAGTTCTATTTACTCCTGTCACTATTGTTTAGGTCCAAAATCATGCAGATTTATATATTAGAGTAACCTTGTTGTTCAATAAAATTAATTGCATACACATAAAAATTTAACTTTAAACATACATACACATTATTTTGTTGCTGCTTAGTATTTCAAATAATTATAATATGTACAATATGTGTCGAAAGATTTTTGTAAGGGATTTATTACCACACATGACAAAAAGGGCAAAAGCTAGAGAAAAAGGATCATCATTAAACATAGAAAAGATCCGTTATACCTACCAAAAAAAAATAAAACTTCCCAAATACATACCAAGGTTTTACCTTGGATTTTGAGCTAATAAGGCTACCACTAATGGTAAACCTTGGGATAAATTGATAAGTAAGGCTTAAATTCATTTGCAAATGCTAAATCAAGGTCTTTTAGAACCTGATACAGCCTTAAATACGGTCAAATTTTCAAATACAAGGGTTTTTGATTTTTATCTACTTCTATGGAAGTAAAAATTATTTTAATATACTTACATGATTGTAACTTTAGCACGCAAAGAATTATATATAAAAACAGGTGTAAACGAGGCGAAAACATTTTTTTTTTATTTTGTGTGCATTTTACGTACTTGACGTTCAAAACAACTTCGCCATATTTGTCCAGAGATAAATAACAAGTAAAGAGAAGCAAAGGCTGTGGTCTGTCTGTCAGCTTCCGTTTCATGCCAAATTGCGATTTTATCGATTATTGCGATCATCATACGTTTCGGTTCAAAAATTTACAGTTACATTCCAATTAACTATTACATACACTGCCCTGCGGTTGGGGCTAGCATCCATTCGGAATGGTCGTAATCGTGCTTACATCGCTCACGGCCACGCTGCCGTATATTTATTATTAGTTACCACCGTTTCACTCATCGTCAGAGCACACATGAAAGGTATGCGAATAAGATTATGATGGAGTCATAGTAGGTACCTGGGGTTAGCTTCAACAATTAATATTCTTCGATGGTCAAAAATGTTTTCGTAGGCGATTTCCCCTCAAATCAGCTGGTGGTATCCTTGTCGTTTCATACAGTTTTATATAAATTGGGGCACTCGCGACCACGCATTACTTAATTTTAGATATTTTTGTTTGTATTAACGTTTATTTATAAGTCGGTACTTCATCACGATATAGCATCACAAGTAACAATGACGAGGTAGGAGTGAAAGGAATGTGAATGAGTGAGTGTGTGGTTATTTATTTATTTATTAGGTTTTCCAACGGTCTCAACTAAATTACATGAGTAAATTAAATGTGTAGTGCTAATCCACTAACAGAAAAACACACCATGCAGAATTTGTAACTAACATAAGGTCTTCTATGGGGTGTGGGCACCATGAAAATGTCACTGAGGCACATCAAAGTGACGTGTCCACGTGAGCCACTCTTGACTCAATGACTTACTTTAACACATATATTTAACACAATTTATACATCTCTAAAATATAAAATATTTCAGATAGTTAAAGAGTTAAACTTGGTTATATTCAATGTAGATACAGAAAAAAAAATAAGACAAAATAAGAATGCAATAGACTTATACATAAAGTTTCCTATCAGGTAATAAGTATAATTAAGCGGCGCATACACACACACACATGAACGAAATGTCAGGTTTGACAGCCCCACTCACATTGAATTCAGTTAGTAACGTGGTCGTGACGTATCAATCGTTTACGTGATTTTATGATTCGGAAGGGTAATGAAATCACGAAAATCGCTTTTAGCATGTATCGGAAAGCCTGCATTATGTAAGTGCGTCCGATTAACTCCGATTTGCTTTTTAACAGGTACTAGTCTACGAATAAATGACTTATCATTTATTCGTAAGTACTAGTGACACGCTTATAGCCGATTTGTTTTAAGGGCACCAGAAGTTTGCATGAGTAATAGGTGTGTTGTTAAAGACGTTTTATGTCATACAAATTATTACTTAGAACATCTTTGGGTGTGATATCATCGATGACATCACCACAACAATCCAATAGTGCTCCTGGAGCGCATTTTGGATCAAGCATTGACTGGCTTATGAATCTGTGGTTCAATGATCACAACAAATGATAAGTAAAAAATTTGAGGCCTTTTACAAATTACTGTTTTATACAGCTTCCTCGTTATTAACTTTCTCAAGTACTCTTTAATCACACCAAGTTTGACGCTTGTATTTATTACTAGCGGTTCGCCCTGGCACGGGTATTTCACAATAAATTCAAACATTTTATATTTAATCATATAAAAAGTAGTTATTGTGACATAACTGTAATGGTAAGACTAACCCCCGGTTTCTGAAACGCAAATCAGCGACAAATTATGTTAAATGCTTGTTAATCCATTGACAAACGCAAATTCGGTTGCTGAAAACTTCATGTAACTATTTGTCAACACTAATGTCTAATCTCCAATTAAACGCCAATTCATTCAATTTTTTTTGGTTTCTGAAAAGCATTTTTTGTATGTTAACGGTTTGTCAAAGTGGATTGTACTAATTGCCCAAAATCGACCAATTATTCTAAGATTAACGTCTTGAAATCGTGAAGATATATAAAATATGGCTTAAATTGTTTTAGGAGTACCTACCCAAATGTTTCCTCTAATAACTGATATAGTAGGTATACAAGTAGCGAATTATATCAAGTATGATTAGTGCAAAAACACATATTACTACTACTTAAATATGGTACTAAAGTCGACGTGATTTTGGCGTTGCTGCTCATTAGGAGCTCAATCATCATCATCACAATTTTTTTTTATGCTTGATGGATTAGCCTTTGACCAATATCTCACCTGATGGCAAGTGATGATGTGGTCGAAGATGTTGTTCAGGCTAACCTAGAGTTACTGGCTCTCAAGGACAGCTACCGGAACACACCGTCAGGTGTTTGGCGACGATTTTCAACTTGAGGGTAGTAGCTAGCCAGGCGGGCATTCGCAAAATGCCCTACCACCATGCTATAACGACTGCCATACTAAGACAACAACTGGGACCGACGGCTTAACGTGCCCTCCAAAGCACGGAAGCGCTCAGTAGTAAAGTCATCAGCGGTCACCCATCCAACTCATGACCACGGCGGACGTTGCTTAACTTTGCTGATCGATTCAGAATGGCTAAGCAAACTTCGCTACGAGCGCTTCAAAAAATCCATCATCAAAAAAACCATCACGGAAAGTCTAGCGTTGAACAAGGTCTTCCTCATTGGCGGATTTGCAATAATACCCACGCTTAGCAGGCGTCTCTTGGGGATCTCAGTAGAAGTTGTCAGTTGTTCAGAAGGCGCTGCTTCCCACCTTCTGTTATTTTTCCCTTAGTCGCCTCTTACGACACCCAAGGGAAAACTTGGGGGTAACATTCCAACCCGACACCCCACAAGAGTGCTCAATATAGGGTGCTATAAAATCCTGACAGCCTTATTAAACAAACCGCAGCGGGGTATATGCTACCAACGAAATAATTCCCAAGAAAGGTTACGGATGACTGCCTACCAGACCTCCACCAAAGTCACCAAAGTTCTGGTGACCATTCACCAATGGCACAATTGCCATTAGGCATATTACAGAAAACAAACGGCCCTACTTCCGAAGAGCACAAATGTATGACACTGATATACCATCCGTCTGTATAGACTTTGGTAAAGAAGGCGTTCACCTAATGCAGCCCAAGTCTGTGCAATTTCCAGCGAAATATAGTCACGGAACCGCGGAACTAAGAATGCTGCCAATTGTATTATGTTGGGATTGTACAGTACACAAAATGCAAGGTAGACTACGCCGTTATTTACTTAGGCTCGAAGCTCTTCGCTGATAGTCAAGCATACGTGGCCTTAAGTAGAGTAAAAATATTAGAAGGTATCCTTATTGAAGAGCTGGACTGTTCGAAATTAACTGGCAAACGACCTTGCAACAATGATGCGTTGAATGAGATGAACAAACTGAGAAACCTAGACAGCGATAACTAAAATATATAATGAGGTTATAAGTTGATAGTTAAAATTTTAGAGGTAAAATTATTTTCTTATTTTTTGACCTTTATTTAAAAATAAAAGCTTTTTCAAAAAAGGTTTTTTGCTTATAATTTATTATAGATATATCTTTATCAGTATTCTATAGTTGAAGTATATCACTTTGCTCTATTTTCAATAATTTCCGCAGCATACGTGACAAAACGATTTTTTTTGTATTTTTCTGAACTTTGGGTTACATCATCGAAGTATTCAGATCTCTAACTTTTTGAATTTCTTTTGAAAATCTTCTGTAGCCTAGGTTCATTAGGGATAATGTTGGATTCTTATGGTGAAAGAATTTATCAAATCAGTCCAGTAGTTTCTGAGCCTATTCAATTTAAACAAACAATCACACCTTTCCTCTTTATTACATAAGTTCAGACAAGTGCAACCAACTTATCTGTAGAATGTAGCGATGGCGCTACGATCGAAAAGTGCTGCCACACTACTAAAATAAACAACTTATGTTATTTTTAATACTCAAACTACGTGATGCAATATTAACACCCGGGTTTCTGAAACGCAAATCAGCGACAAATTATGTTAAATGCCTGTTAATCCATTGTCAAACGCAGATTGGGTTGCTGAAAACTTCAAGTGACTGTTTGTCAACACTAATGTCAAATTTCCAATTAATCGCCAATTATTGCAATTATGGGTTTCTGAAAAGCTTTTCGGTATGTTAACGGTTTGTCAAACTGGCTAATCCTAATTGCCCAAAATCGACCAATTATTCTTAGATTAACGTCTTGATATCGTAAAAATATATAAAAATAGTTTTAGGCATAGTTTTAGGTCCTACCTACAACTTTTTCTCTAATAACTGATAAGATAGAACAAGAACAGAATTATATCAAGTATGATTACTCTAAAAACACATAATGCAATTTTATACCGTAGGTACTGGGTAGCACTTCACCACCATCTCACATAATGTTAAGTGAAGATGCGATCGATGATGGAGTGCGCTTACCCAGAAGATACCTATTCAGTCCTGTTTTGAAGACCCCCATAATTAACCAGAAACACAGACTCAGGCAGAGTGTTCCATTTCCTAGCGGTGTGTATGATTAACAAGAGTCCGATTATAGAACTACGTAAATATATTACTAAAGATTACGTTATTATAGTGTTGCTGCTCATTAGTTGCTCAATAGGGTGCTATAACATAACCATAGCCGCCCTTAAACAAACCTCAGTTGGGTAGATAGTAGTACCAACAAAATCATTCCCAAGATAGGTTATGGACCTTCCAGACCCCAACCCTCTTTGAGAAAACACCTTTCGGCTAAGGGCATTAAGATATGGTTTTAAGCTCTATTGTGCGGCTACAACATATTCACGTTGATGTGAGAAGTGGTATTATTTTGTATTAATGCGCAGGAGGTCCATAGTTACAATCTCACCGCGGTCTTACATTTCACCGCATGATGCGAGGGCGGTAGTTTTTAAAATAATTGATAGGCTTGATAGTTGTTGGCCCTCAAGTAGAAAATGTATCACCAAGCATCTAATGGTATGTTACGACGGCTGTTCTTGATAATTTCTTCTTTACTGACTACATCATCATCAGACGTCAATCACTTACCATCAGATGAGATTAAAGTCAAAGCGTAGCCTATCAGCAACAAAAAACGCTGCTCATTATTTTTTTATTTTGTATTTGTGCCTATTTAGTTAGAATTTTTTGTGTATTTCTTTTTACGTTGGGCATAACTTTATTCTCAAACGTATTATCTTTCTTGTGAATGAAAAAATACAGCATAGACACTATGATTATCTTACAACATGGGATCTAAAATGAAGTGCCACTGCACAATGAAAACTTTACGTTGCATTTTTTTAGCTGATGTTTGGAGGCTGATATCTCGAATTATTATTATGGCAGATAACAGTTTTTTTTACATGATAGGAAAGGAAACTTCATGCTCAATCGTGAAATGTAAAAACAAAATCAAAATTCGAGTTTTTATTATTACTAAGACAGTCATATATTATTTTACAAACGAATTTTTTACTTTCTTCTTTTCAAACGCCCGTAGAATATGAAACAAACATAAGAAAACATGTTATTTATAGATATTACAATAGCCTAGTTCATTGGCTTTCTAAAAATGTGACTTTCACTGATAAGGGTCCAGGGACGCGTCAAATATTACAACGTTTTTGGAACAACTCCCCGCTCACGTTTTCGTCGCCACAGTCGCTTGATCCGTGCGTGTATAGGCTCGCGGGAACTATGATCTCAATAGGTTAATCGATTTTTACGATAAAAAGCAACAAGTGAGGGGAGACCGCTTTTTTGCGAAAAGAAATATGCAAGAATTCCTTCACCGTCTAGCAAAACCAAAAATCACACTTTGATCGCAGCGCTGTATACAAGCTGGCCATAATTTACACTTATAATCGTTCAATGAAAGCGGCACGCTTGGACAGCACAATCAATGAACTTACACAACAAACACGCACATTTTCACGTACGCTAGTGACTTTCACTATCAAAAAACTTTTTGACAAAGAGGAACGCTTCGAACTCCTCTCTCTTGTTGCTTTACGTTTACGATCATCCGTCATATTTAATTGGTAACCATAGTAACGGTGGCGATGCCAAAAATTATTTAGGATTAATTTCATGTCAAAACAGAAGAGACAACGCTATGCGTTAAAAAAAAGACAGAACACTATAGAAAGAATGAATTTGAACGATATTTTCAAATTTCATGTTATCATAGATATAAAAGCATGTTAATCAGGTGTTCTGTAATTTTTCATTAATATGCGTTGCAGAAACCCGTTGAAAGTTAGCAGATTGTTAATTGTGACGACTTGTTAAATGAATTGAGTTTTGCCACGCGTACCGGAAACCGGCGGTTAAACACCATCTTTTAGTTCACCTCCTTGGTCTCTATCACAGATCTATACTGATATTTTCAAGCGAAAGAACTTTTTTGGTTGAACTTGCTAATTTCAGGAACTATTAGTCTGATTTGAACTAGGAGGAAGTTCATAGATACTTCCTCCTAGGATTTGAAAAAATATTTTAGTGTTTTATCAAGACGCTATGACCAAATAGGAGCGGAGTATCAATGAAAAATGTCAAAAGAGGGAATTAAGTGACACGGCTCAATTCAACTTCTACGCGAATGAAGTCGTGGGCAAAAGCTAGTAAAAGATATAAGAAAACGGACTTGACCAATCGGTGACGATTTTTAGCCATTCGGCCTATTAAAATATAAAAGTATTTTGAATTGTTATTTCATGAATACTTGACAATTACGTATCAAATAAAAATGGCTATTACTGTTTACATTAATTTTTAAATGAGACCCGGATTATTTGTTTTACTGAAACCTATGCAAATGGAATTACTTGAGGCCGAATGATATCCTCGATGTAACTTTCTGCAGTTACGGTACCTGCGTTGAAAATTGTGAGCTCAGTTTTACCGTGTAAGCTCATCACACCCCAAATCATTTCGTTGGGACTACTGAAACGGTCGTCTTCGTGGATGTAGGACTCCGATCATCATTGAAATAAATTACTTTACACTCGTCTGTAATAATCACCTTGCCCCGCTGACTAATCGTCCATTTCAAATACTGACGGCATAATCTTAAACGGTTTGCACGTTGAACCCTGGGCAGAGTAATTCGAACAACTCGACGTCTTGACATTTGCTGGTTTTCGTGCAATAGATTACGGATAGTTTGGTCACTGACACGGGTACCCGTTGTCAACCGTAGGTAGTGTTGTAACTTACGAGCTGTTACTGTACGACCCCAATAATCACTTAACTGGACGTACAGATCGTCGTGGGCCGTTGTTATACGAACTCTACCTGAACCAGGTCTTCTGGCTACGCAACCGGTCTCTTGGATGCGGTTCCATGCATTTTGTATAGCTCTGCGAGAAAAGCCCAACTGCGAACCCACATAACGCTGTGAACGTCCTTCTTGAATCATTGTACCTAATGCATCATATGTTGCAATAATTGTGTCCAAGTGCCTTTGTACTGGTAGCATGATTAACGCGGAGTGATAAGCAATCAATTACAAATGCAAATGTAAAGCTTTTCTTCTTCTACAAGCAGTAGAAGAAAAACTTGGTGCAGTTGAGCATGGTGGTAGGGCATTAAGCGAATAACCACCTAGCTAGCAAAATGTGTACCGGCAGCTGTCCTAGAGAGCCAGTAATTCTAGTTTAGCCTGAACAACATCTTCGACCACATTATCACTTCCCATCAGGTAATATAGTGGTCAAAAGCTAACATATCAGCAGGGCGATCACGTATCTTCTGTAGCAATGAACTGCTGATTGCTACAATCAAAAATGACAGTTTGACAGATGAAATCAAAAGTCAAAAGATAGGTAGGTAACAGACCTTCATGCGCCCAAACGTTAGTAGCCGACCGTATTTTTCTTTTATAACTAAGACGATAACTGGCATATACTTTGACATAGCATGTTTCAAATCCTCTGAGAATTTCGTGCATTGCTCCCCCGGTATTATGTAAGCGCCGAAAAAAGCGATAGGTATCGCTTTACCTACAATTATGCGCTTCAATGTCGTTTACGCGTCTAGGCACTTTTCGTGGTACAAGGTAGTATCCGAGACAAGGTCGATCAGGGGCGGCATACCTGTTTCACGTTATCTGAGCTAGAAGTCATTTCGCTGCGGAATGCGCTTGTGTGTAGGTCGTTCCGTGCTCGTTATATAGTACTCTTACATGAAGAAACTAAAAAAAGTTGAAAAGGTTAAAAAATCTATCAAATCCGTTTTTTAATAAAATAAAAAATACCTGTATTTATCAATAATTTACTAAAAAAACAAAACATCCCATCGAAAAATACTTTAACTAAACTTTTAATAAATAAACTTTCATCCTGATTCAACGTAGTGATTTCCTTGCAATTTATTAATCTCAAGCTAAAATATAAAGTGTACCCATCAAAAAAAGGTTGAGAGTCACTGCAGTCCGCTCAAAGGTCAATGGCCGTTTCTCATGGGATTTGAAACAGACTATACAATTAAAAATGTCGCACTATCCATTCTGCTAAAGAGTTTGTAATAACCCATTATATATACATTGTCCGTATTTCCTTTTATATAATAATATGAATATTATTATTAATTGAAAATCGAATTAAAACAAAGTTTAGGTTTATATTGGCATTTTTTTTATATACAAGTAGTAATTTCTTATTATTATTATTCGTATTCGGATAACATTAAATAATTAAGTACAAATTTACGAGAGGAAAAATTTATGTAATTACAAACTCTTTAGTAGAATGGATAGTACGAAATGTTTAATTCGATCAAAGTATATGATAGTCTCAGGTATAAATGAAAAAACACAACATCGAGTTTAATTGGGTTTTTTCATAATCGATAATCCCTAATATTGATGTTATCAGAATATTCCTAAATTCAATGCAATGATATATATTAGTAATCTGTGATTCATTCTACCGTCCTTTCGTACAGTGTTGCCAGACATGCGATAATTATCCTAGATCCACTATATATTTCAGTATCATGCGATATGAAATAATAAGCACGTATCGCACGATAATATATCAGACTTCTACGATATATTTTTCAAATACAAGATTATTTTGTTATGAATTTAGGTAACGGAACGCAACTTTTTGTAATATTTTTCTGTAATTTATAGCAGTCCAGATTCCAGTCGAACGCGGAACGTGAAATGTTTTTTTTTTCAAAATACAGTTATAAAAAAGCTGACACCGTCTTATAACCACTTCTGTTAATGGCATAGTTTTAGTTAATTAAGCTGTAGAAGGCTGTGACAGTGGTAACGCAATAAACCTGCTGAATTAATGTAATACCAAACCGAGCATGATTTAATGATCACCAATGCTCAGTTATTTACAGCTCTAAAAAAACAGAGCTCGTCAAGACCTACATGCCTCATCCACAGAAATTGAATCATTGAGTTCTAATTCTGAGGAAGAAATCACATTTTAATTAACATTCTTATATGACACATATTCAATCAAAAAATATTATTTACTTTTAAACAGGTACCTATCCATTAATTTTTTTGAAGGTAGTTTCCAGAAAATTAGGTGAGCGCCTAACATTAAAGTTGCCTAATATGATAAGTAACAGGTCCTATCTAGATCTAGGATCTACTTAAAAAATTTAACGATGTCTGTTAAGATTATACTCCCTAATTTTTTGCCGTATAATAATAAATACTGTCTTATTAGACTCGGTTATAACTTATAAAGTTAATTTGGACTTCAATAAAAACACGATAATTTTTAATTCAATCTCGGATAATTTTTAACTCACGGACCTGGCAACACTGCTTACGTATACCAAAGAGAATTTCATATTTAATAGTTCCGTTTTGTCATTTTCCTGATACAATAAAATTATTAATTAATTTGTATGTACATTACATACTGTTAAACCGTATGAGCATAATTTCTGGGTATTTAAATAATGGATCTAAATAGGTTACCAAATGATAAAAAATTACAACTCTGCAGATGGTATTTTAAAGGTAAGAATCAACATAAGAAGTTACACCTGTTCTTTACTAATATTTATAGATTGAATTGGTTCTTCTGGGCTATTGCCCTAGTTGAGGCTATAAATAAGATTTTGAAAACCGCCAATTCTTTTCTTTTATTATTAACTCAGTACCTACATACGACATACGTTGTATTACACCTAACAATAGAGATGTTATATTAGGATCGTATTCCTATTATCGAATATCACACTCAGCCAATATTATGATATCGTACCTATTACCGGGTAATAGTCAAATAATAGTGACAATTTATCATATTATTCGTTCATAAAAGACGCGCAATTTTACTGTTATTGGTCAAAATATTATGTGTAATAGTTGACAAATCGCTCACGTTGTTGATATAAATATACAGTGATTTACTTTGCCTTATTTCATACTTTAACAGATAAATTATAAATATAGATTACTTTTATGTTCCTTCCGTTTTTAATTTCTTTTATATATTTATGGAATATTTCAAAATAGTGTGTAATAGGCAGCGTTACAATAATAGGTAAATACTAACCCATAACATTGCATAATTAATAATAATCTATCGATGTCCATTGCCTGGTCTCATTCTGATTATCCACGAAGCTCCTATACAAGAAGCGACATGTATTACAACACATGCAATAACTTCATTGAAGACACGCGCAAGGTCCAAGCCCCGAGGATACATTTCAAATTGGAATGTCGGCGTCGCATTCTCTCGCGACGAGTGAGAATGAGATGGCAAGTGACAGGCAACTCTAAGGAAGAATAGCTTCACTCGGTTGCCCTCACGTCGCTCACTATTATTTGAAGAACCTATTATGACAAAATTCATATTATCTAATATTAAACTTCTGTCTTGAACCTATTACATATACCTAATACGAATATATTAGTCACACCTCTACCTAACAAATAATTTCGGTTAATATCGTCATTTAACCGTAGGTATTTACAATTCTTTTGTTCAGTGGGGTGCCTGCTCCTACCATTTGTGTGGGCGGTAAACGCTGTCTGGTTCTACAAGGAGGCGTTCCGGAAACCTCCCTATGATGAGCAGAAGCAGATAAAGAAGTGTAAGCGTCATTCCATTATTAACCCTTACTTGCGTGGGGCTTCTTAGTATACGTATTGCCTTCAATAACAATATTACATGTGTCTTGTAAGGTGTGGCGTAAAAGTGACGCCACACCTTCCAAGTCAAAGTTAAATCAATTATTCAATTTAGGCATCTACAAAACTGCAGATTCAGGTCAATTATAAATTTTAATATTGAAATATTCTACATTGTACTGCCACATTCAGAAAAAAATGTAGAGCCAGGACAAGAAACTTGGGGCTATTCTATTTCTTTAGAGGCCTACAGGCAAGAAGTGGCTCAAAGATACCATACATATTTCTATTGTCAAGCAGTAGTAATCACATTCAACAACTGCTTCATACATTCCAGTTGTGGTGCTGAGTGGGTGTGGTGCAGCAGTATGGGCAGTTTTGTTGGCGACGTGGGTCTCCATCTTCCAACTGCAGCGAGTGGCATGGGGCTCCACTGGGGATGCACTCTCCTTCGTTGTGCCACTGGGACGGGCATAGGAACCATCTGGCTGTGGTCAAGGATCCAAATTCAGTCAAGTAAAATATATACATAATATCGCACCTGCTTCCTGGAGAGGTTTGCAGAGACTGCAGATTTCTACTATATACAAGATAAATACGCGTCTTGATAATTATGTAGTAGAAATAAATATTCCAATCATTTTGTGACTGGTATTAACTTATCATTATGGGGCATCCCATGTAATGTCAGACAAGCATATTGCTTTATCTTGGTAATTCCAGACTCTAGACTGTGAATGTTGTAAGCTAACTTTTATGCTTCAATTAACATAAAATTTCCCTCCTTATGTACTCCTAGTGGTAGAGTGCAGAGTAATAAGTCCACTTATAACCACATGTGTTTGATACTATTAATGTTCACCTGATACTTGTATCCCTGATAGGTATGGGCTATTACTGAGGATTTCTTCTTTTGAACCTGGGGCCTCACAATTTGTATGCTACCTACCAATATTACTTTGCCATTTTCACATATCAAGGATGGGCAATATGCTGGTGCCCATTCAAACACATACATATTTTATGATATGAATATAACATTTTGTGAATTAATAACATGATAAAATTATATGTTTATTATATGTTATCATTGCAATGCCCAAGCTATCATTGAGGCCTTGTTTTTGCAATTATTAAATAAATAAAATCATTTATATGTTAACCATATAAATTGAAACCAAGTGAACTTATCTTTTGAACAACATGTTTTATTGGATTTATTAAATTTAATAAACAAATTGTAAATATGTAAAATAGATTTAAGTAATTGATAAAATAAAACAACTTAAGCACTTATACTTAAATATTAGTTTTATTTGTATACTCAGATTCAGATCATATATAGATAATATAGACAAATGATCAGACGCCCCCGCCAGGCTAGTAGGCTAGCCGTTGACAATATCTCACTTCATGGAAAGTGATGATGTGATTGAAGATGTTCTTAATTCAATATTTAAGTTAATAGAAGCTGTTTAATTTTGTTATGCATATTTAGTCATTATTATATGTAATGTGGTATTATTATAGGTAGCAAAAGTGCAGTTACAGCCACAAGTGCAATACTTCTATATATGTCGCTGAAATGTCCTCTGGATGGTTTGATGGAAAACATTTATTTCAGACAGGGTAACGTTTTTCGTGATTGCTAGTCATATTAATTATAAACATTTGTAATAGGTACACCACACTCACGGGAATTCTTATTTATTATTGTGCAGTAATATAAGAGATTGATTGGTGGGGTGTTTTGGTCGTAGAGTTTAGTGATCACACATTCTAATCAGTAGGGATATTTGGATGAAAAATCAAAATATCCTGCGCTTCTAGACGCCTCTTGGTACTTTTTCCTTCGCGTGGGTGTGGGGTGTTTCTTGTATCGGTGTAATAAAATACATTACATTTCTCACTTTACTTTGCACACTGGCTCGTAATGAAGCATTGGCCGTTGTTGATGCTCTTATAATGTGACACTTGTACTTACAATATTGCTATATCCTGAACCTATTACGTATAAGTATAGATAAATTAATAACATTATCTAATTTTTTCTTTTTATGCTTGATAGGTTGACCACAATCTCACTTGATGGTAAGTGATAATGTGATCGAAGATGTTGTTCAGGCTAACCTACAATTACTGGCTCTCAAGGACTGCTGCCGGAACACACTGTGAGGAACTTGGCAACAGAATTTCTACTACTTGAGGGTGGTACCCAGGCCGGCGTTCACTAAATAGCCTTCCACCATGCGGTGTAGCTCAAGCCGGCGCGGCGGCGGGGATCGGACCTGCAGCTCCGCAGTCCATAGCTATACCTAACCACTGTGCTATCACTGCTTCTAAAATGTCTGAATGTAACTCTTGTCCATGGTGACCAGTATTGTAGGTGAGTTACAATCGATCTTGTAGGCAGCAAGTATCGGTCACAACTTGGCATCTACGAGAGTCAAACTGAAAGTTCTTAGAAAAACAAAAACTTATTAAACTAGCAAGATATTAGTTTTATGATATCTTTTCGAAATAGTGTCCATTCACGACAACAATACATCGCTGCATCCGATGGAACCACTGAGTAAAGCAATTCGCCCACTTGTCCTTAGGGGTCTCTTCGACGGCTCTTTGAAACACAGCCACAGCTTTTATTTGTTATTACCTATCAAAGTATTGTATTACAGTTCATTTAACAGCGCCTGTACTTGAAAAATGTCTCAAGCCCGTACCCCCTTCTGGCTATCACCAGGATACCCCTAAGTATCCCTACAATATATATCTCACGACGTAAAAACCTAAACACGAACATCGCAACGCGAAATAAACGATCTTAAGAATAATAACGGATCAACTAAGGTAAGCAACGTCCGCTGCGGTCACTACTTGGATATGTGGCCGCTAGTGGACATTACTACTGAGCGTGTACGTGCTTCGGAGGGCACGTTAAGCCATCGCATGATGCTTTTTGTCGGGGTGTCGCTCGTTACAGCATGGTGGAATGGCATTAAATCAATACCCGTCTGGATCAACCAACCACAAGTAGAAAATCTGTCATTAGGATTAGAGACCGCTCATTGTGTGAGTGTGCTCTCGACGAAGGAAACATGGACCACATTTTCTTTGAATGTCCAAATCGTTGCTTCACTGTATGATATCCTCCCCCCTGAAGTCTCTCGTCCAACATCATTTAAATGTCTTCTTTCACTTATGTTTTTTTGTAAATATTAACAAAATTAAATTATAAATATTGTTTGTTATATGTATATTTAAAGCTGTATATACTGTGACATAGTAGGTTAATGTCCGTAATAAGTACTTTAGAGATTATTTTAGTTATGTAGTTGTGTCATTTCTTTGTTTTAGATATTATATCATCATGGTCTTCAAAGTCTGGTCGTTTCTTCATTCTACCTATATATCGATCATATTCTAAATTAAAATAATAACTCCTCGTGACTTATGACACTAGCATGAACGGACATTGGCAGAATTGTGGTAACATTAATCCGCAGAAGCCATTAACAAAGAAATAATAATAAATAAACATCTGTCACAAACATAGGTTACATACAATCAGGAGAAGTAATGCTCAAAATGCTATGCTTCCCCCATTGTGGTGTGTTTGCCACGATAGGCAGGCGACTTGGAGATTGTGTGTTGGATGGCAGTACTTCAGAAGGCTTACCTTCTGGTATTTTCCTTTTACGACACATACGGGTAGATATGGAAGGGTGTTATTCTAGCCTGACAACTACTAACAAGACACGAGTTTTTAAATACTTATACTACATATACTATTGAAATTGTTTATCGAGAAAATGAAACAACCAAAGAACTTAAAATACAATATGTTTTATTTGTATAATAGGTACACATAATACTTACTTAAAAACGTATATATATAATAGGTATATTACGTACGCAATATTATTGGCAGAAATAATTTCTTACGTACAAAATGTATCATTATACTGCAGTAGGAGACTGATTAGAGGGGGTTTTAGGTCAAAATGTCCAGAAATCACCATGTAACTGGCAATCCGTGGGGATTTTAGAACGAAACTTCCATAAATCTCAGTAATGCGTCTACGTTAGGTTAACTTTAAAGATTGACGTAGGTATTTCTGAAAACCATTTCACTAGATTGTTAGTGCAAGGATCGTATAAAGCCTTTAATACAAATTATTTTGGTGGAAAGCGCTTGCTTACCTTCTTATCTAAGACGCTTATGAACATTGCGTTCAGTAAGTATTTTTGCTGTTTAATGACCAAAAGATTCTTTTAGAACCGGTTCGTATATTTACTTACGTAACATATCTATAAAGGTGCTTGTGACGAACATCAGTCAAATATTTGCTTAACACACTTTGCTTAACAACATTTTTGTTTTCCAATTCATTCCTACCCGTTATTACCCGTATCCCACATAAGTGGAGGTTGGTATAATAATTATGTTTATTTTAACAACAAATCATTGTAATATATATATTCTATTAGACAACACATCATTATCATCATCCGAACACGTCCTAAGTTGGATAAACGCCTCCCCCATAAAATGCCACAATGAACGGTTACTATATAGCTTCTTATGTATCCGCGACCCTTACGATGTCGTCAGTCCACCTACCAACTCTTCGACTTCCGGTGTCACGTGGTAACCACTCGAGAACATTCTACATATAATAGACAACACAATAACATAAATAGCTGACATGAAATTAATGTTCATTTTCAATAAGTTATTTATATAACCACATGAAAAGACAGTCGGCTTTAACAATCATTATTTTACACAATTGACTGACATACTCACGGACCGACGTCATCTATAAACAATACAAACAGCACCACATACCCATATAATAGTATAAATAAAGACACTTAGCTTATTTATTACTAGATTTCACATGCGACTCCGCCTGCATAGTACATAGGTATACATAAGTACTATATTACGTAAATCGACAGAAAAAGATTTTTTGAATATTTTTATAGATAGGCTAGCCTTTGCCTCCAGTCTCATTTGATGGTAAGTGATGATGTGGTCAAAGATATTAACAAGGTTAACTGAGAATTACTGGATCTCAAAGGCAGCTCCCGGACACACCGTTGGGTGCTTGGCGACAGATTTTCTACTCGAGTGGTAGCTGTCCTGGCGGGCAAACGCCAAATACCCTATCACTGATAACGACTGTTATCCTAAACAACAATATGCGACGGCTTTACGTGAAGTACGAAGCACGTGCGCGCACCGCTAGCGGTTATAGTGTTGTAGAGTGTGTCTGTGTAGAGCTGCACGTGTATGTACACGTCCGCACGCACACCACCACGACTGCACGAAATCAAATACACATAATTTATTTGCTAAACTACAAGTCACATAAGATCTCATAGTAATGGTTAAGATACAATGTATTTAGTCTGCAAGCCGACGTGTACATTTTTTGTTGTATGAATTCAGTCAATAAACATTTTACAAAACACTTAAAAAGCAGTTTATAAGAAGCCAGGGAGTCAAAGATCTTTTAAATTTGTTACCATCCAATATTTTGATGTCGTTAGGTACTCGTAGTTTAGTTATAAATGGATAAACACATTGTAAATGTTTGTTTTATAAGTCCTTCTTAGCACGAGGTTTGTACAACAGATTGGTGAACTTTGTCCTTTTTAAAAGTGTAAAAACATCACCACGTTTTTAAAAAAAATTAGGGTCTTTTATGTAAGAGGTGTGTGTATTGTGTATATACAATGTTTTGTTTGTAGGGGTAAACACATTGGACTTACGTGTATTTCATCAATATGAAATACACGTATTTCATCGGCCCCGCGGGGTGCCGGGTCAGAATTGCACCTCCCTATCATCCCGTGAGTGTCGTAAGAGGCGACTAAGGGGAAAATACTGGAAGGTGGGCAGCAGCGCCTTCTAAAGAACTGCCAACTTACACTGCGATCCCCAGGACGCCCGCCAAGCGTGGGGATTATGGCAAATACCCCCTTATTTAATAAGAGAGGCTGTGTTCAGCAGTGGACGATCCGGCTGTTACAGTACAGTATTTCATCAAATATATTTATTATGTGTTTACGGTAGGTGAGGTAACTTACACAAGTTATCGTATTTGTAATATTAGTTTGATTATACTGATACCATAAATACTATTCTCTAAGAGATCTAACTTATGGAACACGGATCATTCCAACTACAGTTTCTACAAAGTTCTTAAGGGTAGTGTACTCATAGCGCCTTTCATACCAACGTAGTGGCGGCACATTTTATATAACGAGTATTCAAACTCAATGAAATATTGCATGTGTGCTTTCGCCTAGTAAATAAATATTAATAAATAAGAATTCTCATACAACATCATTTTCCCAAAACATATTGCAAATACAATTTTACGGAGAAGTAGGTATCAGGCTCAAAGACATGTATGCAACATTTCAGTGAGTTTGAATACTTGGTATTTAAAACATATCGAAGGCGCTGAGATAACTTGATAACACTTAAGTATATAGGGCTATTCACTGATTTAAGATCACTTGAAGGTGCACTCCTCTCCAGAGGGCCATTGTTTGGATTTACAAAAAGTATGTACATACGGACGTATTGGCAACAAAATCTGCGATGAAGGTTTTTAAAACTGCTTGAACAGTAGTATGTTGATGGCCGCGTACCTTCCCCTATGACGCTTACAGTAATACAATTGGAGCACGAAATTTCGGCTCGAAAGAGCATGCCCAGGTGCCCGAGTTGTTTAGGCATCCGGCGTGAAAACGTAGGACGCGAGTTCGATTCCCGCCTGGGGTACAAAATTTTGTGCTCAAAAATTTGTAAAATTTACATTATTTTAATAATTTTATATTGTGTGTACTCATAAGCTATAATAGAACTATTAAAATAGTGAGTATATTACCCAGATAAAAATGGACAATAATTGATAAAGTTCAACATTAGATATAGTTATGTTTCACGTTGGTAATAAATACTTAATTATGTAATATTTAATGTGTATGTTCGTATTGAATTATACTTTGCCCAAATGTGTTACAAGTATGTTCAGAATGTATTGTATCGCACCAAATGTACCCACTCACGAAATACTCACGAAAAGCAATAAGCAACTTTCACCTTTTGTCACTATTGTTTCACTAATATTTAGGTAGAACTTGTAAGAAAATGTACGTTCTGAGCGGGCAGAAAAATAATATGGGTATCAATTGTTGAACATGTTGAATGGGTAGAAAGACATGAATTTCCATTTATACCGCTTTGAATGGGCAGAAGATATAGAAAAATTCTGTATCAACGTTCAGAAAATATATATGAGTAATTATTACAATTGATTAGCTTACTGAACGCGCTAATTAATATATCCATTACAAAAATACAATAAATAGAAAAATGTATAGTCATGTGCGAGATTCGAACCGGCGCCATCCACCCCTGTGTCCGGGGCATGTTCTAACCGCTAAGCCAACATGACAAGGACTCATAACTATAATTAGTCATCTCGTTCTTAACCATCGTATGGGGATGGAGCGACGCGGACGTGTATAGTTCAACTCATCGTTAACAAATTGAAAGTACAACGTAAGTTGAATGGGCCAAATCATTGAACACAAATATTTGTATAAAATGCTAGTACCCGCATGTTGTACACACTAACTAACTACATAACACAATTATAATAAACAGTAATAATGTATGTATGGCGGCGGAAGGGCGGCGGGGGCGGGGGCGGGGGCGGCGGGAGGAGTACAGGGCGCGGGCGCGCATGGATTGTTCAATTATAACATTTATAACATTAAAATACATAATGAACAACAAGACAATAATTCTGTTAATGTGTTTACGTTGTATTAATGTTATACTTGTTTTAATGTTATTTATCCAATATAATATAAAATACTAAAGATTGAAATTTCAAAATGCTCATATTCTTTATAGCTTATGTATTTTTTTTAAATTCATTATAGTTAATGAAATAATCATTTTAAGCGATTGAAATAAAAACGCTTCAGATTAAAAACCTCCTCTTTGTACAATCGGTTAATGCAAGTTCCATGGAATGACTATATACATATAATACACAACTAAATAGTACAGTCAGCACTATACTTAGCACCATAGTATGATATTTGTATCTAAGTTTTGAATTTAAGGTTTTGTACTGTTTTGTAAATGCATATGTTACACGACAGAATATTACAAAATACAGAACAAAATGATACAACTGTTAAATTAATATCAATATCCCTGTTAGAATACGTTTCTTTCTCGATACATGCCCACTCGCAAAGCTATGAGGATACTTAGATCATAATTTACGTTGCTGACTGTACCTCTCACATATAAACTATATTATTAATACATATTGAACAATAAGATCTTGAAATATTTAATAATAAATATTTAGTCATAATTCTTAAAAAATGGATATTAGGAACTATTTATATAAATAATTACTTATTTACCTCGGCTCGGTTTTATCATAATACGTACAGCCAAAGAACAATTATACATCAACACGGGAGATAGAAATGTAAACAATACCGTGAAGTTTAGAAATACGGCCTTGAGTGACATGTACATAGGTCACATAGGCTTTGTAGTATGGGCGTAAGAAACAACCTTTCAACGATAAAAGGCATGTTAAAAATGATTAAATGTAACAAAAAAAAACAAATTAGAGTGCGGCGAGTCTGTAGTATGTAATTTTTATTAATAAAAAAAAAACGATGAAAAGCTGAATGGAGACACATTTCGAACGTAAGTACCGTCGCGCGTCGGTCGGCGACGAGCTGACGCTGCACATGTTTAGTACCGAGGACACTTCGCACAGTTTTTTATTAACATTGTTATTTTGTGTGAGTTTTCCGCACCTACGAACGGTTTTAGTTATTACTAGCTTTCCAGCCGCCGTATTTCGGTTATCGCGCAGAACACTAACCTCTTTTAGCGCAGTTGGATAAAAACTATCCTATGTCCTTTCTCGGGTCTCAAACTATTTCCATGCGAAATTTCACCCAAATCGGTCCAGTAGTTTTTAAGTTTATTCAATGCATACAAAAATACAAATCCTCTTTATATTATTAGTATAGATATAGATATGGACATTGATATAACTTTGAGATGGATATAAATTATAGTGAGTTAACTCGACTTCCGAATAAAATGATATAGGCACAACTTCCACGTGTGAAAGGGATAGAATACATAGCTAAGGGTCAATTGTTGGTTTACTTTTAACTTTTTTAATTAATGTTTAAATAACTCTTTTGGGTATATTCGTGGACAAATTAAGATCAAAATAATTTTTTTAAAGGCGTGGTTAGTCCAAAATGCTATTTAGACCTCAATTTGAGCGCGAATAAACCCAATTAAAACGATAAAATAACTAGAATTCTATAAAATAAAATTAAATACATCCTCCAGTGTTTATGTATAATGTTCTTGGAACATCCATTCACTATCAACACCAGCTAATCACATCAATACTATTTAATGGCGGTAAACAATTTGCATACCTGTCTCTTTCCTTTTCAATGTATATGAAAGAGACAGCACGATGTTTTTACACATAAAATATGTCCACTAAATTAATTGTCACCTATGGTCATCCCTGTCGCACTGCACGTCCCCAGCGCCCCCGTGGCCGAGTGCGAGGGAGACAGCACGACGTAAGTACATTTACTCTATCCGTACTCTGTTGGCGGCGGCGAGTCTCCTCTCTTGCCGTATCTTGCTCCACTCGGCGAATGCTATCCTGCAATTACATATATAATATAAATGCTAAATATGTGTGTATGTTTGTTTGTTACTGTTTCAGGCTGAAACTGCTAAACTGGTTTAAATAGCTATTATTTCGAAAAATTAAGGTAGATGTAGTTTTCTCTCTGTGAATTTGGGGATAAAAAAAGTTATTTCTATAAACTTTGAGGGAAAGATCTTTCTATCAATTTGTGAGTAAATATTATTTCTTTTAATGTTGGGAGAAAGAAAATATGTTTTGTCTGTAAGTATATGAATTTGTAAGTAAAAAAACTGTGTTTATGAATTTGGGAGATGTTTTATCTCAAAAGTTTAAATATAGAATTTTTATTTTGTATATTTTAGATAGAGAAAAAGTATTTCTTCTGTGTATTTGAAATGCAATTTTTTTTTCTATAAATTTGGAAGAGAGTTGTTTTATGTGTGAATTTGGGGGTAAAAGTATTATCTATATAAATAGGGAGTGTGAGTTGTAGTTGCATAAAATAAATAGATGGTATAGAGTAGTACCTGAGCAGCAGCAGTAGCGCCATGGCGTCGCACACAATGAGCATCAGGAATACTCGCGACCACGACCCCGACGTCGACACGACGCCTGCCAACATCGGCCCTAGTGCCGCGCCTGTGGGTATTACCATGATTCAACTTATTACAAAGTAAATTAAAATAATTTAATTACTTATCGCAATAACGCATAATTCGCGGTTTACGTTACATAATTACAACGAGTGTCGCGTGCGGAATTCTAATCCGCCATCCACCTATATAGCGAGGGGTATGCTCTGACCGCTAAGCTAACGTGACATATGACTCATAACTCTAATTTGTCCTCTCTTTCTTAAAGAGATCTCGTTGAACATGTTCAAGTTAAGAAAGAGAGGACAATTTAAAATCATGTTATGTTGGCTTAGCGGTCAGACCATACCCCGGCTTTAGGGGTAGATGGCGCGGTTTTTTTTATACATTTCCGGGCGTGTGTATCCGCCGCTTTTATTCGCCAGTTTCAGAGTTTGCTATAATCCCTACGCTTGGCAGGCGTCTCGGTCAAGATAATATAAGATGTCAGTCATTTAATACTAAATAACGCAATAAAATTTATTTGAGTAGCAGTGGAGTTTCTTGTGCGAGTTCGTCTGTACAAGTAGGTACTGTCACCATAGGTACCTAACCTATATATACCGCCAAGCAGCAATGATTGCGTCACTATTCCCTGTTCGAAGGGTGGCATGGGTGCCAGTGACACTACAGGCACATGAGACTTCACTACCTTCTGTCTCACGGTCAGGGTGAGACAGAATGAGCATATTAACTGCTTAAATACAATTTTATATAATATGACATGTCGTCATAAAGACAAACTTTTATTTTTTGACTGTAATAAATTTATTACTAAATTTATGTTGACTCAGGATAGGATGTACCTACCTAAGAAATGTAAGAATTTAATTGCTACTTTGGTAGCTTATAATATTGAGTCGGTTATAGGAAATATAACCATGTCTTCTATTGACGATACAGATTTTAGTACATGTACTAATACAAATGTTGAGTCAAACTGTTTAAACTTTTAAGTCCGACAACAGGGAAGTGTTTTGACATAGCACTGTACTACCAAAATATAAATCGCTTCTCTGGCAAAATACTTGAAATTGAAATGCTCTTAGATAAATATCCTTTTGATATATTATGCTTTACTGAAACATGGCTAAGAGCTGATACAATGTTATTTAATGTTAAGAATTTTAGTGTAGGCAGTGCGTTTAACAGATCATCTGCAGAAGGAGGAGGGTGTATTATTCTTGTAAAAAATAACTTAAAATTTAAAGAACGCCGTGACTTAGTCAGATCTTCTGTTGAACGTGTCTGTGAAGTTGCTTGTGTGGAGGTGGACAGGCATCTTGTGTTGTGTGTATATCGACCACCAACAGATGAAGGTCGTGCTCAAAATTTTACAGAATTCATAGCCACTCTGGAAAGTATACTACTAAAAATTTCTAAATGTAAAATACCCATATTTGTATGTGGTGATTTTAATGTCGATATTTTATTGAAATCTAAAAATAAGACTGATCTTATTTCATTGTTTAAGTCATTTAATTTGAAATTTCTATTCTGTGAGCCCACTAGAATAACAGATACTTCAGCTACCTGTATAGACAATATATACTCGAACTGTAAGACTAAACAAAAGTCAATAATGAAGGGTGTTAGATCTGATCATGAGGGTCTGGCAATTAGATTTGATGGAAGCAGAGAAACAGCAAGGTATGAAATTGAACATAGGCCGTTAACAACCAGTAGGCTAGAAATACTCAGTACCAATATAGAAGCTAAGCTTGCCATTACAAGTTTTTCTCATAGTGACCCGAATGACATTTATAATAGTTTATTCTCTCTAGTAAATACTGATTTTCAAAAAGTTTGTCCAAAAATAAAGAAACAAGTAAATGGAAAGTTGAAGTTCGGTGATTGGGCAACTACAGGTATTCGAAAAAGTAGAGATTATTTGTATGATCTGTATCGCAGGAAGAATTTGACATCCTGCAAGCAGTTTTGTGATTATGTTAGAAACTATTCAAAAATGTTTAAGTCTGTTTGCTTGTGTGCTAAATCTCTTTTTATTAGAAATAAAATTAGCAAGTCTAAAAATAAAATAAAAACCATTTGGAATACTATAAATACTGAGACCGGAAAAAATAAACCTAGAGATTCTACATAATATGTCTTAAATGTTGATAAAAATCAAATATCTGATCCAATACAAATGGTAAATATATTTGACAATTTTTTTTCTAACTTACCCCTAGAAGTCACTAAGTCATTGGATGCATGTCCCGATGTAGCAGAAACTCTGCTAATACATAATTTCCCCTGCAAATCGCCGGACTTTTCTTTCAGACACACAACAATATTTGAAATTATAAAGACATTTAAAAATTTAAATATTAAGAGCACCGAAGACTTGTGGGGTATGTCAGTTAAAGTGGCAGAGTCTATAATATGCATTATTGCACCATATTTAAAAACAATATTCAATCTTTGTATTGATAAAGGAAACTTCCCCGACTTAATGAAACAAAGTAAAATCACTCCAATTTTGAAGTCGGGGGCTACATCTGACCCTTGCAATTACAGACCTATTTCTATCTTACCTGTTCTGAGTAAAGTATTCGAAAAAATTATGCTCAAACAACTTCTATCCCATTTTAATGAGCATAATATATTGAATGAGAATCAGTTTGGTTTCACAAAGAGCAGATCCACAACAGATGCAGGTGCTCAATTGATGTCACTTATACTTGAAGCCTGGGAGAGTTCACAGGATGCTATTGCCGTATTCTGTGACCTTTCTAAGGCATTTGACTGTGTAGAGCACTGCACTCTGATTCGAAAATTTTCACATTATGGTATTCGTGGAAAAGCTCTGGATCTTATAAAGTCATATCTGTCAGACAGGCTACAGAAGGTTAGAATAAATGGCAATACTTCTTCCGGGTCTTTGGTAAGAATAGGCGTACCGCAAGGATCAATTTTAGGACCTTTTCTGTTTCTAGCATATATAAATGATCTGCCTTGCATGGTTAAAAATTTCTGCGATATAGTTTTATTCGCAGATGATACCTCCCTAATTTTTAAAGTAGATAGGAGGGATAGTGAACTTATTCATGTAAATAATGTGTTATCTATGATCTCTAAGTGGTTCGCGGCTAATAATCTTCTCTTAAATTCAAAAAAGACCAAATGTTTAAAGTTTTCTTTACCAAATGTTACTTATGTTGAACCAAACATTAAGCTTGGCCTAGAAAAACTCTCTTTTGACAATGCGACAGTCTTCCTGGGAATTAAAATGGATTCAACTTTACAGTGGAATCCACATATACATGATCTATCTGGAAGACTTAGTTCTGCTGCATATGCAGTTCGTAAGATAAGACAGCTAACAGACGTAGCTACTGCTAGGCTCGTTTATTTCGCGTATTTCCACAGTATTATGTCTTATGGTATATTGCTGTGGGGAGCTGCTGCTGAGATAGAGACAATCTTTATCTTACAAAAGCGTGCAATTCGAGCCATATATGAAATGGATCCTAGGGAATCCCTGAGAGATATTTTTAAAGAAATTGATATTTTAACTTTACCAAGTCTGTATATATTTGAAAATATTATGTATGTTCGTAAAAATTTGAGCAAATTTAAATCAAACAGTGACACTCACGATTATAACACTAGGAATAAAGATAAAATAGCGGTGCCAGGTTTTAGATTAGCAAAGACAAATAAAAGGTCCTTCTTAGGAAATTGTGTGCGGTTTTATAATAAATTGCCCAAACATATTACAACGCTCACAGAAAGAAAATTCAAGTTGCATGTGAAGAATATTTTGATAAAGAAATCTTACTACACAGTTTGTGATTACTTAAACGACAAAAATGCTTGGACTGGTTCGCCTCTACCAAGCTAGCGCCTAACACCTACGTAATGTAAATTAAGTATTGTAATAATTTTATTATATAGTAGGTATGTACCAAACACATTTTTAAAAAACGTTTAAAAGAATGGCCCCGAGTTTCTTGCCCGTTCTTCTCGCAGTGGCTCTATAATTTTTGTTTGCTGAACGTGGCAGTACAATGTAGTATATTTCAATATTAAAATTTGTAATTGACCTTCATAAGAGCGTCGTAGACGCCTAAATTGAATAAATGATTTTGACTTTGACTTTGACTTTGACAATCACATTTTAAACAATTATACGACGACTCATAGGAAGCTGTTTCAAGTTCAAACATAAAATATATGAGCGTAAGTTTTTATAATACGATTTTAAAAAGTTTTTATTTTGGCCTATTTGTAACATTTCGATTTACTTATTATATAAGTATGATTTTTCCTGAAATAAAAGATTTTTCAATTATAGTCTGTTTCTTTTTAACAAACGAGTACTGAGTATGTCTCTCGCACATTTCCGATATTGACAGAGTGAGATGGGTCATTGCCGTCATTGGTCAATGCCTTTGTTCTTGTTTTGAAATTGTTAAGGCCCGTTCATATTGAATACTTCTAAAATTTTGTGTAGAAAAACATACGTTATTATTTTATGATTTAAATCTGCATACTTAGTATATTCGTAACAAAATGTTCTGTTCGCGTTTATGATATTAAACTATATTGTAATAGCATAATATATTATGCACTAGAACATATAAATCAAATAATTCTTCTGCAATTCTTGTAATATTAAAAAGTATCGTCATCCTTCTGATGAACTTTCTGCAGATACCTACGTCATTAATAAATTGCTCTCATATATTTTGTACATGATTGGCGACTCCGTACTTTTTTATTTTTATCTTGGTTATCACATGATTGAGACATAACCACCATTTTTATTTATTCACCTTAGCTATTCTTTGTAAAAAAAGAGTTCAGACTTCATAAATGTTATAACTTTTGTTATTTCCCGCTATAGCCCTTCACTTGAGACCAAACGAGTTCAATAGGGTTGAGTTAGCTCACAGCTATCGTGCTACAGAGTTAGTGTGGAACGGTCTTTATGTTAATTACGTGGGCCAATGGCAACGCAGTAGAATTTTCGATACTCGTTTGTTAAAAAAAACAGACTATAGAATTAGAATTTGAAAAAAAAACCTTGAGGTTGTTTACCATTTACCATCCTCAACCACGTCATCACTTACCAACATGTAAGATAGTGGTCAAAGGTAGTAAAGTATTATATGTAAGGAATAAACAAGTATGTGTGTATGTATGTGTGTATGTGTGACATTACCTAGGCTGCCGGTCCCGTCGATGATGGCGGTGACCGTGGCCAGCGCGCGCGCGTTGCCCGCCAGGCTGCTGTGGGTGCCTTATGTAACAACAATACACACTACGCGTTACACATATGCACTACGCGTTACACATATACACTACGCGTTACACATATACAACACGGACACGTTTACTGTGCACTCAGTGTCGATGACGTCATATCGGATCTCTAGTACGTGTTGGGGCG
The DNA here is from genome assembly GCA_963854805.1 of Plagodis dolabraria. NCBI lineage: Eukaryota > Metazoa > Arthropoda > Insecta > Lepidoptera > Geometridae > Plagodis > Plagodis dolabraria. Next base: position 1,334,416 of record OY978469.1, on the reverse strand, counting down.
CGGGGAGCGCGGGGAGGGGGAGGCGAGGGATGGCGAGAGAAGGCACAGTTAATGTACCATGTTCAGTAATATCTCGTACAATCCAAAATATGCATATTTAATATTAATAATAAATAAACAAGGATAGATATACATTTTTGTATAATTAAAGAAATCAATAATTGTATTCTTAATTATATAATTAATAAACTAATAAACTACTAAAATGTATTACAAATGCGGGATAACTTTTTCTCTCGTAATTTTGTAATGTAATTCGCAGAGCGTGCGTTATTGAAAAAATAAAAATAATAAAATGTAATCAAAAGTAGGTCTACAACTAATAAATTGTGTGTATGTTTTTTATTTTAAGTATAACTAGAAAGTTTGTTTGTAATAAATAATTATTAGTTTCTTACTAAACATTCTAACACTTTGTTGTAAGCATTTATATAAGTTTCAGATAAAATTTGTATAGTTTGGACAAGACCTGAACTGTTAAAAAACACCTCAGACTTTTGAGGATTTGTACCATGTTAGAAAAATCAAAATGGCCGAAACCAAATTGGCAGACAGTAAAAACAAAATGGCGGAATCAATCTTTAAAGATTGATTGATCACTCGCGTGATATGAAACTACCTACTATCTACTACTATCGGGTGGTGTGAAACTACCTTTTACATTAGATCGTTTTACTGTATGTACCACTAGCATGTACGTACACCCACACTAACACTAACGTGTACACACGCGGCCTACACGCACACATGCGCACAATGTACAATGTACTGTGATCGCGCCCAGTGACGTCACACACAGGTCTGCAAGACTACTAGTTTTATCAATTTATATTGTATATGTACAAATTTACTTTGTCCTTAATAATACCATCTACTATTATTTAAATTAATAAGATTGAATGGATGCAGCAGCTATATTTTGTAACTGTTATAAAAAGTTATTTTTATATTAAAACTGTAACTTGTATAGTTTAGAAGAAATTGCAAATGTAGTAATGCCGTACTAAGTTGTATGCACGATCACTTATAGTACATATACATACAACTAGCCGTAGTTGTATGTATATGTTCTATAAGTGACCGTGCATGAAGGGGACAGGGCAGGGCATCTATAGGTATATGTAATGTATAGAGAGAGAGAGAGAGAGACCTAGGTCTGCGCTGACGGCCGTAGTGATGAGCGCGTAGGGCCCGTTGACGAGCACCCCAGTGCCCACCAGCAGTGCGCAGTTCACCCAGTATGCGGAGGCACCCCACGCCTGGTACGCCAATAGCTGTAACAAACACACTATATACACATATCTCCTACAATACACACACTTCTCAAACTACCACATCATTTACTCACTTCTATTGTGTGTCGCAACAATTGTACTAATTAATTACAACAATTCACCGCGTTACCAACTGAGTGGTAGGGCCATAAACGTCGATAGGGCTATCCCTATCGACGTTTATGGCCCTACATGTTAGGACGCGTTGCACATCCCTATGGATGTGCAACGCGTCCTAACATGTTATCGATACTCGCTACCTGCATTCGACTCTCATCAGCGCTCGCTTATCGCTAGCTTGTGATTGGTCGTAACACCATGCTACCGCGCTGCCCTCGCCTCGTCGCAAAGTTGTTGTTTTGCTATAAGTATTTGTGACTCATGATTACATTCGTGTGACAACTCTCGTCGCTCACAATGAATAATTTATTTTATACCCAATTTTGAACCCAAGAAGTTTCAAAGTAATGTTAGCCTCACACTCGGACAGTGATTCATAACGTATTTCTGTTTTAAATGAACTTGAAAGTGACCCTAAAAAACTAGATTAGATGAATTTCAATAAGCGACGTGAAATAGCAGCGCAATGCAAGCTATCGTTCTATTAATTATAAATGTTTCTATTTTAATTATTAACATTCGTTACTAATGTTTCTATCTGATTTTATTCTTATCGATATGCGCCTATAACCATCTTACGCACATCACTATGCGGCTCCATAAGACCAACAAGTGCGAGCGAGATAGACATAGTGAAATGATTTAAGGCCGCACGACTCAGTTAGGTAACGCGGTGACTTTAGTTTAGAAATTTAACTATTGAGTTGTATCTCTCCTATCACTCACTGTGCCACACTCAAACGATGTAAAACCATTTTAAAGTTTATTTCAGTTTACAAAATTAAACACAAACATCATATATATATATATATATACACATATGATAGATGAGTAAGTAGTTAAGATACGGGTGTGAAACAGTAGTTGCGGGTGAGGAGTGACGACGCTAATGTAGCACTAGTGCGAGTCGCGAGTAGTGCGTCACGTGACGCTGCAGAGGGAGGGGGGAGGCGGGCCTGCGAGGGGGTTCAACGAGATGCACGAGATCGACGTTTCATATTCGTTTGTTTTCTCCTACAAACGTGAACAGATTCTATATTTATTTGCATTACAATGTAACAGGGAGATTTTGGGAATACATCTATACTCAATTTCTACAAATAATTACTGAAGTGCACAAAACAAGTTACGACACCATTGAACACCTAAAAGCTGCCATAGAGACTATTTTAATGTAAATTCACTACCTGGCACTAACTACTTCGAAGCACTGATGGCTTAGTGGCATTGGCTTTGGAATGCCTCGCAACAAGTCCATGGTTCGAATCCCGCCGCGGACTGGAGCTTCACCGTCAATCTATTTATTATACTATATGTAGTTAGAGGCACAGCCGAGGCCGTGCTGCCGGGCGGCCGGGATCGCTATATGTATAAGCAGACTCACGGCCGGAATGCAGAGTGCGTAGAAGCCGACACAGACGAGGCCGGGCGCGGCAGTGTAGTCCGCGATGAGTCCCGCTAGCACTGCGCCCACCGCTCCGCCCGCGTCGAACACTGTACTCAGCTCCCCGGACTGACGAGCCGACAGGTTAGCTACAAATCGAACATATATTTTACTAAATTATTGGAGCACAAAATTATATGACCCGGACGGGAATTGAACCCACGTCCTTCAATTCTGCGCCAGATGCCTAAACTTGTTTCTAAATAGGTATTTAGAAATACATTTACTGAGCTTTTTTAACCTTTGGTAGATGTACTGGACTTCCTGACGTATAAGCCTTATGTGAGTATAAGGGCGAAAACACATATTCATGCTGCACAAATATTACAGTCTACAATCACAACTACAGCAACAATGTTCACAGTTAAACAAATGCCCCCCCTCCATCAAGGGGGTTTTCCATAATACCCACACTTCACAAGCTATATCGCTAACCAATAGGAAGCTCTTGATATTTATATAGGTAGTCGATAATAAGAACAGCAGTTTTCACTTTCATATAAAATCCTTAAATGATGATGATGACTGTGTTTTGAGAAGGAAATCGGTTCATAAGTCGGAATATGTTTGTAAAATCTGGCGCAGTGATAATTTTATATTTATTTTATGATAAATTAACTAGGTGTGTGAGAACGCGGGCTGTGCAACCAACGCGAGGCAGCCCTATGTATATGGGGGGGGGGGGGGGGGGGGTGATCTGATGGTGAGTGATGATCCACATCATCACTTACCATCAGATTAGATAGTGGTCAAAGGCTAACCTATCAGGCATAAAAAATTTGCAAATATAATGTGCAAGTGCAAGAGTATGTACAAGTACTAGTAAGCAAGTGTAAGTTCAAGTGCAGATGTAAGTTTGTATGTATATAACATACTGGAAGTCTTGATGTAGAGCGGCAGCCAGTAGAGGAAGGTGTACGAGACGAGCTTCGCGAAGAACAAGGACAGCGAGAACTGCACCACGCCCGGGATGCGCAGCGCGCGCGAGAGGGACACGGCGCCCGCCTCGCATAGCGCCGTCCCACTCGCACTCGTGCCGCGCCGCCCCAACAGCGACGTCGACTCGGTCGCCTCCACCTCGCGCTACACAAACACAATCACATACATTATTGCTGTCACATATTGCATTGTGGGGTTATTATCTTCAACTTGTGTTTCTTAAAGTCAAATTCGAGATCAACAATTCTTATGAAGGTCAATAGAAAACTTAATAGAGAGTATACAGTGCACGGAGCGCTTTCAGTACAAACGTACTATCTTCATATTTTAAATACCCAGTCTTCAAGTTCGGTGAAATTTTGTATGCATATCGCTGAGCCTATCTATGCTTTTGGCTTGCCAGTTTTTTCATTTATTATTTATTTTATACCTTAATGTCAATAACAATTCCCATACAAAACTATTCCTAGAATTATTTTTGAAAGTAATTAATTTCCCGGAAATCTGGCATGTCAGACGCCATAGATGGCTATAGGCTCAAGGACATAAATGCAAAGTTTCACCGAACACTTAGTACACATTTGAACACTATACTTATTTAACTACTTATTTAAAATATGCCGAAGCTACGTTTATATGGAAAGCACCTCGAGCACGACGAGCCCACAGAGCGTTCTACAGTTGTGATGTGTGCGTTAACGTCAACTGTGCAATCACTTATATGTATGCACACTGCAGTGCACACGCGTCAGGGGCGCAGCCTCCTGCGTCACTGGGCCATCTCTGCTCTATACAATGTTGATAATACATTTTAGTGCAAGTAACTCATCACACATTAAATGTCATCATTTAATGTATTTTAATAGGGGGAAATGATTTCGCACTGCCCCTCCACCAGGAGGGTAGCGATGGGAGATGTGTGGAACTTGAACCTACTAAAACCCCCCGTGAGCAGTTCTCCGCCGAGGTGGGGCAAGATAGGGTCGTGTTAGCAGTCACCGTCTTGTCCCGGCGGTAGACCCCAACTTAATCGGGCCTCTGCGCCTACCACAGGCCGTTCTTCATTATTCTTCAAATATTTCATTTATTATTTTATTTTTATTTATTATTTTTTTAGCCTTTATTCACAGGTTGAAGAACTCCCACCGGAATTATATCTGGCGTGGCCCACATGGAAGTCGCTAAGCCGATTCCGGACTCAAGTGGGTCGCTGCCGGACTAACATGACCAAATGGGGTTACTCTGACGCAAGAACCCAGTGTAGTTGTGGCACTACGCAGGACATGCGTCACTCGGGGTGGCTACCGCCGAGTACTGGCACTCACTCATCTAAATGTGAATCGTCGACACGAAGAAGAATAGGCCTTCTTGTGGTAGGCACAGAAGCCCGATTAAGTTCAGTCCTACCGCCGGGGCAAGATGGTGAATGCCACAGGCCTTCCCCATTGAGGGGAATCCCATTATAAGATGGCATTTCTTTAGAAGGCACTGCTGCCCATCTTCTGGTATTCTCCCTTCGTCGCCTATTACGACTCCCACAAGATGATATGGGGGGTGTTCTACCCCCGGGAATACTATTTAAATGTAATTTAATTGACATACTTCAACATTTTTATATAATATTTGAATAATGACTGATATTATATACATTGAATGATGACTGATAATATATATTTTGTACATTGTGACTTGCGTAACGGTATTTTTTTATAGGATTATGTCGGAAGTAGCACGTGAGCCACCTGATGTTAAGCGGTAACCTCTGCCTGTTATATATGCATTTCGCTACAAGTAACGCACTGCAACTGCACTGCGCCCGTCACCATAAGACATACAGTTGTTATGTCTCATGTGCCTGTCATTTTACTGGGTCTCAAGGACTGCCGACAAGGTCGAAACACACTGCTAGATTCTTCACAACCGATTTTATATTTGACGGTGGTGGCTAGCCAGGCAAGCATTCGCAAAGTGCCCTTCCACCATGTGGTGAAGCTCACGTTGGCCGTGGGGACCGAACCATGCACCTGCAACAGGACAGGCAATGCTATTACCACTCAACTATCATTGCTTCAAGATTGTCTTCCTAGTTTAGGATGTGGAAGATTAACTCTATATGTATATACTTACCGCGGGTGCGTTGGCGGAATGTCTGTTCGGCCGTAGATTCGCCGCCTGGAAGGGAACCGTCGCATGCGGTTAGTACTCAACCCCTTGCAGCCCTAAGTTACACCTAACCCGCTGTTTAGTGCATTGCAAGTAAACCATATATGAAACCTAACCCAAAGTTAACGCTAAATATTATAAGCCCTAAGTTTATCTTAACTCAAAATCTAGTGCTTAGTATGTTAACTTTAAGGCGCCCGCGCCGGGCCCACAGCCCAGCGGTCGAGTTCTACAGTCAGTTTGTAATCAAGAGCTAGCTTACAACATTGTCAATCACAAAGGTTGGATCCTATTACGAAAATGATTCTACACTACAACAAATTCAAATAGAACTCAGATAGAGCGTGCGTTCTCTTTATCCGTCGCGGTCTAACAGCTGCTGTATGTGCAATCATATAAGTGATTGCATACTTACTTCATAATAAATACAAACCTCAGCATTTGAGAACGCTCTGTGTGCGCTCGGCGCCTAATGTCGCGAGCGAGTTGGTTAGTAAAAGGTCTTTACGCACAGCTGCCATCATGGAAACCAATACATTTTTATCGTTTGTAGCCACAATTTTGAATTAAAACCAAAATATACAAAGTCAACTGTTACATTGACATTTGTCACATCTTTGCCTTCTTGCGTTGACAGTGTATGCATATTCTACACATTTGGGATTTTGGGCAGTTTGCGTCGAAGGCCGGGAGATTTCTCCGGCGTGTACTAGGGTCGCAGTATGTGCATAGAGGTCACTGAGAGATGTCGTGCGAGACGATCACGGAAATAAACAGAATGCTCACCAACAAATACATCTTACGTCAACAGTCAAAGTGGAGAAAAAGAAATAGAGAAAAAGTGTATGCCTGATAAAGAAAGCGTTAGAGGAGTATGTACTGGTCTTCTTCTGCTATTTGTTACTTTCTTTAAGTTTAAGGGGAATGCTGTCGTTTATGGCGATTTAACTGTTTATTTTATTGCTAGGTAGCAACTATTGTGCTTGACCAAGTAATACGCGACATTTGAACCTCTTCACGAGGACGAATATTTTTATGATATCTAATATACTAATAGCGTTGAGCTGATGACCGCCGTATTGAAAAATTATCAGAAACTGAACCGGCAAAAAATTAATATAATTATCGAACATCACAAAATTCCACGATAATCGGTTGAAAATGCGACCTGTAGAGGAGAATAACCGGACATATGGACAGGCAAACAAAAACATTTTTGATGAAGCTGCACGAAGACGCTTCGTTCGTGCTTCGCGCTCGCTCAGTCAATTACAAAACTTATCACTATAATAAATCAAACTACATTATCGTCCGCGTCGTATTGCTTTGTGGCACACCTTGGCATTGTCCCCTGACTGGGCTGGTTCAAACCGGATTTGAACCCAACCTCCGCGCGCTTGTCATGACAAGTTACACACACACATAGCTATGTATGTAGTAGTGTAGCTTTCATACACTACCGTTCTTTATTCATGTGTTACTTCTACGTCCACGCTGCAGTCACATGTCACATCAAGGAGTTTAATTTTTTTTCTACAACAGGAATCAAATAAATTCAAAATGTACTACTAAGTTTGATGTTCAATGATTGTAAAGGCCTATCGCATTTTAATGGTTTATGGTTTAAAAATATCCGCGTATTAACCCTAGATCGGTGAAATTGGGCCTTAGGAAGAGACTCTTTGACATCTTAACTTTTTTCCCAGATGTCAGATGGTTAAATATAAGTTGATATAAAAATATTGTCATTTTTTGGATTTTCTTAAATTTAAGAAATTTTCTTTTTTTCCTTTTTTTAGTATGCCGTCTAAATGATGAGACGAAATATTGAGAGGTAGGTGTTAAGGTGCGTGGCGTGCATGTGTGTGTGAGAGAGAGAGAGAGACAGCTAGTGTGTACGTATGTTTACCTTGTCTCCCACGATGACGCGTGCAGCCTCCTCCTGCTCACTGTCGGCCTCCGCCTCGTCGTCCGACGGGGACGTGCGGACAGACTGACGTAACAAAAACAAACTTATTCACCTGAGAAATAAAGGTGGTATTTGCTTCCCGTCAAAAAGCATTATTAATGACATAATATGTTGGATTTGTGAATCACATGTCAGAAAAATTGCAAATAACAATTTTCCTTTAACCTCTAATTCTAATAAAATATTTTTTAGCCAGAAGATCACAGGTATAAGTAATTGAGGACTGTGATTGACAAATATCTAAATAAATACATCATAATTCATCCAGATATAAAACTTTATAGGTTCGATTCAATTTTTTTTTTAAATAGCTTACCTAACAAATATTTTGTTTATGATTTCCATGTAATTTAACGTACAGAAGTGTCTTAATTTGATCGCCCTCATATTATTCAATGATACATGACGTTTGACTCATCTTCTTCTTCGCACGACATGACATTTAAAATTTGTTTATTTTTCTATAACTGATAGGCTAGCCTTTGACCACTATCTCACCTGATGGTAAGTGATAATGTGGTCGAAGGTGTTGTTCAAACTTATCTAGAATTACTGTCTCTCAAGGACAGCTGCGGTAACACACCGTTATGTGCTTGGCGACAGATACTTGAAGGCGGTAGCTAGCCAGGAGGGCATTCGCAATATGCCCCACCACCATGCTATAACGACTGCCGTCCAGACAAGATCCAGGACCGTTATATAACGAAGTCGGTTCACCATAAAGCAGTGCCACAGAGTAGGCAATCAATAGTGTGCCGCTCACAATAATCTGTAGTAGTATATTTAGCTACTGCTTATCAATAATTAAATTACAACAGTATTTTTTTTCTTGTGGAGGGAAAAATAAAATATGATTACATACGTAATAAGTAAATTTGTAGACCATCTAAACTCCTTACATAATAAAATTCAATTTACAATGGAGCCTGAGGTCAATAAATGCTTAGCTTTTCTTGATGTTTTAGTCATCAGGAATCCTGACAACTCTCTTAGTCATACAGTGTATAGGAAACCCACCCATACAGATAAATATCTCAATGGTAACTCCCATCACCATCCATGTCAGTTGGCTACCGTAGGCAAATCTTTGTTACAGAGAGCACATGGCATCTGCGACACTGACCATCTCAAGGAGGAGCTTCAGTATGTAAAACAAGTACTGCGAAGCAATAATCACAAGCTCCCACGAATACGTCACAGTAGCCGGCCCAAGCCTTCCACAGTTGAGCGACAACCTGCCATCTTACCTTACATCAAGGGTGTCACGGACAAAATTGGTAATATCTTAAGACGAGCTTCAATAAAAACTTACTTCAACCCGCACAAGAAGATCAACCAATTTTTAAGACCTGTTAAGTGCAATATTCCCCTACAAGATGCAGGTGTTTACAAACTTGATTGTGAATGTGGGCTGTCATACATTGGGCAAACAAAGAGGAGCGTTGGTATCCGGGTAAAAGAACACATTGCTGACATGAAGAACAGACGCTCGACCAAGTCTGCGGTTTGTGAACATGCCCAGGACAAACCCAACCACTACATTCGGTTCGACAACCCACAAATCCTCGCTAGAGAGAACCGGTTTATGCCAAGAATGTTACGCGAGGCTATTGAGATCAAAAAGTACCCAAATTTCAATAGAGATGATGGTTGGCAAGTACCACCTGCTTGGGATCCTGTGATCAAATTAATTAAATCCCAAGGCCGACACAAATCTGCAAAGCGAATACAGCGTGAATAGGGAACGTTATGATTAATATAAAAAATTCTGACGGTAGACCAAATAATTTCTTAATAACTTATGTGACAAATAAAATCAATTAGTCACCCCGTGACCACGATCACTGCAAAGTATTTGAAACGTCGGGATAAAATAATGAAAAATATACGCGATTTAAACCGTTTAAAGTTGTTTAATTACTATGTGCAACAATCGCGAAAACCTAAGACAACATTAAGTAAATTTGTATTTGATTTTTCTATATATTGATATTTCTTTAAAAGTCTTATAAAGTTCTTTACATTGCAATTTTTCAATGAATATTTGGAAATTTTATGTGAAAAAACGTCATTTCTCCATCATTGAAAGCATTAAGTTTCAACGAATACTCGTAATTTGATACTTAAACACCTGATTGCGAGGTAGATGTGTAATTCAACATATTTGTGGTAGGTTCTATTTATGTAGTGCTCGTATATAAATGCATCTCAACGTTGAGATGTATCTCAAGATGCAGTATTTGACAGATGTTCCATTCGTACGTCAAACAACAAAACTGCATCTTAACATCGATCTGAATATTGAGATGCATTTATTAATACGATCCGTAGGTCGCGTTCTTGCAAGCCTTCAGCCAAGACCTTGGTCTACACGCGGTTCCAGCACACCAATCGAGCTTAATTTAATCCAGACAAGATTTGATCATACCAGGCGACCTGTCAGAGCTAATTATGCTCTGTCTAGCCAATAGTTTACTGCCTTTGGAATCGGCCAAATCTTGGCTAGCTTTCAAATATGACAGATTCTACAATAAATAGTAAATGGTGTACAAGCTTAGCCAAGGATTAGTGATCACTATGTTTCCATTGTTTAATTACGTAGTGAGCCCCATTTTCAAAATATTTTATCACCTAAAAACATCCCTGTCAATATCATAATATATTGACAGTAGTTCTAAAGGTCGTTCCAGGTACCCTGGAGCAAATATTTGGCCTGGCCTTGCAGGAACGCTTCCCTAGACAGGCCCCCCAGACGTTTACTAAGCGTGGAATGTATGGAAAATCCCCCCGATAGGGGACTTGTCAACAGTTGTCGTGATAAGGATGTAAAATGTTACAAAATGATTGGGCTATCGTTGCACTTCGGTATTATTAGTTTTCTCGTAATTGTCTCGAAACTTCTCAGGAAGTAAACTCTTTAGGACTTCTTGATTTATTACAAAATTACAAATTTAGGAGAGGAAAAATTTAAGTACTGTGCGAGATTCGAATATAGAGTATTTTTGTATGTGCGCTGCTAAAAAATCAAAAGAACGCGAAATATAACTTTACCCGCCGCATATTTGTAAGGGAGAAATTATGATCTAAGAAAGCACTTTCAGAGTGGGTGTGGTATATCAGTATCGTTTCGATAGCCGGCTAGAGCGGTCGCATACAGCGACTCCTCGATGCCTGACCCAGTTTAAAGTACACGTGTTGAAATTATTGCGAAATGGCGCAACCAAAACGTTCGGACACTATCATCGTTCATGAAGCACTTGCCTTCGTCCAACAAAAACTGGATGTCATGGATGAAGTCAGCCTGGAGCAGATCTGTTCATCCCATTTTACGGAGACTCAGATTCTAGAAGCCAAAAAACTTCTTGCTGATACTGCTGTGACCAGTGTTCGTTTCACACTACAGTTCTTATTAAATGTAATGACAAAAAATCATGCCAACAAATCGTGAACGAAGCGTTAGCGGATGTAATTAAATGGACATATAATAATGACTTAAATATTAATTTAAACAAAACTAAAATAATTCAATTTCAATCTTATAATACAATTCCACTATCCCTTGACATTAAATATATAAATCAAAAAGTAGAAGAAGTTAGCTGTTATAAATTTTTGGGTATACATTTGGACAAAAATCTCAATTGGAAAGAACATGTTAATGCAGTTTGCCAAAAACTTAGCCGTTACACGTTTGCCTTAAAAAAGCTGAGACAAACAATATCTGTTGAGGCCGCCTTAGCCGCCTACCATGGCTATGTTTCATCGGTTCTTGGTTATGGCCTTATAATCTGGGGAAACTCGGTTGAGTTAGATAAGGCCTTCAAGGTACAGAAGCGGTGTATCCGAGTCATAAATAGGGCTTGGTTTCTTGACAGCTGCAAACCACTATTTAAAAACAATAATATACTTCCCCTACCGTGTATGTATATAAGAGACCTGTGTATCTTTGTAAAGGCAAATCCAACCTATTTTCAAAAAAGAAGTGATGTTATTCCAAGACAAAAAAGATCGAAGTATAAAAACTTATTATACCATCCTCTATGCCAAAAAGTTATTTATGAAAAAAATGATTATAATATGGCTATTACTGTTTTTAACAAATTACCGGACAACTTAAAATCTTTGACCGGAAACAGCTTCAAAACTAAACTGCACAATTGGTTATTGGACAATTGTTTTTATAGCATGACAGAATATTTTAATGTATAGTAATTAAATGTATTTTATTGTTTAAAAAAAACTATATTTTTAGGAATAAATACTAATATTTGTACACCTGCTTGCAGGTTGAATGCATTGCTATATATTTTCCTAACATCTGAAATTGTAATTATTGTGCATTCTGACAAATAAATGATTGATTGATTGATTGATTGATTGACAGTACGACAAGGGGACGGCCGAAGAAAAAAGGACTTTACGACATTTTCCGAGTTTTTAAAGAAACCGATGAAGATAATCTGCCCACCTACGTAATAAAGGACCTCAATGTGATTCCATGCATTACTTTCGACCACGTTGATGCCAGTGCACTCCTGAAGGACATCCTTACATTAAGGTCCAGTATTATGGAAATTCGCTCTAAGCTGGAAATTTCAGAGCAGACAGTTGACCAGTTGAGAAAGGAAATATGTGAATTGCGGAGTAAAACGTTTTCACAATCGCCTAGTCTGCAAAACGTTAACCTACATCATAATGACAATGGGTTCACCCTTGTAAAAAAGAAGAGCCGACAACCTCGGCAAAACCGCAGTCATCGCGGCACAGCTATTGCTACGACCTTTACAATACGGGTCGTAGCACCTACCGTTAAAATATACCTTTCTCGACTGGACAAGGAGGCCAAAGGGGAAGATATCCTGCGTTACGTCCGGGAGAGACTGAAGGGCCGGTGTGAGGAGCAAATCTCACTGAGTTTGATGCGGTTGGAGCAGATTAGGGTCACGGACTTTAAGTCTTATACCCTTCAGGTCCCAGCAGCTCAAACCAAGATGTTCCTGACACCGGACTTTTGGCCTGCAGGGGTGGTATACCGGTTGTTCAGGGAGAGGAAGCAGAGTCATCCTGTTATGTAGTGACACGGAATAATATAATTTTTGATATATATATTTTAGATTAAGGTATTTATGTTCTATGGGTCCGTACATTTATAAATTTATTTATTGTGTCTGTTACCTGAAATAAAGATTAATTATTATTATTATTATAAAGGTATATAATGTATTGTAGTACTGACCGTCCTGTCCGTCTGTCCGAGCCCGACGGAGGCGGGGTCGGGCACTAAGAAGAGCCAGACGATGGTAGCGACGGCCGCCATCACCGCCGCCGGGTATATGAACGATAGCGACCAGTCGCCGTCCACAAACGCGGCCGCCATCAGCGTGCCTGACATACATTCATTAGGTAAATTAGGGCACGAAAACTTTACTGTATCAGGGGTAACTATATTTTTGGGTAGAATAAAATAATTCGATGCATGATTACAATAGTAGAGATCTTTAAGTGTAAAACTGCACGGCCCACCACTAAACGTGTATGTGTGCGTGCAGCGATGTGTACTGTACACGTGCGCACGCACACCACGACGTGAGAGCACCGACGGTACTGTCGCGGTGTGCGTGCGTGCTGCGTGTATACACTGAAAGATCTCTACATTATAATACTTCTTCCGGGTCTTTGGTAAGAATAGGAGTACCGCAAGGATCAATTTTAGGACCCTTTCTGTTTCTAGCATAAATAAATGATCTGCCTTGCATGGTTAATCATTTTTGCGATATTGTTTTATTCGCAGATGATACCTCCCTGATTTTTAAAGTAGATAAGAAAGATAGTGAACTAATTCATGTAAATAATGTGTTATCTATGATCTCCAAGTGGTTCGCGGCTAATAATCTTCTCTTAAATTAAAAAAAGACCAAATGTTTAAAGTTTTCTTTACCAAATGTTACTTATGTTAAAACAAACGTTAAGCTTGGTCTAGACAAACTCTCTTTTGAAAATGCGACAGTCTTCCTGGGAATCAAAATGAATTCAACTTTACAGTGGAATCCACATATACATGATCTAGCCGGAAGACTTAGTTCTGCTGCATATGCAGTTTGTAAGATAAGACAGTTAACAGACGTAGCTACTGCTCGGCTCGTTTATTTCGCGTACTTCCACAGTATTATGTCATATGGTATATTGCTGTGGGGAGCTGCTGCTGAGATAGAGACAATCTTTATCTTACAAAAGCGTGCAATTCGAGCCATATATGAAAGGATTCTAGGGAATCCCTGAGAGATATTTTTAAAGAAATTGATATTTTAACTTTACCAAGTCTGTATATATTTGAAAATATTATGTATGTTCGTAAAAATTTGAGCAAATTTAAATCAAACAGTGACACTCACGATTATAACACTAGGAATAAAGATAAAATAGCGGTGCCAGGTTTTAGATTAGCAAAGACAAATAAAAGGTCCTTCTTAGGAAATTGTGTGCGGTTTTATAATAAATTGCCCAAACATATTACAACGCTCACAGAAAGAAAATTCAAGTTGCATGTGAAGAATATTTTGATAAAGAAATCTTACTACACAGTTTGTGATTACTTAAACGACAAAAATGCTTGGACTGGTTCGCCTCTGCCAAGCTAGCTCCTGCCTCCTAAGTAATGTAAATTTAGTATTGTAATAATTGTACTATATAGTATGTACTTAACACATTGTTAAAAAACGTTGAAAAGAATGGCCCCGAGTTTCTTGCCCGTTCTTCTCGCAGTGGCTCTATAATTTTTGTTTGCTGAACGTGGCAGTACAATTTGGTATATTTCAATATTAAAATTTGTAATTGACCTTCATAAGAGCGTCGTAGACGCCTAAATTGAATAAATAATTTTGACTTTGACTGCGGGAAGTTAATTATTCCAATCGACTTTGCGATTTTGTAAGCCCGAGCTGCAGACGAGGTTTTTTTTTATTTGATAGGAGGGCAAACGAGCAGTTTGCTCACCTGATGGTAAGTGATCACTGTCGCCCACAAACATCCGCAACACCAGAGGTCTCGAGGCCGGCCTGGTTGCCGGTAGGTTCCTATATATTCGTCACAACCCTAGTTTTGAACAGTAAAGGATGATGCACTTACCGAGTATATTGCCGAGCGATGTGTGCGAGTTCCAAATGCCGAAAATTAGTCCTTTCTTAGCGTCCCCGAACCATTTCCCTACAATGGCGACCGTACCCGGCCAGCCGCTCGTTTGGGCTATCCCTGCTCCGGCCTGAACAATAAAAAGTTATATATATTATGTTATACAGAATACAATTTGTATAATAAAACAGATTATTGTACATGCATGTTGAATAAACTTGGATTTAGTAAACTCTGCAGAACTGTTTTTTTTAATATATTTAATTCTATTGAGATGTAATTTAAGGCGGAAATACACAAGATAATAGATTTTCGCTATTGTTTCTAGGTTGGTAACTATTGTAAATAATATGTCATGTCAAAACCATCGAAAATATTGTAAACCACGTTTATCCTTAAAAATATAACTAAAAGCATATTTAACTTTGTATTTCATAACGAGGCGGCGACTTGTCCCTCTCATCATTACTTCCAATTATTATTATTTTTAAAACTTTAGTTGATAAAATATGTAAGGAAACAAAACAAAACATTTACACGCCGCGTAGCTAGAGTGTTATTGGAACAGCAACAATGATATTACAATCCGGCAATACTGTGCCTTAAACTTAAGCAAATAAATATTCTCTATTCATTCATTCTTCGCTTGAAACCTGTGAGACCAAACGATTTTTAGGGAATAAGGGCTCTTATCCCTAATAATAATATTTGATGATCGTGGGAAGCTCTTAATAAAACTCGTAAGTGTTGTGTATGGTAATCGATATGGAACGATGATGATTTTATTTAGAAGCGCACCAATATATATACAAAAGCTAGGATAATAATTATTAATAAGAAATAGGTCGAAGTGGCGTGATGTGATGTCGCGTGATGTCGCTCTATCTCCTTTCCGCGCGTCTCGTTGTCCCGCTCAGGCGCTCGCGCGATCTGTTTGATTTGAGACGGTGCCCGGTGGCCCGCTCATACCGTTCGCGGCGCTCTCACGGAGCGTGCGTGTGCATCTTTCCCACCGAGACAGTGCGTGTGCGTGATGGACGACGACGAGTGGTAAAGATTTGCTGTGCTGCCTGGTGAAGAACGGTGATGGCGCTTCGTGTTTCTTCAGCTCAAACCGTTCTTGTCAGAACGACATCCTCCTTGTTTCTAAACTAAGACAATACGTTGCTCTTTTCAGAGCGGCTTTATCAATTGTTTCTGTTACATGACAGAATATATATTGTGTGTGCGTTTTATTTAATATCCCTGGTATGTACTGGTACTGGTAATATGGTAAGGTATGGTACTGTGGTATGTGAAGGTAATCGCGCTAAAGTTCTTGTGTGCTTCTGTGCTGCTACAGATTCTAGTTTCCTCAGAAACAGAACACGGTCCTTCGAGTTCACAACACTGCTTCCAGGCAGTATATCTGCAGTGCAGTGAGGCCCCCGAGTGAGGCCCTTACTAAAGATACCTATATACATCGGCAAACAGCTAGAGCGATGACATTGGCTACATGGGGCCACGTTCAGTACCTCAGTGAGTGCGCACTCGGAGTTCTACTTTTGACACTAACGCGTCGTTCAGAACCTTAGAGTGGAGCGTTCGGGTGTTCACAACTCGATCGTACCGAACCTGTAAACGTTGCAACTTTGTAACTTTCAAAATCGGTCGTTAAAAGTTTGCTACTTTAACTGACATGACTTCGACATTTGTTAATGTTAGAATTATAGGCAATCATATAACGGTGGTATTATGCTTTTTAACTCCCATAAAAAGTGTATATTTTTGCTACTTCTCCATAAAAAAAGGAAACAACAAACACCATACCATAGATAATTTTAATATTAATGTTGATATTTGGGGTTATAAAACAACGTCGTTACGTATTGATGAGGTAGGTAAGCCCGAATCCCTCACAAACCTATGTACGCGTTGAAAACAGTATATTTCTATATATAAACGGTGGCTTCCAAAATGAAGTGCTCAGATTTATTGTGATGAGTCCAGGAGTGACGACTCACGAGACTCAGTAGGTACTAGTATATCTTTCAGGTGGAACCTCTGCCCAAATTACTAGCAAAAGTTAATTGCGGGAACTTGTAACTCATCGTGTAAATATAATAATTTTATTTATACTACACCTGCTCGGAAAGTACCTTGGTACTTTATCAAATTTACGGTAGAAAGTACTTCATTGCATATCGAACAAATATGCGGGGAGAAAACGCATCTGAGCGGGAGAGAAAAGTGTATGAAAATCCATTTCTTACGTGGTTTTTCTTTTTTAATTTTGGGTAAGACTATGCGCTGGTAACCTAAATATCAAAAGCCAAAAAGTTTTTACAGTGAGTTTTTATCTCCAAGTTCGCAAAATGACACTGGCCACTAGCTGTGTGTTGGATGGTGTCAAACAATTTGAAAAATTGCAGACGCCATTGGCGCCATTTTCAATTTGTGTGTTGTTTGAGGATTCAGTTTTCGTAGAAAAGTAAAATAAAAGGTAGGTGTAGTATAAAGCACTATGTATCACTCGAGAGAAAGTGCGATTTCCGATATCGAGTGTTTTAAAGCCCTCGCCTACGGCTCGGGCTTCAAACGACACCCTCGACGGTAATCGGTCACTTTCACCTCTCGGTGAACAATGTACTATTTTTCAAATAAAATAAATGTGTGTGTCCATAAGTTGTTTTTTTAAGACAACTGACAAGGTCCACGCTACAGAACGTACGAGTACGATAAACTAACCGAACAACTACACTCAGAGGCGCTGAACGCAGTAATTTTCGGCTATTTAAAGACAGAAACCCGTTTCAGTGAATCGTTTCGAAATTATGAACTCAACAAATCGATACAAATCATGTCCCTATCACATACGTCATGAAAAATTTGAAATCTCGAACCAATTACCGAAACGGAAATCCGGTATATGTGGCTGACTTTATGGTCTTTTTGGCGGATCGAAGAGTGCGGGGGAGGATTTCGATGGCACGCGATCACGGGATTGATCAGTCACCAACCAACCCATGGTCTTACCAACCTTGCGGTTATGAACACTGAAACAGCGGACACTTTAGCTTGCGCCTCCGAGTCCTACAAACTATCCCATCTACTATCTAACCTGCACACTCTCCCCCGTCTGGGTATGTCAAGAGACGCTTATAAAACTTTATAATTTCGTACCATAACCAAAAACATTTTTTTTTGATAAATCTTGTGTTCTAAAATGATAATTACAGTTTATGTAAACGAATAATTGAGTACCTACCTACTATGTACTAGTTGTCATCATTGGTAAATATAGTTTTGTAACACGAGAATCATCGTGTTTCCAGTTTTCGTTTGAGGTACATCAATAACATAAGCCTACAACGCCTACCTAGCTAACGAAAATAATGTTCTTTCCTCTCCTCTCCTAAGTGTTACTGCAACAACCGTAAGCACAACAATATTTGTCCCCCGGCATTTTGACAAAAGCCACCCTAGCCCAGGTGAGAATGAGCGAACTCCCTGAATTAGACGCTCCACTAGAGGTGCCCGGCCCACACTCCGCACTCCCCGCGCCTTCTGTCGCACTCACACATAGTCGCAAACGCTTTACGAGCACACATACTTGAGTGTCGCTTCTGGTGAATATGTCATCGGGCAGTTCCTCAACTGGATTGGTCGATCAGTCGGCCCCTACTTCTCGTATCTCCCGGACACATCGTTGGGTGCTTGACAACAGATTTTCTACTTGAGGTTGGTAGCATTCCAGGCGGGCAATTGCAAAATACCCTACCACCGTGCAAATACAGTATAAAAGTATACTCGCACCTGCACTAGTATATAGTAGGTGATGTTATGTATGGAGTAAGTCCTCGCGAGCCCGAACAGATAGCAGAAGACGGCCGATATCAGCATCCCCAGCGAGAGGAAGTACCGCAGGTCTACCCGCTCCGCCACCATGCCTGCAACATTCACACACATTACATTTATTTTTATGTTATAGTGACGGATCAAGCGCGAGGCCCACCTGATCTTCAGCGGTAACCTCTGCCTATAACAGATGAATTTCTTCAAAAGTCACGAACTGCACCCGTCACACTGAGGCACATAGCTGTTGACTTTCATGTGCCTGTAATTTTACTGGCTCTCAAGGACTGCTGCCGGAACACACCGTTAGGTGCTTGGCGGCAGGTTTTCTACTTGAGGGTGGTAGCTAGCCACGAGCATTCGCAGTATCATTCGATATCAGATCAAATATCATTGTATACTGCAGTTTATTTCACTTCTGCCTAATTTTACCAGTCTTGGAAGGGGCTCCTACTTTAATTTGACCTCTTCATTGTTATTATTATTTATTGTGCAAACCGTACTAACACATATTCTGTGAAATTTTCAAAATTGAGGGACGCGGTTGTCCAACATTCGATGGAGGACTTCACCACCGCCACTTTTGGTCGCCGTACGTTGGACGCTCTCGGACCAGCCCTGCAAGACTGGCTCGAGCGGTCCCACGGTTTCCTCTCGTTCCTTCTAGTGCAGGTGTTATCCGGGCATGGATGCTTCGGATCCATACCTGCACCGGATCGAAGGGAGGAAGCGCCGGCGTGCCACTATTGTGGCGCAGCACACCCTCGAGGTGTGTCCGTTGTCCGAGCTGCGCCGCAGCTTGGTCACTGCACTCGGGCCGGACCTCTCGCTCCGCAGGTGCAGGTGCTCCGTGGTCAACACCATGTTGGAGGGCGAGAGGGCCTGGGCAGCGGTCGCCTCCTTTTGCGAAGACGTTATGTCCCAAAAGGAGGCGGCAGAACGTGCAAGGGAGGAAGACCCCCTTGCTTCGCCACTGCGTAGACGCAGAAGCGGTGGGAGAAGGCGATTGAACCTTCCCCCTCCCAGTGGTGAGTAGCGAGAGACAGGAGCGGGGGCGCCTTCTCTCGCATTGCACGTGTTCACCACCTCCGTCAGGCGGGAATGGCCGAGCATTCCTGGCCATTCCCGGGCCCCTGCCGCTGGGAGGGGCGTGCAGGCCCCGCTGAGAAGGCGGGCGGTCGTCGGCGAGGGCTGGACGTAAAGGCCCTGCCGATCTCCCAGTCCTTCTACAAACAGACGATGCCGGAATGCCGCTGGGTTGTTAAGTGGGTATACCGGTCTTCTAACGGGGAGTCCCACATACCCCCTCTATCCCCCGATGGGGGGGCATGAGTAATGCATTCTTCCCAACGTCAAAAAAAAAGGCCAACCGAGAACTTATGTATGTGAACATGGCTTTGAGCAGCTTCAGAAGCTTAGTGACAGATTTTCTACTTAAGATTTTTGATAGGCAAAATTCTCTACCACCGCCCGCGCTATCTTCATACTAACGTCATATTATGCTGTATTAAGGTATGGAGAAGTTAAAACGCCGACTTACCAGATACAAACATGGCGCCGGCGTATGAGAAGAGGAAGGCAGAGTCGAGCGCGCCGAGCAACGTGTTGGCGTCTGTCGTGTCTGGAACATAATCAAACTTAAATTGCACCTTAACCCACAGCGTTTAGCCATATAAAAAGTAAAATTAAACATATTTCTAAATATGAATACAAGCACTATCGCGTGCTAAGCGAAAATCATATTTTACAAATTATTGGAGTACAAAATGTTATGCCCAAGGCGGGAATCGAACCCGCGTCCTCCGATATCGCGTCGGATGCCTAAACCTCCTCGGCCACCTGGGACTTGGCTTTTCTGCCGAAATTTTGTGCTCCTTCGTCTGATGTAAGCGTTGTAATTGAAAAAGGATTAAATAACCTTTTCGGTAAAACCCCGACTAAACAAAACGACATAAGAACGTAATGGAAAACATAAATAAAACGCATTTAAAAAATGGTTTCTATGTCTAAGTCAATAATTAATATAAGTACTGGTAAACCCATGAAATCCGTTCTAAGTCGAGGGCTACATTTGCCATATTTTTATAATTAAATTAAGGTGTTCAAAACATACACATAACATTTCTGGGTTCACATAATTTATGCAATTATTAGTCACACTTGCATAAATTTGAAAATTTAGCAATGAAAAAGAAACTGCTGAATATATATACTGTGATCCCCACACTAGGTGTGAGCTACGAATAAATATGTAAAGAAATGTAACTCTCATATAACCTTGAAGCGCTCGTAGCGGAGTTTGCTTCGCCGTTCTGAACCGATCAGCAAAGTTAAGCAATGTCCGCCGCAGTCAGGAGTTGGATGGGTGACCGCTGGTGACATACTACTGAGCACTTCCGTGCTTCAGAGGGCACGTTAAGCCATCGGTCCCGGTTGTTGTCTTACGATGGCAGTCGTTATATCATGGTGGTAGGCCATTTTGCGAATGCCCGCCTGGCTAGCCACCACCCTCATGTAGAAAACCTGCCGCAAAACACCTAATGGTGTGTTCCGGCAGCTGTCCCTGAGAGCCAGTATTTCTAAGTTAGCCTGAACAACATCTTCAACCACATAATCACTTACCATCAGGTGAGATAGTGGTCAAAGGCTAACCTATAACGCAAAAAAAAAGAAATTTCCAACTCAACAAGTTCATAACAATACATGTACAATCTTCCGAATTCGATTGGATTGGTTAATCCATCGCGTCACAGTAACGTAAGTAGCGCTGCACGGTACACTGTTTAAACCACGTCCGCCGCGGTAACGTTTGCGTTCTGCTGTTTTTGTGCTTGATTTACATTTGTTTATATATTTTTTCTTAGCTTGTAACGGAAGAAAGCCGTTTGTGAACAATCTTTATTCCTTGATAAAACAGTTTTTTTTTTATAATTTCCAGTTGCATTTATCATGGCAACATTTCACAATTATTGCATTGTTAAACACATTTCACAAAGATTCGCATTGATAAACAAATTTAAAAAAGATTTGCATTGTTAAACAGATTTCACAAAGATTTGCATTGATAAACAAATTTAAAAAAGATTTGCATTGTTAAACAGATTTAACAAAGATTGCATTGATAAACAAATTTAAAAAAGATTTGCATTGTTAAATAGATTTAACAAAGATTTGCATTGTTAAACCAATTTAACAAAGAGTTGTATAATACATTGAGGTTGTATGAGGTGAATGGTTGAGAGGTAACTTACTGAAAGGCGGCCAGTTGCACCACTGGTCGTCCCCCGGGTCGACGTCTGGCGGCGGGAGGAGGCCGCTGCAGTTCTGGTGCAGCACACTCTTCACTACGGAGATCGGCTTGCGCGTCAGGTGGTACGTCATGTACGTGAAGTAGGTCAGCACGAGCACGCTCGCCTGGTAACTGCACAACAATATACCTACATCACGCATTTATTTACGAGCACCACAAACACACAAACGACGACAAAGTTATCCAAGTCCTTAACTGTTACATGATAAGTAAAACGCAATTGAGTTCTGTACTGTACCGTATCAGCCGGGTTGTCCACTGCTGAACACAGCCATTAAGGGGGGGGGGGGTTTGGTGTAATCCCTACGCTTGGCAGGCGTCTTGGTGATCGCACTTTAAGATATCAGTTCCTCAGAAGGCGCTGCTGCTCACATTCTGGTATTTATTTATTGAATACAAGAAGAAAGCTTACAGTACTAACACTAAAACACTACCTAACTTAATTATATTGTTTATGACTTAAATACATCCTAAGATTAATAACAATGATGCCCATAGAGCTAGAAAACAAATCCACATGCTAGCGTGCTCATGCGTAAACAAGTTTGAAAGAACCAACGCTCGCTGCGTGGGAGCATTCTGAGCGTGCCGAGTTAGTTTAGTGGGACGATGGAACAGCTGGTGTTGACGGCGCTTGCTGATAGGTTAGCCTTTTGGCTACCATTGATGCGGTCAATGCCGATGGGGAGCCCTCTTATATTTTCTAGTGTATGTTGTAAGAGCCAGCTAAGAGAAAAAGTGAAGAGAGAACCGAAAAGTTGTGCGCCATCTCCCATTTACGCGAATAAATACGAAAATGGTGAAAGATACTAAATACTATTAGTTATTCTATGACGTTGTGCCGGAATAAGGATTTCAAGGTACAAAAGCGGTGTGTCCGAGTAATACATTTGCTTGGTTTCTTAACAGCTGCAAACCACCATTTAAAAACAATAATATGCTTCCACTACCATTTATGTACATGCATAAGAGACTTATGTATCTTTGTAAAGGCAAATCTAAGCTATTTTATACAAGCTTTTCTATATAAAAAAACATTTTATAAATAGTTTTTATTATATTATTGAAAATAAAATGAACTAAAAATTAATAAAAATACTCGTCAAGAAGATTGAAATGAGCCCAGACTAGATGTGGTTGTGTCGTTTCATTGCGAGCACCTTTCAACCTTTGGCCATCTTCGAGCTCCATCATCAGATCAGCACCATGTCATCATAATATTGCTTTGTCACGTGATTTACACATGTATGTAAAATTCCAGCTCAATCGGTAACCGGGAATTGGATCAAATTTAATGACAAACATAGGGACAGGTGAAACTACTCGTAAATAAAAGCTTGTAAAAAGAATCGATGTCGTTCCAAGGCCAAAAAAGACCTAAGTATGTATAAAAACTTTTTATACCATCCTCTATGCCAGAACACTATTTATGAAAATGATGTTTATAATATGGCTATTACTGTCTTTAACAAATTACCGGAACACTTGAATTTTTTTTATTTTGGCCGGAAACAGCTTCAGAACTAGACTGCACAATTGGTTATTAGACAATTGTTTTTAAAGCATGACAGAATATTTTAATGTACATTCTCTTGTTGTTTATTAAAATTAATAATATATTTTATGAATAAAAACTAGTATTTGTACTGCTGCTTGCAGGTTGAAAAGATTGCTATATATTTTCCTAACATCTGAAATTGTATTGATTGTGTATTTTGACAAATTAATGATCGATATGATCAAAATATAGAGTGCTACTTCTTTATTAGAAGCTCCTTCATTGTTGGTGCCCTAGGTGGAACTAATATCTTTATTAACCTACTTCGAAAAAAGGAGGAGGTTCTCAATTAGTCTGTTTTTTTATTCCACATTGATCGGCATCCTCTTCTTATGCTAGAGATATAAGTTATCAACCAAAAAACAACAACAAGAAATAAAAAACTATTGCCCTGTTAAACACTATAAAGTCAGTGTCACTCGGGATGTTACTCGTATGTTGTAAGGATTCTACCGATACCCAGGGACTGATCAAGAGTTCTGACCGCTCTAGGCTAATTATGAGGACGCGCCCCCGCCAGATGTGTTACGGTCAGCTAAAAATTTGAACACGATTAAACAAAGTCGAAACTAATATCGACTTTGTTTAATCGTGTTCAAATTTTAACATGGTTCATACTACCTATAAAAGTTTTCAGATCGATCTGCAAGCGAAAGTAACGTTACTTTAATCTGCACGACATATGACCTAAGGGTGGCAAACCATATTTTAGCTGACCCGTGACCGTACCTACATACTTAAAGGCAAAGCACCTCATGAGGGATGGGACGCGGTCCTTTTTTGCATCCTACCCATGGCGGCAAGTTTGCTTCTTGCCGGGTGATCCAGGTGCCACTGTCGACTATTTTGTTGATGTAGTGCTTCAAGGTACGGAACTCTTTATTCCATATTCTGCAGTGCCCATCGGTGGCAGGTCCCAGCCATGGTTTGGTGGCTCTTGTAAAAAGGCCTCTGATCAAAAACGAGACCATTACCAAGCTTGAGCCGATTCAGTGGCATCTAAGGATTTAAATACCAGTGATCTCAAAAAGCAATATAACTTTGCCTCCAGGTCCTTCAAAAGAGTAATCGCAAGAGCGAAGTCGGAGCGTTTCGGCAGATTTAGCAAGAGATTAGCCCACCTTCCTTCGGGAATACATGCATTCTGGTCTCTTGCCAGGGCTGACCAGGGGAATTTTTGCCAGTCATCTCTACCGCTCCTGCACAGAGAGAATGACATATTGGCCCACACCGCAAAGGAGAAGGCCGATCTTCTTTTGACTTTTTGACTTTGGATGACCAAGGGAACTCACCACCGACTATACCACGGTGTGATACCTCGATGCCGGATATAATTTCCGGCAATATGCAGTACGGAAAGTACTGTTTTCCTTGGTCATTCATAAGTCAAGTTGGTCATGATGGCATACTTCCGATAGTGCTGCAGACTTGTGCTTTAGAGTTGACACCGGTTCTAATCGCCTGCACGGTTTTCAGCCGGTGATGTTTTGGTAGGTATAACTTACGCATCGATGGGCGGAGGTGGTGGATTCCAAGGGTGAGGCGTTGGCGGGTAGTTTGGACATAGCGAAGGCCTTTATCGGGTGTGGCATAAAGCGCTTCTTTCGAAGCTTCCTTCCTATGGGCTCCCCGAGAAATTGTGCGAATGGATCTCCAGTTTTTTGGGAGATCGGAGCATCAAGGTCGTTGTCGACGGTGCATGCCCCGCTTTCAAACCGATTAACAAAAAGCATAAACAAAAGTCCTTTTCCGTGCTTTAGCGTTTGCAAATCTTTCCACGTTTTTCAAATATTTTGTAAAAAAACCACTTTCTATGTTCATTAGAGAGAGCGCTGCAAGTTTTTGGTGCCGGAGTGTGGAGCGCAAGTTATTTTTACTCTTTGAAGTGCTGAAAAAGACCTGAGGCCGCTGTAACGTTTAGTGTCAAAAAAAATCTTAATATTAAATCCACGATTCCAAATTCAGGAACATGCATGAAATATTAAAAAAATATGAACTGCAACAATCTCTTTGGTGTTCTGGTTGAAATAGAATGCTTGGCCACGGGGTCAGATTTTAAAAGCTACGCCAGCCGGACGCATTCTTCTGCTAATATTTCTTCTAAATCGTTGGCATATAGGTTTTTTTAGCTATTTTGCTTTGATTCTAATAAATTCACCGTCGTTTAGTCCATGTAGTTACCATAAGAAACTAAACTTTGTGTTTTCTGTATTATAAATAATTTGCTGTTTTTTAAGTGCACGTGAAGACAATCAATAGCTGCACAATAATTATCCACGATAAAAGATCCTCTCCCTTCTAATTCAATGTGCCCCGTTTTAACTTCATCAAAAAGAAGAAAGAAAGAAACCAAAATTTTCTTTCTTCTTACATCTCATTTGTATGTGGTTACTTCGCATCTCTTTCTTGCCTCTGATTCAAAATTTTCGAACCATCAAAATAAGCAAATTTTTTTAGAAGAAGTTTGCAATAACGCTTGCTAGGCGAATTACATAACAAAATTACAAATTTAAGAGAGAAAATATTATAATCATGTGCGGGATTAGAACCCGCGTCCACCCACCCCTTTAGCCAGGGTATGCTCTAACCAATTGAGCTAACATGGCACAATGACTCATAACTTTAATTCTTGCTCTCGTTCTTCGACCATCGTATCGGGATGGAGCGACACCTATAGTTCAACTTGTATTGTAATACAAACAAGACCAATTTTGCAATTGGTTTTAAACTTGTAAATGATGATGAAGCATGTAATGTCTCATAAAGAGTATATAACAACGTTAGATAAATGAACATAACTTGCTTTTAGCTGTGCACTAACAATTGCTTTTAGTGTTTTGTCTCGGTCTAGTTGAAATATGTAGGGTAGATGCAATGATGCTAGATTAATAGTGCATGCGAAGACACGATTTCAGCGCGCCCCTCCGATCCTCGCGCCCTTGGCTACAGCCTAATTAGCCTAAGGGTTAATCAGGCCCTGCCGATACCTCACACATACATATCTGTTCAGACATATAAAAGTTCTGGTGGAATAAAGACACACACATACAAACAGGAACCCTAAGGACAACACACTCCTTTGCGCGAGATGGACTCGCAAACCGTGGGTTCCGTATATTAACACAGAATGTACAAAAATATATTTTTCTATATATTTAGAGATCCTTACCGAAAGTAGGACCCGCAAATGGCTGGTTTTTATTATTTGTAGGTATACGGTAAATAAGTATTAGACTGATTATTACAGTTTTAACGATAGAGCAAAAAACAAAATGGTGCGTTAATATATGGAGAATAGAATATGAATTATTTGATTCAAATGAGAGTTCATTAGATGCTTTAAGTAAATTGAACTATCACATTTCGCCAAATTAATTGCATGCAGAAATTATATTTGAAGAGTTTAATTTTAAGAATAATTGTTATGCATGGACACAAATTAATTTCTTAAATATAATACAAAGCTAATTATTATATGGATAAAATATTCACCGAGATAGTAGAAGGCATAAATGAATAAACCATACTTTTAATATATTGTTTCAAATTATTAATGTCTATTTATTAAATAATTAATCTATTAGGTATTATTTATGACTATTTATTAATTAATAACCTAAAAATTAATGTCTACTCGTAATTTATTAAGTATTTGGATCGAAATTGAGTAACTACTTTTCTAGAGAAATACCTATACAATAATAGTTCTTATATGGAGAGATAGAAGAGATTGTTATATTGAGGCCCCTTTCTTTCGTTCCCACATTCTGTGTATATTGTAATCGGTTGTAGTTAACAACATTTCTGTACAGGGTTATTGGTAAATGGACAACAACCTCTTAGGGTTGACTTCTGCTGTTACTAAGAAACATTTGGAGACTATTTTTTTTTGTATTTTAATGCCTACTCCGAGCCAAGAGCGCCCGCCGCGGCAACACTAGACCGCGCCGCGCTCCCTTTGGACAGAGTATGGAATATTTACATCGAGCAAAATGATATGAAATAATATATTTCAGGCACAAGAGACTTTTAACATCAGGTGGTCCTCGTACTTATGCAGTCAAAAACACATAAACATCTCGTCATGTTTGTTAGTACTAGCAGAAGTCAACCCTAAGAGGTTGTTTGCCATTTACCAATAACCCTGTATATAACACTCTTTAAAGTTCACCGGATCGACGGATGCCCGGACAGCCGACGCTTGGTAATGGGGTCACGTTTCCTCGTATCGTACGGAACTCTAAAACCCGCATGTACTGTTATACCCCACTGATGCTACCCTTAGTGCAGCATCATCCCTTTTACTGCTAAGTCATATGGGATGGGATATCTTAATGTTCAGGATCATTGGTTCTTGAGTCAGTTCGTCACAAGCCACGGTCGCGTTGGGTTGCCAAAGGGTCCCTTAGACTATTTTCAAAATATCCATTAAATAAAAGTGTAAAATCGAAATATCCTTTTTTTAAAACCTAAACTCTTTGGGATCCAATAACAGTACGCTTTGTACCAACACGAGTGTTTTATAGTGCCGTTTGTTATCAGCGTCAGCAACATATACAACTAATTGGTTAATACCTATTTCAGTAAAAACATCCAAAGGAAAGTGCACAAAATATTATTTCCCGTTAAACACAGAAAATAAACTGTTATCTGAGACAATTGTAATCACATAAGTAATTATACATCAGTTTTATATGTTCTGCACTTTTTACATAAGCAGCGCTTATCGCGGCGCGGCGTTTTACTAAAGTTTGCTTATTACCTAATAGATAGAACACTCGGTGCCGATATTAAGACAATCTTATTCCATTAAGGCTACATAGTAATATACTTTATATAATCTCATTCGGTAATATTCTAATTATGAAATGAAATACAGACTTTTATTGGCATATTTTATGTACATACTTCTTTAAGAAAATTAAAAAGTTAAATTAAAGCATTGTTCTCCTAACAAAACAATGCTTTAAAACAATTTTTTAATTATTAAAGTACAATGTGTCCCGACCAAGGAGGTTTCAATTCAATTTAAGTACACATTATCTATATGGTGAGCGAGATGCGCGCGCAACGCGCTGCGCTGGTTCCGAGCCAATAGACCAATAACAGACTTTTTCCATTTTGGCGCTATTTCGTACATACGAATTTGAGTAATATTTTGTTGGATAAAACTTTAGTAGCCAAAAATGTCAAGCAACACCCACGATACTGATGATTTAACTCCACCTGACATTCTAGAAACAGCTACGAAACTAACGAATAGTCTTTTGCCAGAAAAATCAAGAAAAGCGTATAGCCACAGAGAGTTGAAATACAGGTAAAAAAAAATTAATATAGCCATGAGATTAAATAAAGTAGTGTATGCAACTGCATATAATTAGGTATTAAAACACTCGTGTAATCTTATTTTGAAACTCGCCTGCGGCTCGTTTCAAAAACCTACACTCATGTTTAATACCCTCTATTATATGACAGTTGCATAAACTACTAACTATTAAAGTTGTATATTTTATCGAAGAAAATTGGCGTCATACTATTAATTAATTCTACTGCCGTGTTCTACAAAAATTGTATAGAGCCACTGCGAGAAGAACGGACAATAAACTCGGGGCCATTGTCTTTATGTGTTTACAATTTGTAACTTAAATCTATTATGAAATTACAATATTTATTTATATCATATAGGTGATATCTATGTAATATAAATTATAGGCACATGAGACTTAACAACTATATGTCTCAAGGTGACGGGCGCAGTGCAATTCGCGACTTGTGACGAAATGCAAATGTTATAGACAGAGGTGAGTCCGCTTAACATCAGGTGGGCCTAAAGCTTGTTCCGTCAAAATAATATTAGAAAAAAAGTGTGTATACCTTTATTAACAAAATATATACAACACTATAGTGAAGGCAACCCAAGTCATTAGAGGCGCTAGTAGTCCAAATGTTTTAGCCCATTAGCTGTGTATCAGCGTTGAGTCAAATAGGTGCCAGCTTTTTTATAATTCTTCGCGTCGACCAAGCGCTCTGATAAGTTTTGGAAAATACGATGAGCTCCCGCTACCCACGGACCCAACGTCTCTATACCAAACGGCTCAAATATGTAACCCATACCGAGGTTAGCATATTTGCGCCGCTTGAGTAGCTCCGCCGAAGTAGCCGCAGCGCCAGCCCTCACGTTGGTTTCAGAAAGATGTGACGGCGCTAAAGTGTCCACGCACGTAGCGTCCCACACTAAGGGCCGTCCTAACTTCCACGGAACCAGAGTCATGCCGTCAGGTCTTTTACCATCGTCACGCATCAGGCCATTCGGTTCCAGAATAGCTGCAACATTGGCGCTGGTAAATGATATCGTTAAGGCTGGCGTGGCGCGACATTCGACCAGCACTTCGAGAGCAGGAGAGGCCATGGCATGGTGACCGAGTTGATCAACTGCAGTACCACACTGGCACTCATGTGCAACACAACACCTTGCACCCAAGCGTAAGCTAATAGCTAGACGAAAAGCGGATGGATCTATAAGGCTACCAGAATTGTAAAAACAATTTTTAATCAAAAAATGGAACCGACTTCAACACTCAAAAGTGTGAAATATCTTGTTGAAGTCAGTACCATGATAATTCAAAAGTACCTATTATCACAATATTGTGCGCATAGTACCGACTTCAACAAGTTATTTCACACTTTTGAGTGTTGAAGTCGGTTCTATTTTCAGATAAAAAAAATTCACTCTTTTTAGTGTCCCTTGCTAATTACGGGATCAAATGTCATTCTCTGTACACGACTATATCATCAAGATAGGAAAATATTTTTCAGTTATTGGAGTGTAACTCAAAAACGGCTTGACCGATTTTGATGAAATTTAAATGGGATTAAACGACAAGCATCAACTTTCAAATAAAAAAAAGAATTATCAAAATCGGTTAGCCCAATCAAAAGTTCTGAGATAGCAAACATAAAAAAACAGACGGATTGAGAACCTCCTCTTTTTTTTAAGTCGATTAAAAAAGCTGGTAATGCCAGTCAGTATACAATAAAAAAATCATTTTATTTATGTTTTACTTCCAGCTTAAATTGTGTCATGTTCAAAATGTCACATCAGAGTTCGCTCTAACCTTCATAAATAAACCAAACAAAGTGTTACAAAAGTCTTAAAAATATCTACTTAGGAAGGTTAATAGAGTGCTTGAGAGTTGTGCACTAGCCGAACCTGGGCCGCTACTACTATACAACGAAGTTTCGTTTTTCTTGTTACGGGTGACACTTTAGACGACGAAAATCGAATTTGCGGTACGAAGTTCGTTGTTTCATATAATCTATGGTCGGATCGCATCGTTCATCACAAATCGTGCCTTCTAGGTATTCTCCCATACTACTCTGAGAACGCTATTATCAATTTTAAGTCTTAATGGCGGTAAATTAAAGAACATTTTCACATGGTAAGAGTGAGAGTCCTATATGTAGTTATGGATCAGCGAGGTGTCGCTACTGTTCTAGAAGTTAATTACTCGTATTTAAAATTTAAGTACGTTAATTTCTTTGTTCTCCATAGGTATAATCCTCATTAGTATTTTTGTTCTTTCTGGATATTTAGAACTCGACATTGACTATGAATAAATTATAATTTCATATTTGAAAATGTACAAACCATACGAATCCGATTTAAAAGATATCTTATTCAGAATCTACACCGGCAAATGCTTGCTAGTCTATGCTACTTATTTATTTATTTCAGGGAAAACCAACAGCTAAAGTAACTTAAATATATAACACTAAGACAAATAACAGAAAGCTAATTATAGGAGCTAATATTTCACCTATTGTGACAACATAATTACAAAGTGTGAGCAATAACAATATCGCTTATGAAACATATTTATGTGAAAAAAAAGTAAAATTTTTAAAATAGACCTTGAAACAAAAATCAATAAAAATGATAATTACATAATTAACTAATAATGTCAAAATTAACTTACAATAGTGTTTAAATATCGCCTCTGAAGCTAAGATTTTTTTACCTTTAGATGTGTTGTATGGCCTCCATATTTACTAGACGAATTCAAGGTAATCACCTGAGTCACTACCAGTCTTGCACTTCCAAGCGTCCGGTGAATACATCGCCGCTAATCGTGTTTTTTAGGAATAATCTGTGGACAATATGCCTTTCTTGTGTCTTTAAACTCTGCACCCACTGTGAGAGATAAGAAAACTGTTTCATTTCACGCGTAATTATTGCTTTTATTGATGAAATAGAAAATATCGTCATTTTGTTTTATCTTAGGAACTAATCTCAATGAAATGGATGAGCGAGATATGCGTATCGTTTGGTGTGAGAGAGTGAAAGAGATCGCAGCATAATGGTGATCGGAACTATTCGGCACGTCTCGTGGCGGTTCGGTGGTAACACGAATTGCTTATTTATCTCTTTCTAACAACAGATATGACGCATAATATTTGAACGTTCTTTCCTTGTCATTACAAACTGCATAATTATACATGTGCGTAGGTATGTATATAGGTAAATTCTAGTAAGCTTTTAGAGCAGTGGTGTTTGGATATAACTAATCTATATATTTCAAATCACTGCTCTGAAGATAGAAATTAAACAAAACTAAACGAACGAAGTTAAACAAAAGTGAACCAATACGTGTTTGGCGGATACCTTTCTTTCGGACCCGAAGTTCGAAACTTCGACGAATTGGAGTATGCATCGCAGGACCCGCGATGGTTGCGCTTAAATAGTGTTAAAACAGTTATGGTGCTGTTAAAACATTGAGCGTGATTGATATTCGAGAATAGTAATCGAATTATTTAATGATCGAAAGAGAATTGTAATAATCTAAAGCCTGGAATCACTATTTTATCGTTATTCCTTAGAGCTGTCATCGTGTTTGTCACAATTTTTTTTGAGTCTTAATTATATTTTCAAAAAAATAAATAAAGATTAAAATGTCGACAGGTAGACTTCCATTTTACCGGTTTAAACACGTAGGATTTTCTCAATGCGACTGTACGTTTTATTACTCTATTACTCCGCCAATTATGAAAGGGTGAGTCATAATGCCCACGCTTGGCAGGCGTCTTGTGGGTCGCAGTGTAAGACGGCAGTTCCTCAGAAGGCGCTGCTGCTCACGTTTTCGTACTTCACCCCTTTTCGGGTGTAAACATGAAGGTATAGGGGGACAACATTGTATCCTTATGAATAATGTTTGCGTCGCGTCTGCTTCCCTCGTACTGTCTATTCAGCCGGCTCATAATACATATTATCAAATGTTATATAAATAAGATAATGAAGTATTAATCAGAATCACTAATCAATTCCTCGCTAACATTTCCGCACATGTAGGTATACCTAGATATCGCCTACTTTTATAATCTATGTTAAGAGTAGAGTGCACGGAGCGCTTTCCATATTATACAAAGATAGTTTCGTCATATTTTAACCGACTACCAAAAATGAGAAGGTTTTCAATCCGTCTGTTTTTTATGTTAGTTACCTCAGAAATCTTGACTGGGTGAACCGATTTTGAAAATTCTTTTTTTTGTTTGAAAGCTGGTGCTTGTTGTTAGGTCCCATTAAAATTTCATCAAAATCGTTCAAGCCGTTTTTGAGTACAACTCCAATAACTTAAAATATTTACCTGTCTTGATGATATAGTCGTTGACAGTGAATGACTATCGATCCCGTAAGTAGAAAGGGCCACTAAAAAGAGTGAAAAAAAAACAAATAACCAAATAATGGAACCGACTTCAACACACAAAAGTGTGAAATAACTTGTTGAAGTCGGTTAAATTTTTTGGTTATTTGTTTTTTTTAAATACCACGTGTTTAAACAAATTTAATTTTATTAAGCATATTGCTGAGCCTTATATAACTATATGCTTCTGGTTTGCCGGTTTTTCTATTTATTTAATCCCTTAATGTCAAAATAGCAATTCCTTTTGAAAATACTTAATTTTCCGTAAATCTGGCAAACTAGAAGCATAGATATTGACATACGTACATGACATGCAAAGTTTCACCGAACACCTCAGACCAAATAAAAAGTCAAGACAGAATGTTGTGAACAGGGAAGTGAGGACGGTTTTCCAAACATGTGTGCGTGTGTCGGTGTTGCCATGATAATCAAATTACCTTATAAAAATAACGTTACCAATTTAATAACGTAATTAGTATTAATACAACAATAGGGTTCGGATGTAACGTGTCGGCAAATGTAGTGTCGTTAAGTAGGAGAAGGGAATGGAAAAAGTGTTTCAGAAATAACATTACTGGGTATTTAATTAACATGCAATTATTTCTTGTAACTAATTAGTGACGGGTTTTTTATGCAATCGGGGAAAAAAGCACAAAGCCCACCTTCGTCACAAGTGGCAAACTGCACTGCGCCCATCACCTTGGGACATAAAGATGTTAAGTCTCATGTGCCTGTAATTTTACCGGAACATAAGAATGTGAACATTACTGCTTGGCGGTAGAAATAGGTATAAATAAATATAAGTCGCCGATTTTAAAATATTCCCATGATAGTTCCTACTTACTTTTCCGAATGATTTCGATCCAAAATTGTTTAATTTTTTGACTCGATTCGGAAAATGAAAAAATTATTAAACAGTAACACTGGTAAGTGACCAGTGAAGCGTGAACAGTTAAGAGGGAACTTAAATTTGCCTTTGTAATATCAATAATAATACGGTTATAATTCAACTCTATACACAACAAGGTTAAAAACAAAAAAAACAATGGAAATATGTTTTTTATAACGAAAAAAACATCATCTACTTCAATATCTTCAAAACCGAAAATACAATTCCAATGAAATGAATATGAGGTATCAGCAATTATAATTAAAGGTATCAGCTTTCCAACAAAAAATAAAATGACGGAGTTATGAAGTAACAAATATTTAATCAAATAAATAAAATAAAAAAATACAACTAAATTGAAAACCTGGTCCTTTTTGAAGTCGGTTGACAAAGGGACTGAATGAATGAAATCCACCTTTTAAATTTGCAATTAAATCACTGAACCGATTTTGATAATGATATTGCGTCTACAGGCATCTACGACGCAATATCTGTATTTAAAAAAAATGCAGCCCAATTGAGAACCTTCTCTTTTTTTAAGTCGGCTAAAACACATTGATCAACTAAAAAAAAAAAACTAATACAATACGTTGTGTATTATCACCCAATAATAGGGTAAACCTTATAGGCTTAATAACGGCAACACCAATGCCACCACGCCGCAATAGTTCGACTGACGAGTCAAGGCGTAGTTTCGTTGTACATATGTGTGTGTAATCGTGTTTGTACACGGCGAGGCGTAGTTTTACCGGCCTCACTGCTCTTTACACAACATTCTGTCTTGACTTTTTATTTGGTCTCAAAGTCAAAGTCAAAATCATTTATTCAATTTAGGCGTCTACGACGCTCTTATGAAGGTCAATTACAAATTTTAATATTGAAATATACTACATTGTACTGCCACGTTCAGCAAACAAAAGTTATAGAGCCACTGCGAGAAGAACGGGCAAGAAACTCGGGGCCATTCTTTTAAACGTTTTTTTAAAAATGTGTTAAGTACATACTATATAATAAAATTATTACAATACTTAATTTACATTACGTAGGTGTTAGGCGCTAGCTTGGCAGAGGCGAACCAGTCCAAGCATTTTTGTCGTTTAAGTAATCACAAACTGTGTAGTAAGATTTCTTTATCAAAATATTCTTCACATGCAACTTGAATTTTCTTTCTGTGAGCGTTGTAATATGTTTGGGCAATTTATTATAAAACCGCACACAATTGCCTAAGAAGGACCTTTTATTTGTCTTTGCTAATCTAAAACCTGGCACAGCTATTTTATCTTTATTCCTAGTGTTATAATCGTGAGTGTCACTGTTTGATTTAAATTTGCACAAATTTTTACGAACATACATAATATTTTCAAATATATACAGACTTGGTAAAGTTAAAATATCAATTTCTTTAAAAATATCTCTCAGGGATTCCCTAGGATCCATTTCATATATGGCTCGAATTGCACGCTTTTGTAAGACAAAGATTGTCTCTATCTCAGCAGCAGCTCCCCACAGCAATATACCATAAGACATAATACTGTGGAAGTATCGAGCCGAACACTTAGTCAATATGCCGAAACTAGGTTTGTATGGGAAGCGATACCTGCACTGTAGCCTTAATAGTGGCACTCTACCCTAATTAGGGCTCGAAAAAACAAATATAAAAAATTAACTGTGGTTGTATATTAAATATATACATTCCTATATAATATAGCAAGTATACTATATAATATACAAGTATATAATATAGCAAGTATACTCATCGATTTGAAAAACTTCCTCCTTATTTTGGAAGTCAGCAAGTGTTAGTAGTAAGTAGTAGTGCAGCACATAATAATAGGCTTGCCGCCCATTTACTTATTGATACCATTACCGTATCAGGCATACATTGGGTGCGTCGACACCCCGGCCCGGCCATACTCCTGCGGGGATATAACGGCATGACGACGACCAGTGGACTACCTCCGCCATATAGGGTCATCGGGTAAACGGCAGGCTTTCTTATTAATTAGTTGTTATGTTAGCCTTTGAGTACTATCGTCACCTGATAGTAAGTGATGATGTGGTCGAACATGTTGTTCAGGCTAGCCTAGAAGTACTGTCTCTCAAGGACAGCTGCCGGAACACACCGTTAGGTGCTTGGCGACAGATTTTCTATACTTGAGGGTGGTAGCTAGCCAGGCGGGCATTCGCTAAATGCCCTACCATCATGCTGTAACGACTGCCATCCCAAGACAACAACCGACACGCGACGACTTAACGTGGCCTCCTGTGCACGTACACGCTCAGTAGTAATGTCACCAGCGGTCATCCATCCAACTCATGACCGCGGCGGACGTTGCTTTACTTAGATATTATATTGTACCCCTTCGATGGTATATTTTATCGAAGTTGTACCCTGTTATCTAATAGATATGGCCACTAATGCATCGTTGAACACGAAAATATAATTAGCGTGAGTAAAGTAAATATTATCTACATAAGGACATGCATCGACAGGACGCTGCGCTGATAAACTCCGCGTGTTCACCAGATGTTAATAACGCCATGTCTCCAAACATTATAATTAGAATGTGGAAGTGCACTGACAGATTACTTATGTTATGCCTAATGGATTGGACATCAAACAATATCGCTGTTGTATACTCTCATGGTATCCCATAACGAGATTCCCATGACAGTTCAAAAGTACCTACTATCACAATATTGTGCGCATGGTACCGACTTCGACAAGTTATTTCACACTTTTGGGTGTTGAAGTTGGTTCCATTTTTTGGTAAAAAAAATTTTTCAGTTATTTTAGTGTAACTTAAAGCATCACAAACAAACATAAATTATGTAACAAACATAATAAAAATACAGACGAATAGAGAACCTTCTCCTTTTTTGTGCGTCGGTTAAAAAGAAAGGGGACCAACTTGTAACATTAACAATATTAAATAACATGTTGACATTGGTACCTACCGCGCTCACTGACCTCACATTACCTCACATACTCCCACTCCCATAAGTTAAGTATTTCATACTGTTCAGTGTTTGAAGTCGGTTCTGTTTTTTTTTTTATTGCTGATAGGTAAGCCTTTGACCACAATCTCACCTGATGGTAAGTGATGATGTGGTCGAAGGTGTTAACAGGCTTAACCTAGAATTACTGGATCTCAAGGACAGCTGCCGGAACACACCGTTAGGTGCTTGGCGACACATTTTCTACTTGAGGGTGGTAGCTAGCCAGGCGGGCATTCGCAAAAATGCCCTTCCACCATGCAGTGAAGCTCAAGCCCGCGGCGGGATTTGAACCATGGACCTGCTGCGCGGCAGTCCATAGCCAAAGCCACTGAGCTATCATTGCTTCAAAAGCTGTCTGCAAAAGTCTGCTTACAAGATCATTCAATCGCCTCAAATGTGCATTAGCGAATGCCCGCCTGGCTAGCAACCACCTTGCTCGGCGACAGATTTTCAAGTAAAAAATATGTCGCCAAGCACCTAACGCCGTGTTGCAGCAGCTATCTTTGCTAGGTTAGCCTGAAATGCTATAAACAGCTACACTTATCGGATATTAAGCGCGTTAGTAGGGAGTACGCTGCCCGCTAGACGCACTTTCATATTATGATATGCCATAATATTTGGGGAATCAACTGCGCCAATATCTCCCCGAAGGGGAAGGCAGAGGCATCTTAACACTACCGTTCCGCGTGATGCCTTCCCATCAACACCCACAACGTAAGTACACCGTTGATAATTCCCTCCCTCATCAAGGGAGTGTTGCCACAATCCCCACGGGCAGGCGGCTTGCAGATCACAGGGTAACACGGCAGGTCTTCTAAAGCCGCACCTCTTACGACACCCACAGGAATATATGGGGGTGATATGTTAACCCGGAACACCACGGAAATGTCTGAGTACCGTGTCATAGCGGGCGAGCTTTGGTACAATGAAATGTGTTATATTTTTAAACACATGGTTTCCAATGAAGATTTTTTACTGCCGGAACACACTGTTAGATGCTTGGCGACAGATTTTCTACTTGGAGGTGGTAGCTAGCTAGGCGGGCATTCGCAAAATGCGCTACCACCATGCTGTAACGACTGCCATTCTAAGACAACAATCGACAAGCGACGGCTTAACGTGTCCTCCGGAGCCGGGCACGCTCAGCAGTAATGTTACTAGCGGTCACCCATCCAACTCATGCCCGCAACGGACTTTGCTTGACTTAGCTGTACAGGTAAGAACGACTAAGCAAACTTCACTACGAGCGCTTCAAAAAGATATTATCGTTACAAGCGTAATTTAGAATCAACTTTATAATTTTATTCCATCGACATAATTTTATAGAAACGTGTTTAGGAATCAACTTAACGATAAAGAATTTGATCATTAACATATATATTTAATTCAGTATATTTTCTAATGGCTGTAAACTAATAGTTGTTTGTTGCGCCGCTTGGCCCCGCACCCGCCGCCCCGCACCCGCCCCGCGCGAGTACGTTATTCAAACGTGAGGAAGCGAAGGATTCTAGGATTGTATCACGGCACGAGCAAAGCGACTTCAATAAATATAATCCTGAGCGTACACAAGGTCTCAAACGTACGACACGCATTATTACTTTGCTGACGAGCGCAACACACAAGTTTTCACCTCACTAGCGAAGAAAACGCTGTCAAAAGAAGGCTGTGGAACGCCTTACCAATGGATATCAAAAAAGCTACATCCAAAAACGCATTTAAGCGACAGATTCGTAATCTTTATATTCGCAGTCACTAATGGCCATACATAAACCGTCTTCATTTTATTTACTACGCATTAATTGTTAAAATACAGTATTATATTATTGGCTTAATATATTTATAATTATATATATATAATATCAATGATTTAATAAATGTACAATACACATTTTGTCATTACGATCTTTTACTGATCTTGTACGGTTGCCGAATTTGTTTCACATAGAACAGTGCCGCACTAGGGCTCGCACAATGTGGCCGTTAGTTAGCGCTCGCAATCACTTCAATGCGCTCCTGCTCGCCAATACTGATTTTGACATTACATTTGATAATTGTAAAACTGTAATATCTATTTTTAGGACATATTGTGAAAATCTTATTGACCAATGGGACAATACAAGTAATCGTGCTAACAGCTCGGTTGACATTGTAGAAATTGATTATTGAAGTTTGACATTTTATAATTTTATTTATCATTTATTTGGACATTTTATAATTTAATTTGGCATGTATTTTACTATTGTTAATTGTATTTTCCATTGACTTCTTAATTCATGTAATGACTTCTGTTTTAATTGTACTTATTACTTTTTTGATGTAATGAATGTGAGATGAATGTATGTAAATGTTTGTAAAATCGTTTTTACCTCAAAAAAAATATATATATATATATATATGTATATTGCCATCTTTGTTTTACAATAATGTAGTATACGTAAATTTATCAGACGAATTGATACATTTGTTATATTCATCGATAATTAAATATGGTTCATACTAGGGAATGCAATCTCGTTCTCGCGAGATCCCGATCTCGCGAGATCTCGTCCATATTTTGCGAGACTGAGTCTCGTTCAATTTTTGTACGAGATCTCGCGAGATTGCGAGATTGAGCGGCGCAGCAAAATCGGTGTGTGTATCGTAGCGCGGTTGCGCGCGGTTTAGGTCTTGACACTAATTCGGATAACTCTTTGAGTGCAGAAGAGTATACAGTTTTGATAAACTTAGACAGAGTATTTCAGCCTGTCAAACTAGCTGTGGAGGTCTTATGCCGTTGAGATTCTGACCTGGTTACTGCCGAAACGACTTTAAGATTTATGATACGCAAACTTGAAGAACTGACGACAACATTGGCAAGAAAACTAGCAGAGTCATTGAGAAACCGCATAGCTGAGCGCCGAACTTACTTGACTTCAGTATTGATATATTTGAGAGATTATGTCAAATATGAGGAAGATTTGACTTACTTACGTAGAGGCAGAAAGAGCATTTTCGGCCGCGGGGTACTTGGCCTGTAAAATCAGAAGTCGTCTATCAGATGAAACACTTGTTAGCTGTGTTTTTTGAGAAGCCACTTTCGAAAATAACTTATCCTTTTAATAACACTGTTTAATAATACTTATTATATACTTATTATTAAAATACTTATATCCTTAAAAATTTCAATTAATGCTGCAGAAAGCTGAATAAGTTTTACATTTCAAATTATTTCGAAGTGATTTTTGTTTTGGTTTGAGTTTTTTGTTCATAATACTGCAGAAGGCTGATTTAGTGTTATATCTCGAAGTTTTTTATTTTTTTTATTTTAAGATTTTTTGTTCTTAACACTGCAGAAGGCTGATCTTTGTTATATATATCTTATATATTGAAAATCAATTAACGGAATTAATAGTATTAGCGAATGTTTTTAGTAAAAATACCCAAATGGGCGAGATCTCGGAAACCTCGTAATCTCGCGAGACTGGCTTTAAGGTCTCGCGAGATCTCGGCAAGGTCTAAAATCTCGCGAGATTGCATTCCCTAGTTCATACTTAAACATGTATAAAAACAGATTATATTTTTTCCAGAAATTAATGAATGTATGATATGTATGATAATGATACTGTATCAGCCGGAGTGCTGAGCATAGTCTCAGCATGGAGGGTTTTGCCATAATCCCCACGCGTGGCTGGTGTCTTGCGGATCGCGGTATAAGATAGACATTCCTTAGTAGCCTCATACGACACCAACGGGAAAGATGGGGTGGTGACATCCTTCCCCGGCACCCCACGGTTATGCTATTACAGAACATATATTGTATCGATCCCATGTGTATCATTATATTATAATTGATTTTGTCAAATATTAGTAAACTTAATAATTTTAGAAATA
Source organism: Plagodis dolabraria (assembly GCA_963854805.1). Classification (NCBI taxonomy): domain Eukaryota; kingdom Metazoa; phylum Arthropoda; class Insecta; order Lepidoptera; family Geometridae; genus Plagodis; species Plagodis dolabraria. The sequence continues at coordinate 1,293,220 of OY978469.1, read as the reverse complement.
TCGAGTAACCGACTTCTAAGAGTGAAAGCTATTATTAACTATACTATACTTGTTGAAGTCGGTACCAAGCTGATTCTTTCGCACTCGCCTAAAATCCTGTTGAGTGTCGAGGAAAGTTGCACGAACCATTACATGTACAGGTACGCAATTATACATTTTTCTGTTAATTGCGTACAACTAGGTAGTGCCTGAATATAAATACTACTTGACCGATATTGATAACATTTAAACGGGACTAACTTGTAGAGCGTTCCTTTAGCCTACTGTTTATAAAATAACTACCACGAATGCTAAAAGATTACAATAGGCGTTCGTTTTGGGACGTTCTAAGCAAAAATTGCGTTTTGAAAGTTTTATTACACCGTTCGGAAAGTTTTGCAAGCTAGGTACAAATGATAATGCGAAATGCTATTTTTCACTCATGCCCGAACATGGGTCTTTAGTGATATTTTTTTGACATGTGAACCTCATTTATTTTAATGTATTGAAAACCTAGTTTTATATGTCGCATGGTATTTACACTCGCTTTGTTTGTATGGAGTACTAATAAATCTACACTAATATTATAAAGAGGAAAGGTTTGTATGTTTATATGTAACGAATAAACTCAAAAGCTACTGGACCATTTTGAAAAATTCTTTCACCATTAGAATCCTGATGAACATAACATTGAAATATTTTGTACAAAGATTTGTTACGCCTACGACTACCTAGTTGTCTTTATGTATGAAAATCAAATTACGCGCGTGCGTTATCTATTATATATTTGAGTATATATATATATATATTTGAGAATGACAGCTATTGTCAAGTAGTGTTATCATTCGTTCGATTTGGGACGAATCATTGCTGAGCGATAGTAGAAAAAATATTATAAATTGTTTTCCGAACGCTTCGATATAAGTGCCAATTTTGAAACTGCAATAAACGCTATCATATCAAAACGAACGCAGTGTTGGAGATATACTCTACCAAACAAAAAAAAAAAACATAAGGATCGATTCATAATTTCCATTTACGAGTACTTACCTATATTTATTTTATGTTATTTTATTAAGACTAATAATATTCGTTTATACATGTAATTATTAGTTTTTAAATACTTCTAAACCCATATTTTGGCTTTGTTAACTATAGTTATTATACTGGCTATTCTACATTTAAACAGTACTTTGGCCACACTCTGACACTGGCAGAAAAACGCTCTAATCTAAAGAAAAAGAAGAATTGGCGTAATCGACATAATTGGCGTAATCGACATTTAAAACGCACAACCACCATAAAATACATATAGCCAAATTGAGAACCTCCACCTTTGTTGTAAATTAGTTGGTTATAAGTTGGTCCGTGCCGTGATTGACGTCACGCGCCGACGCGACGCCGCGCATGATACGACACTCAGTAGGCAGCTACGAGCATTGCCAATTCATTTACTTTATATTAGGAGATAAGAATGCCGCTCGTCGCCATACTTTTTCACGTTTATCAGTCATGGTTATGGACAGGGGCGGCTGCAGGACGGGGGGTTCTCAAAGAACCTGGAATTAGAATTTGCTCTCAATAAAGCCGCTGGAACACACCGTTAAGAGCTTAGCGACGCAATATCCACTCGTTTTTTTTATATTATCGGGATGGAAAAAGCACGAGGCCTATCTGGTGTTAAGCTGTAGCCTATGCCTTAAACAGAGGCAGTTCATCACAAATGGCAAAATGCACTGCGGCCATCACTCTTTAACTCTCATGTGCCTGTAATTACGTCGCCACCCATTACCTCCGGACATAGTAATGTCAACATAACTGCTTAGCGTGAAACACAGACATGGTGGCAGTACTTCCCCAGACGACCTCGCACAAAGAACTCATTGTCACCAAGAGAGTTGTACTGGTACGTTGTAGGTAGCCAGGCGGACATTCACATTGTCTTACTACCAGGCGGTAGCAGTTAAGGGTTTGTTTAGCTTTAAAGTGTTGCGTACGACGAGTAACTAAACTAGATACAGCTCTAACACTTTAGGGAAACAGTGCCTGTCAACTTGCCACCATGTAATGCTACCAAGTATACTAAACATCAGAAGAAAAGATAAGGTTAAAATAAAAAAACAAACAAAGCTTACTGATGTATGATATTGTATTAAAAAGCTCAAACGGAAATGGGCTGGTCATTGGATAAGATGCAGAAAAAGGGCATGGGCCATGGAAGTGACAGAGTGGTGTCCTAGATATAACAAAAGAAGAAAAGGTAGACTACGACCAAGATGGGAGGATGACATAAAAAGAGTAGCGGGAATAACGTGGAAAAGGGAGGCGCTAGATTGTATAGCATGAAAAGCTCTAGAGGAGGCCTATGCTGGAAAGCAAGATAATTTTCAATTTACTGGTCTGAAAGTGTAATTTACTGATCAAGAAATCTATTGATATTAACGATTCTTACATTTTATAGTTTATAATTATGTAAATTAAGTAAGATTTATAAGTATATTATTATTATAATTAAGTATTATTATTATTAGCATAATTACACTGTCCCGAGTGTGTTATATCTGTGTATGAGTAGTTTTTAGGTATGTTTAGTATCATTGTTTTAATTTCTGAGGGTACTACTCACTTCTTTACGGCTACCTAGTCGAATACACCTTAAATACATATTTGGGTGGTTTATTGAAGTTATAACAGTGTGTCCCTGTGTTGGTTAGCAACGTCACTGTCCGAGAACCATGGGCTTGTTGATGTGGTACTGATATTATGGTATACACGGACATTGTCGAGCCAGTGAAGTGGTACGAGAGATAGTAACGCAACACCTATGAGTATAGAAGCCACAGATATCTTTACCAACCAAAAAAAGGGCATATATATATGTACTGGGAAATATAAAGCTTCCCGACAAAAATATACAACAGTTTCATAGACGCTTCTTTATAACACCCCGTGCGGTGCAGGCATGGAATGTCATTGCTACCTGTGGGTGTCGTAAGAGGTGACTAAAGGTAAAATACCGTGAGGTGGGCAGCACTGCACTTTAGCACAGCCTCTTCTGAAGAACAACTGCGAACATATAAGATAAAAATGCTTGGGATATTCGACCTCTGCTAAACCACTGCCATCACCTATGTAATAAATATTGTAATCATTTTATAATACACTTACAAACTGTAAAAGAATAAAGACACAAAAAGAATGGCCCACAGTTTCTTGCTCCTTCTTCTCGAAGTGGCTCTATACCATTTATGTTGAACGTGGCAGTAGAATATTTATACAGTAAGTTATGATGATTTGGAAAAAAATTAAAGTTAGCAAGAAAATGGTCATCTTACACAAAAACTTTTTTGATACCAATCAATCCTGTTTCTTATAAGGATCAAAAGTCTCTGTGGATACTGTCCTAACTGTAATGTATCTTCCTGTAACTATAACGGTTAAGGGGACGTAAAATGGGCAGGTATGCCCTTACTTTTGTGAAGACGGGAGTCTACACAAAAATTCACCCTATTCATAAAATCAGTGTCTGGTCAATGTGTGGCTCAAACTGTATCTAAGTGCAGCCCTGGTTGCTATGAGCATTGACATAGTTTTGTACAAGCATGTTATACAATTAGTCACAGTATCAAGTTGACACCGCTATGTTTTTATGCTATGATTTAACTTTGTACTTGGTTGACTCATCCTGACTCAATGTAAATCATAAAAACTTGTTTGTAATTTATATAATAACTATTGTTAAATATCATATATGAGGATGTCTGTCTGTAAGTTACTGTAAGTTTATCTGAACTGCTGAACCTTTCTCTTTCTACTGATATCCCATTCATGTGGGGTTGGTATAATATGTCTTCTCCAACAACATAAAAGGCAACACAAGAAAATTATTCATAAAAAACAAATAATAATGCGTATTGTATGTTTGAAACATACAATATGCATTATTGGGATAACTCAAAAGATATAATATATATCTTTATATAGACATAATAAAGATAACTCAAGGGGAGCATTGATATATCCTAAAGATGCCTCTTAACCCTACTCCTGGGTTGCAAGTCCCAGCCCCCTCTGGCCTCGTCCTCTGCAATGCTATGGACCAGACACCCGCACGGTGAATCCATGGAATGCTAGCTAAGTAATTTGTTTCTTTCTACTTGTCAGATCTCACTAAAATTTAAATGGGACCACAACAAGGTGACAAGCTCCAGCTTTCAAATATAAGAAAAACATTAAAGTCGGTACACCCTGAAGAGTTATGATAACACACTCAAAAAACTATAAAAATACTTTTGAATTGAGAACCTCTTCCTTTTTTTAAGTTGGTTAAAAGTAGGTTTTCGCTCACAAAACATACAAGAACAAATGGAAGATTTTGTTTTCATTTATTGGCTGGATGTGTGTATGACGCCAAACTTCTTTGGCGTCTTGTTGATACTATCATAATCATCAACAGCCATGATATCAATTCATTGAACAATGCCATGGTGGAATGTGGTCAATTATTAGTCCAGATAATCATTTACAATGAAAATTAAAAATGAATTGCCAAAACAAGTCTAAACTTTTCACAAAATGCACTAGGGTTGTAAAGGAAAATATACTGTAATGACCACACTAATGTAGGTTTAATAAGGGTAGGAAAACATTGATAAGTCATTGTTGCAGTTTCTATAATAATATAAAGAAATTTGTTTGTGGCTCATCCATACATTTTAACTTGTTGCTTTAGCCTCCGCCAAACCTATACACAATAATGCTTGTTTTTCATGATGCATGGTAGCAGAATTTGCAGACCAGGTAACTCACTAGATGTTAAGCTCTTATTATTTGAAAAGTAGACTACAGAATAAACACATATACCAGAAGGTACTCTAGATATAGAATGCTACAATTATACTACTCTATGAACCTATTCTAGTTTTATCTTTACGAATAAAGCACCTTTTAAATTAGGTAATTAGTCACTTGACGACATAGTAAGTTTTACAGGAAACAACTCCAAATTTCATGACCGCAATTCAACTGGCTTCCTCGTCTAATACCTGTTTGGGACCTGAACTAATGGACTGTGGTGGTACCTATCTTAACATCCTATTTACCAGGAATTCTCAAAGTGTAATAGTTGATTGAAGTATGGATTTCAAATGTAAACATTAGTGTGAAGGTTGACATACCACATGAGACGGTTGATTCTGAATCTGGGACAGAGCGCACCGGCGGCTCTCTGCAACAGCTGAACGCCGAGCGGCGCCTCGCGACTTACTCCACTCATCTTCAGACCACTTCTCCTTCCGACGCTCTTCACCACTCCTCGCGCGAGACTATACATAAACGCCCCTCCTCTAGCTTCTATGCCACGCGCATAGTTTTCAATATAAAAGCTTTGTTTACATCAGTGTAAGTAGGTACTTGGTGGATCCAGACACTACCTAATTTTTACTACCGAATACACTTCGTCAATAAATGAAATGGCTTTAGACTTTTAGTTATGAATATATGCGGTATATTTACATTTAGCACAATAGGTAATTTATTTTATATCAAGCAATTCTACGGATAAAATCAAAATTGAAATAAATGATCGCGCTACAACGAGACGGATTAAAATTGTTTTGACACGTAAACATAAAAAAACGTTACATTTCTAATGTCCAAGGATATTGCAATTTTTGCAAGCATGACCCTAATACTCGTCCTCGCTCATATTACCAACGATAAACAAAGAGAACAATAGAAAATGCCATCAATTAGCAAATATGCAATGACCTTTTTTAAATCAAATAAATGTTTAATGTCAATGTCAGGTTGAAGTAGCGTTTAGTTATTCCACTGCTAAAGAATATAAACTCCAAGGTGAATGCTCCTCGAGTTGGTAGCTAAACGTATTGACGATGGATGGCGATATGTGATCTGGATTGATTTGCAATATTTATTGTACGTGTAGCAATTACCTGAATCATACTTACTAAGCCTAGGGGCATAAAGAAAAGATTAAAGCCCAAAATACACCAAGCGCGGGGCGGTAGCGTGACTAGCGGGCGCGGGGTATGAGCACGGTCGGTAGGCCTTCACTATTATACTATGTTCTATGCCTTCATACCGAATTAAAAAATGGCGGCGCGTGTGAAGTCCGTGGCCAGTGTTGCCAGTTATATTCTTCTCGCAGTGGCTCTATACATTTTTTTGCTGAACGTGGCAGTACTATGTGAAATATTTCAATAATAATATTTGTACTTGACCTATTTTGTAATTGACCTTGACTATAATGCTCAGATTTGACAGAATTTACTATAAAAAGTTTACATGCACAGTGAATTGGACTTAGAAAGTAACCCGTACATTTTGTTCAAGCGCACTGTTCATCAGTCTGATTTTATTTGTTGTAAAAATATTTTTGATTCTCTCTCGGTGATGTAAAATATAAATTCAAAAAATTTTATAAATATTTATTATATAAAAATATATAACGTATATTCGCATTTTTTTTTTTAATTATTATATTTTTAATATCTATATACAGCCTACAGGGTTATTTGAAAATTGGCCAAGTGTGAGTCGAACTCGCGCCGTACCATTAGCTATACAACATTAGACTTCCAATTTTAACCTTTTTTGTTTTAACGTGCGCGAGTCTAACTCGCACTTGGCCAACTTTTTGTATTTGTTGTTATAGCGGCAACATAAATACATCATCTGTGAAAATTCAACTGTCTAACTATCACCGTTCTTGAGATACAGCCTGGTGACAGACGGGCGGATGGATGGACGGACGGACATCGAAGAAGAAAGTAATAGGGACCAATTTACCCTTTGGGTACGGAACCCTAAAAATGCTATAAACCAATAGTAATAGAGTTGACTTTCGTTCATTACATATATATTATAATGAACGAAAGCTGTAAGTATTTTTTATGTTTTATGTGCCTGATAGGTTAGCCTTTGACCACTATCTCACCTGAAGGTAAGTGATGATGTGGTCGAAGATGTCGTTAAGGCTAACCTAGAATTACTGGCTCTCAAGGACAGCTGCCGGAACACACCGTTAGGTGCTTGGCGGCAGATTTTCAACTTGAGGGTGGTAGCTAGCCAGGCGGGCATTCGCAAAGTGCCCTACCACCATGCTGTAACGACTGCCATCCTAAGACAACAACCGGGACCAACGCGACGGCTTAACGTGCCCTCAGAAGCACGGAAGCGCTCAGTAGTAATGTCACCAGCAGTCACCCATCCAAGTCATGACCGCGGCTGACGTTGCTTAACTTTGCTGTTCAGAATGGCTAAGCAAACTTCGCTACGAGCGCTTCACAATCAGCCAGATTGTCCACTGCGGAACACAGCCTTTCCCAATATTGGGGGCGTGCCACAATCATAATGGTAGTTAGCATAAAATAATCAAAGTGTGGCACTTATTATCATGAAGGAGTACTTATTATACATTGAGTGATTAATGAAACTGAACATACTGTATATCAAAAACTAGCTCTCCGGGCGCGGCTCCGCCCACGCGTATGTCGGTTATCACGCAAAAACATTATCCTCTTTTTGCGCAGTTGGATAAAAATTATCCTTTGTTTTTTCCCGGGTCTCAAACTATTTCCATACCAAATTTCATTCAAATCGATCCAGTAGTTTTGGCGTGAAAGCGTAACAGACAGACAGATAGAGTTACTTTCGCATTTATTATATTATATAGTACTTATGATGGTTGTTAAGGTATGTAGTGTTATTATCCTATTGCATTATATTTCCAATAAGAATTATCTAATCGGTGGTGAGAACGCCTAAATAAACAGGCGGGCAAAGCATACTATTTAGATAGCACCTTAAACCTAGGTAAATCTGGGAGATGTATTGAAATATAAATATACCAAAGCCTCTTAAATGTTTTGTTTGCGGAATGTACGTATGAAAGACCAAACCTGGTATGTTTTAATTAGTTAGAAATATTGAGAGAATGTCACGGCAAAGATATTCTAACGTTTTGAATATGAAGAATGGTCTGAGATCCCACAAGCGCATGATAAAAATGCGATGAAACTGTCGCCTCGAAAATATATTGCTCGCGAAAAGTAAATAATAAAATCAAAATGTTTAGTAATAAAGTCCTGCTTTTCCCGGCATTCTGGAAGCTGGAAAAGATCACGAGGCGATCTCTCAATAACCCATGATTACCCCTAATATATAATTATTGCATGTCTAACAGATTATTGACCATTTGAGAACAATAACAAGTTTTGTCAATGAAATTGGAAACAGTCTCTGGTTTTCAAGATATTTCCTTTTTACCGTCCAGGCTCATTATGAAATTATATTTAACACCTGTTCCTGGTCAGGTGACAATATAAATTAATTTAAGAATAATCCTCGTTTAAAAGTTGTAGTCATTTGAAAAGCTGGGTCGACCACATGATGATAATAGTCATAATTGCAAGGGCTATTGTATATGAAAATTGAATAGATTAGTATTGGCATTTTCCTCTTTTGAATTGTATACTCAGATTAGGCTTTAGAATTTAATATTACAAAGAATACTCAATAATAAAGTGAGGTTATGAAAAAAGGAAAGAGGTAGCACATGCGAGCAAGCGAGAAGGAAGATCAAACTAACGGGTGTTACCCTGCCTCCCGCAAGCTGGTATATATACCCCTCATCAGTAGTAGTGTATTATTGGGCGTCCTACTCCACCTTCCGTTTCTGAGGCTCACTCCGTTCGCCTCATCCACTCTCGGTGGAGTAGGCCGTCCAATAATACTTCGAGATCGTGCAACATATGAGCTTACCTTGATTAAGATATCATCGAGTGTTTGGTCTGGGCGCTGTTCCACTGCACTACTTCACTACATCAACAAAGATTTACAATTCAACCCTATTCCACTTTTCCAGTTTTTAAACCTAACCGGATTTATATTATTTTATATATGTCGATGTAATAAATGAATCTACTCATTATTAATCAAACCATTTCAACCGGTGGCCATGAAATTTGTAAAACAATCACAATCGTTAGATTTAAACAGAATCTGCGTTGAGCCTGGAAAGTCTGATTTACGTCATGGAGAATTATTGCCTAATTCGGTTCGGTGCATTATTTGTGGACCATCAAATTGTGGAAAAACTAATTTACTGATTGGTCTTCTAATACATGAGAATGGTTTAAGATTTCAAAATGTGTATGTTTATTCAAAAACCCTGCATCAACCGAAGTATATTTTTTTAGAACGAGTTTTGCAACGTGTACCAAGCCTTTCATTTCAGAAATATTATGAAAATGGAGAGGTATTAAGTGTTCAAGACGCAAAACCGTATTCTGTTATCATATTTGATGATGTTGCATGTGAAAATCAAAATAACATGCGTGATTATTTTGCGATGGGGAGACATAAGAACATTGATTGTATTATAAAAGCTAACGTGGTTTTCACTCATTTTAGTAAATAATACGGGATAACTCACGTGAATCAGTCAGATAGCTCCGACTATAGTTTCAACCACATTCGGTGGTCTTTTTCAAGGAGAGCTCGGGACGCCCGCGTTGACGTCTCGCTTAGCACTGCGGGCGGCGCTCCATGAAGAATCAGGACATCAACAGCTCAGCCGTGACAGAACATTCTCTGTTATCTGGTTCAGGACACTACATCCGCTTTGACAAAACTCGGGTCTTGTCGAGAGAAAAGTTCTTCGTGCCTCGCAAGATCCGAGAATCTATTGAAATTAGTAGACGTCCAACCTTCAATAGAGACGGAGGATGGTTCTTGTCACCTACTTGGAAGCCGTGTCTTCATGGAACTGTTATGGATGATAAGGACGGGTGTAGTGGAGATGTGGTGAGTTCTTTTTGCTGGGACGTTCCCCATGCCAGCCGGGATTTCACCATCAGCGACGAAGAGGATTCGCATCAGTCGACGACACGACCAACTGCAACCCACCCCTCGCACCAACCGATGACGTCACGCGGACTACGAGCTGCCGCCCGCAGTGCTAAGCGAGACGTCAACGCGGGCGTCCCGAGCTCTCCTTGAAAAAGACCACCGAATGTGGTTGAAACTATAGTCGGAGCTATCTGACTGATTCACGTGAGTTATCCCGTATTATTTACTAAAATTGATTGTATTTATGTGAATCAAACATACACTAAAATCCCGAAACAGTTAGTAAGAGACAACGCAAATGTAATCGTACTTTTTAAACAAGATGAAATAAATATGAGGCACGTATATGATGAACATGTTAATACAGACATGACATGGATTGAATTTCGTGAAATGTGTTCTAAAATATGGAGGGAACCCTTTAATTATGTTGTAATTAATAAAGACTGTCCCAAGAATAAAGGTTGTTACAGAAATAAATTTGACACTTTCGTAGTCTTTGATTAGGAACATGAGTTATATATAAGACCGTTACCTGTGCGGTAATATTATTCGTCAGACAACCCCTAATCAATTGTGACCTATTTTAAAAATATGGATAAATCATTGAAAAGGCAAATTGTTGATGCAGCAGAAGCTGTGAAGAAAAAAGTACGAAAAATGAGAGATGATGAGATTAACAATAAACAAGCACTGGAATCGGTTTTCAAGCCTGTAACAGAACCTCTCAATTTAATTGCTAGTGCCAGTCAGCAAACTCCTCTCGTGCATGCTATGGAAGATGAAGAGACCGAAGTTCCATTTATTGATAAAACTTTGCACAAGGAACCTGACTATCAAAGCAGCAAGGAAGATGAAAACGAATACGAATCTGATAGCGACAGTGACATTTCATATAAATCAGTAGGTGATACGTCATCCTGGTCAGTATCTTCAGATGCGTTAACAGACATACCGTTTGGTGTTAGAGTAGAACGTGGGAACCTAATGTTAGGTTCTGCTCGCATAACTATCAATGATCAATACATCATCGTGGCAGGACGTAAATACCGGAATACGCCTGGTTTGAAGCAGTTGCTGTTAAAGAAAGACGTGGACCTGAACTTGGTTACAGATAGTGATATGCAACATTATAAATCGATGCTAATCGAAACAAATGCACATCGACGAGGTTTTGATCCAAGTAAGCCAATAAAAAGTTATAAGGGACAAAAATATTTGCAAGTAATTAAATCTCTTTTCAAACTGCGAAATACAGTTCAGGGTATCCAATCGAAAGGAAAAGGACTACCGCTGACAAAAAAATGGGAGAAAAACGTAGATTTTGTGTATTGGGATGATCCGAACGAATTAGTGGAAAGGCTAAAATTATTAATTGCATCTCGAGATGCTGGTAACACAGGTTTAGACAACGAAATAATATCTATTATTGAAGAATTACGTGAAAGTAAAGTAATAAATAAGTAAGTATTTTTGTTATGTTTCATTTTATCATTGACCATTCATTACAATACACCCTAATCATGAATGTCGATAAGTTCGGTCATTTTATTCATAAAAGAATGCGTTTATCAGAAATATTTGACTTTAACGAAAACGCATTACTAAAATCAGAAAATGGAAATTTCAATCTGAAAAATTCTAGATTGGGAGGAATTAAACCTCCCGTAGAATTAGACGATGCTGTTAATAAGGATTATGTGGATCGATTGAATACTAAAACGATAAGAGAATTTGATAAACTGATTGGTTCATTACGATCTCGAATCATATTAGACATACACAAGATAGCTCAGGATACTTTAAAAGCAAAGATACCTGAGGTTTTAATTCAATTGGAAGATAAGTTTTACACTAAAGCAGATGTAAATAAATTAATAAAAAAGACTCCGTAATGTCAAAACAGCAAATTGTAAATGAAATACACAAAGCAGCACGAAGAAATTTTCTTCGACGTTGTGTTATTCTTAAGGGAATTGACGACTTGTGGCAAGCAGATCTTATGGACATGCAAAACTTGAGAACGTATAATAAAGGACATAATTACGTTTTAGTAGTGATTGACTGTTTTTCAAAATACGCCTGGACAGAGCCATTAAAATCGAAAAATAAATTTGAGGTTAGTAGGGCATTTGAACGTATACTGCTTAGCACTCATCGGCATCCTGTTAATTTACAAACTGATATGGGGACAGAGTTTTATAATAGCACGTTTCAAACGCTCATGAAGACGTACAACATTAATCATTACTCATCGTTTTCCACAAAAAAAGCTTCGATCGTAGAACGACTGATTAAAACGGTTAAAAATAAATTATATAAATCTTTTAGTTTGAATGGAAACTATAAATGGTTAGGTTCAACATTAGAAGATATACTGAAGACATATAACAACACAATCCATCGAACTATTAGATGTAAACCGGTTGATGTGAATAAATCTAATGAATCAGTAATAAAAGAAAATATTAAAAAAACATACAAACATATATCCATCAAACGACTGCCTAAGTTCAAAGTTGGTGACTGTGTTCGTATCAGTAAATACAAACACAATTTCGAAAAAGGTTACACCCCCAATTGGTCAACTGAACTATTTACTATTAAGAAGATAAATAAAACCATACCAGTAACATACCACATAGAAGATCAACGAAAGAAAGATATAGTAGGAGCATTTTATGAGCAAGAACTTCAAAAATCTAATCATCCTAATGTTTATTTGATAGAAAAAGTTTTAAAAAGAAAAGGACGTAAACTGTTCGTCAAATGGTTAGGTCTAAACGATGAAGAAAACAGTTGGATTGATAAAGCTGCAATAATGAGTTAAGATATATAACTAATGCTGATGTAACATTCCTATCATTACACTTCGAGTAATGCAGGGTGGTGGACTAGTAAATAACATAATCAATAATCTACCGTTTGAAGTTCATTTGCCTGGATACAATTATTGCGGACCAGGAACTAAACTTCAAAAACGTTTATTACGAGGTGATCGAGGTGTAAATAAGCTAGATGAAGCTTGCATGCACCACGACATTGCTTACGCAAATCATACAGATCTATCCCATCGTCACAAAGCTGACTTACAATTACTCAACATGGCCAAACAAAGACTTAAATCAAAAGATGCGGGAAAAGGTGAAAAGTTAAGCTCATGGCTAGTGAGCAAGGTTATGAAAGCAAAACTGAAGTCTGGTTCCGGAGTTAAAACATTCAGAAGCTTGGTTTCAAAAATAAGAGCAAAAATAAAAAAATTTAAGCCTAAGAATAGTAAAACTTTGATTAAAGTTGCTTATTTAGCAGCTAAAAAAATGTTTCCAGAAATTAATCGAATTCGAGTACCGCGAGTAATACCTTTGCCAAAAACTGGCGGGGTCCTGCCTTTAATCCCTATTTTCGCTGGTTTATCAGCTTTAGGTGCTTTAGCTGGTGGTGCTGCTGGTATTGCAAAAACTGTAAACGATTACAAAGCAGCTCAGCAAAATTTGCGAGAAACAGAACGACACAATAAGGCTATGGAAGGTTCGGTGCTGGGCAAGGGTTTATACATTAAACCGTACAAAAATGGTAAAGGATTGTTTATAAAATCATCAAAAAACTAGAAAGTTTGCTACCTGATCGTCCTCTGACTAATGTAGATATTCAAAAGTATGCAAGAGACATCCCATATTTCCGAGGGATCTACATGAAGGATCAGTTACCAAGAAAACCGAAGAGAATTGAATGCGCTATCGTAAACTTAGACGATTCTAAGAACGAAGGAACTCATTGGGTAGCTTATGTTAAATTATACAAGTATTGTGAATATTTTGATAGCTATGGAGATTTAAAACCTCCAGCAGAATTAATGCGATATTTTAAGAATTGTAATGTTTATTATAACTACACAAGATATCAAAGATTCAATACAGTAAATTGTGGTCACTTATGTTTAGAGTACTTGCTAACTTTTTGGAATAAAAAATTACAAAATGTATGTTTTTCTTTGAATTCAAGCATTATCACAATGTCACTCACATTGTGATAATGCTTGCTACTGCTAGGCTCGTTTATTTCGCGTACTTCCACAGTATTATGTCTTATGGTATATTGCTGTGGGGAGCTGCTGCTGAGATAGAGACAATCTTTATCTTACAAAAGCGTGCAATTCGAGCCATATATGAAATGGATCCTAGGGAATCCCTGAGAGATATTTTTAAAGAAATTGATATTTTAACTTTACCAAGTCTGTATATATTTGAAAATATTATGTATGTTCGTAAAAATTTGAGCAAATTTAAATCAAACAGTGACACTCACGATTATAACACTAGGAATAAAGATAAAATAGCGGTGCCAGGTTTTAGATTAGCAAAGACAAATAAAAGGTCCTTCTTAGGAAATTGTGTGCGGTTTTATAATAAATTGCCCAAACATATTACAACGCTCACAGAAAGAAAATTCAAGTTGCATGTGAAGAATATTTTGATAAAGAAATCTTACTACACAGTTTGTGATTACTTAAACGACAAAAATGCTTGGACTGGTTCGCCTCTGCCAAGCTAGCGCCTAACACCTACGTAATGTAAATTAAGTATTGTAATAATTTTATTATATAGTATGTACTTAACACATTTTTAAAAAAACCTTTAAAAGAATGGCCCCGAGTTTCTTGCCCGTTCTTCTCGCAGTGGCTCTATAACTTTTGTTTGCTGAACGTGGCAGTACAATGTAGTATATTTCAATATTAAAATTTGTAATTGACCTTCATAAGAGCGTCGTAGACGCCTAAATTGAATAAATGATTTTGACTTTGACTTTGACTTTGTCAATAACTGGAAATTCGTCAACGTTATCTACATACTATCCAAATACATTGCAACTAGATGGTGCTTATGAGTGTGCCTTATTGCAATTTTCAACATTTAATTCAATTCCAAATGTTGACAAAAGTAATAATAAGTTTTATTATGGCTCTAACGAAGTTATTGAAATACCGGAAGGCACTTATGAATTGCAAGATATCAGTGATTATTTAAAAACTGAAATAAATTATGCAACTATAAAACTACTGTGCAATAACAATACGTTAAAAACTACTATTTTCTGTACAAAAGACATTGATTTTAACAAAGAAGGCTCTTTCAGAAGACTGTTAGGATTTAATAAGCAGATTTTAAAAGGTAATAAATGGCATGTATCACAGTTCCCAGTCAACATTTTACCTACGACCGTGATCAGGGTTGAATGTGATATCGTTAGTGGGTCGTTTATAAACAACGAACCAAGTCACATCATTCACGAATTTGCACTCAACGTGCCACCTGGATACAGGATCATAGAAATACCGAAGAACGCAATATACTTTCCGATAAATCAAAACAATATAAGCTGTATTCATATTAAGCTATTAGATATAAGGAATCGCTTAATAAATTTACGTGGTGAAGAAGTGCAGCTGTATTTGCATCTCAGACGAAAAAATGATTGACTACAATAAATATGTACCTCAACAAGTAAAAAATATCAGTTCTACTCGAGCTATCCGCCATACAAGACCCCGCTCTAAGAAGAAAATAAAATTAACCAAAGACAATAAAGCATTCCTGAAAGCAATCGGATTACTAGAATGAATATCTTAGACGTTTTATCCACTCCGACTTACGACACCACGATAGAAGGCATAGAATTTCATTCTTACAAACCCTACGTAACAAGTTTTAATAGAAATGATGAAATACGTATACCTATCAACCAACAGGACCTGTACATATTACCGTCAGCTAGCACTTTATATTTGGAAGGAACCGTTATAGTCAGCAAAAAGGATCCGAAAGACAAAGCTACTAGTGTCCAATTCACCAACAATGCTCTACTTTACCTATTTCAAGATATTAGGTATGAGCTAAATGGAGTAGAGATAGATAAAATAAAAAATGCTGGTATAACTACAACCATGAAATCGTTAATATCAATGAATGAGAGTGAATCAAAGATGTCTAACGCCTGGGGTTGGAATATCGACGGTGTAAAAAATATTAACGAAGGAAGTTTTTCTGCTTCTATCCCACTTCGCAATATCCTCGGTTTTGCGGAAGATTTAAAAAAAGTCGTTATAAATAGTAGACACGAACTGGTACTGTTACGAAGTAACACTAATTTAAACGCTGTAAAACTTAACCCTGGGGAAGTAGTGGATGACATTCACATCAACAAAATCATATGGCGTGTACCACATGTTAAAGTATCAGACAAGGAAAAAATTTCTTTGCTTAAAGTGTTAGAAAAAGATCGACCGCTTCAGATGATTTACCGAAATTGGGATCTGTACGAATATCCAGCTTTACCTAAAACTACAAAGCATACATGGTCTATCAAAACTGCATCTCAAATCGAAAAACCAAGATACGTCATTATAGGTTTACAGACAAATAGGAAAAATAGTGCAAGTTCTGACATGTCTCAATTCGATCACTGCAATGTTCGTGACGTAAAAGTGTACCTTAATTCAACTTATTTTCCATATGAAAGTCTTAACGCGAATTTCGCTAATAACAGGATTGCTTTATTATATGAGCAATATATCAGATTTCAACAGTCGTATTACGGACGTTGTCCACAACCGTTGTTAAGTGAGAAACAGTTTAAAGATTTAGCACCGCTGTTTGTGGTTGATTGCTCTAGACAAGCAGAGAATCTAAAGACGGGTCCTGTTGTAGATGTAAGAGTAGAAATTGAGAGTGATTCGGAACTACCAGATCAGACAGCCGCTTATTGTCTCATTCTGAACGACTGCATTGTTGAATACAAACCATTAAGTAGCATCGTAAAGAAGATATCATGAACGTAGATACCATCATAGTTGACCTCCAAGGATTTAAAGATATTCAAAATAATTTTATCGTGAAGGAAGTGGCCATTGTAAGTCAGGAGCTTACACAAACATTCTTAGTAAAACCACCATATTCGTTTCATTATTTGTCTGATGAAGAAAAGAAGCAAGTAAGATGGTTAGAAAGAAATCGAGGAATTTACTGGAGTGAGGGTTACATAGATTATAGAGAATTTCTACGTGTTGTAGTATTATATCTCGAGAATAAAAAAATAATGACAAAGGGTTTGGAAAAAATACAGTGGATTAAAGAATTGTGTACAAAGTGTGAAGTGATTGATATTGGTGAAAAGGGATGTCCTAATCTTCCAACATTAAAAAAAAAATTTTTAAAAAATAAAACTGACTTTAACTGTGTGCATCATAAAATTAACTGTGCATTAAATAATGCTATATGTATTAAAAAATGGTGTTTTGATAATCACACGTATATGTTTGATTTGTTTAGAAAAAATAAAACATAATTGATTTATAACTAATAGCAGTTTTATTTATTATATCATCATACCTATACACTAAACATACAGTGTACATATTTCATTATCATAAAACTTAATAACAAGAAATTAAATACTTATATACTTAAACTACTTACTGCATAAATTTAAACATTTTGATTACATCTAAATTCTTAATTATTTACAGTAAATGAAATTAAAATAGTAACATTTCTTATACCAACACACCTTTAATATTTACACATAACTAGAGTCTTCACATAGTTTTTTCGATATTTTGTTCACTAATCTTTCTGCCTCATCCATAATGTTGTCCACTGATTCACTCACTACGTATTGCGCACTGATCAGTATATTATTATCATCTCCACTGAGGTCTACCACTTGTATTTGAAGGAGTCTTAAGCCTTTTTTCTTTTGATTATTAATCACGTAAGACAGATGACTATTAAGTTGCTTCCGTTTTTGAGGCTCTCGCCTCGTCCTTGATTTTTTATTGACCGGTTCGTCTTGTGGTTCAGGAATATGCCAGCTTGGATTTGGGCTCGGAAATCTTTGACCATACTGAGAGAAAATTATATCAGGTGAATCATTCATTATTGTTGATAATCTGAAACAATAATAGAAATTATTTATTTGTACATATAAAAGGTAATCCTATAATCATAAGATTCGTGAAATATGTATAGGTACTTACGATTTATTAAATCGATGTGATCACCACAACAAGCACCAGCTTAATGATTAATAAACTAATCGGCGAATGCATAATGTAACATAAAACTTATGACACAATTTGATGTTTCCTTCCAACAAGTTTGAACTTGTTTCTCGAGCACAATGAGTGTTGAAAACACCTGACTAATATTATATTTCAAAACTTTATATGTTTTGTATGGCAGTTACTTACTGAGAAAAATTATATCATGTTTTGACAGGTTTGTAAATTATACAACAGGTTTCAACTTGTCTTTGTAAGTGATATATTTCAAAAACTTTATAACCTTATTTTATACCAGTTAATTACTGATTAACAATATCATCGTATGTCAACAGGTTAAAGCTTGTAAATCCTTCGACAAGTTTGAACTTCTTTCTATATATTTTGTATAGGTACCAGTTAAACACTGAGATACAATAATATCAACAGGTTTGAACATGAATGCCAGTTAATTACTGAAAACAATAACATTATGTTTTAACAGGTTACCTTTTTATTGAATGTACGACTGGCTTCTATTTGGTATAGTACATTCATAGACGTGGTAGGTAGGTATTACTTAAATGGATAAAAATAAAAGAGTCTATATATTCACACAAATGTATTTATTTTCACATAAAACTTACAATTTATTTTACTACACAGCTATTTTTAATATCTTTAAATAATATTTACGTTACATTAGCACATAGTATTCTATAACTATTTATTACTCTGTATACAGTAGAAACATTTAATTTATAACTAATAATTTAGAAATATATAGATACATTACTTTAATATAGATGCATTACCCCAAGCTAAAGTAGATACTTTATCAGGTAATAGCAAACGTTTATCGTCATTGCTAGAAAGTGCTATTTTATTAACACTCTGTGTAAATATTTCATGTTTGATTGACCTAAAGAGTAAATTTTTCTTGCGGATGACATTACAATTATACAAAACATTTTTATAATCTATCATATGTAAATTTTTCGTTACACTTTTTTTTGTTCCCTTTGCTTTCTTTATTGTTTTGTCTAAAGTTTTTATACAGTATAGCTTTGAACGCAGTCCTACAAATTCTTTAATTATTTTACCTCCCATTTCGTCCTTAAAGAGCCCAGGTACTTTTTTATTAATAATTGGCAGGCCAAACTTGTTATCAGAATTGTAATTGCTAGTATCAAAATATTTAAGGAAATAATTTTTAATATCTTTGTAAAAGTCATTCGTATTTACATTATAAACAAGACTATCAGTGTCAGTATAGCATAATTCAACATTATTGCCATAAAATGGTTTTATAGTAGAATAGTGAAAATCGTACATATGACTCTTTGATAATTCTAACACAGCGAAACCTATGTATATCGGTTTATTAAGAATAACACGCGAAGGTTTCATTTGTATTGCTACCAAATCATCTGAAAATACTGAAGCACTATGAAAATATGGGCTGGCGATTAGTTTTTCAGCACATGTTGATTTCTTGGTCTTATTTTTTAAATCATGCCATTTGTTTACTAACTTTAAATCAATTTTATGCTCATTGTTTTCTAGAGTTTTACCAAAAATACTGTTGTTTAGTAATTTAAAAAAATCTTGTTCAAACTGTGACTCGGCTTTTTGACGTAAATGAGTATTAAGATCAATATATTTTTTTAAATAATTACTTTGCTTAAAAACGATAGCGCGATGGATCTTTTTCAATATTAAACCGTGACGTATGCATGTTTTTAAATGAGTATAATGAATAACATAGTGGTATTTATCATACAAGTTTGGTATTAGTTTTTTATTCTTACCACCAGGGGGCAAGCACTTTTCTGGACAAAATGGAAAGTCATTGTGTTCAGTGTGTAAATTCTCAGGGTATGTTAAATCAACTTCGAGAATATATCCATATTCCGCGTTATCACTAATATCAGTCAAGTTCAAATGTAAATTATCTATTTCATTGCTCGACATAAATCTAAAATCTGAATACGGCAAATATTGACACATGCTATGTCCATATAAATTGTTACAGTCTAAATAAACGATGAATGAATTTTGACGAGTCTGATCGTAAGTATCTAAATATTTGTGATTGGCTTTTACGTGTCGTTTGAAACACATACAAATACCTCCGCGAATACCTTTTTGTATCATTCTAAAAATTTCTACATCGCTAATAAGGTCTAATTTAACGCTTGTTTTCAAAAGCATTGCATCGAACGATAGACTTGGTGCTGTCAGGTAAAATGCCGGATCAAGATTATAATACCGTTTGCAAGTTTTTCTAAAACTTTCAAACACGTCTGCGAGCAATAACACATCGGTTTTAAGATATAAATCTGTGTACATACCCATATTTTTTATATCAAACTCTAACCAAATGGAATGCGCGTGTGCATAGTCGTCCTCAGTGATAAGCTCATTTGTCAAGGAGTTATAAAAATTAGTTTTGCTGGGCAAACACGTATCTTTATAACGGTTCAATTGTGACATATAATCATACGGATATATTCCTTTTCGAGTAAGGAGCTCAAATTGTCTTGTATCAGGAAAATACGATTTGAGTAATTTAAACTCTTGTTTTTTCATTGTATTAACTAATTTTTCTAAACTAGTCCCTAAAAACTTGAAAGAATCTACAAAGCGAACCTTTATACTTTCTTCTTTCGAAATAGGAATGAACTTTGTGAGCGAAATATAGTTTTCTTTTGTTTTAGGTATTACTTTTAAAGACCCAGGAGCTTTGCCTAATTCTTTAATGAAAAGGTGACAGTCATAACCTGATAAATTATGAAAAAACACTGGTAAAAATGTAGGCAATTTATATTGCAAGTTACAATAACTATGAGCCGTGCCGCGATATTTACCGGTCAAATGACAGTGGTCTCGGACCTTATCACCAAACAATAAATTCTCACAAATATGACAAGTAACCGAGTTATCAAAGTCATGAGCATTAGTATCGGTGTAAATCATAGGAACTTGTTTTTTAAAAATATTGTAAATTTTTTTTGCATCTTTATAAATAGAATTTACAAATTTTGATATGCAATCCAAACCACGGTAAGAGACGTACCTATTGTATTGTTTGTCTAGCGCACACGTAATATGATAAGCAAAAGCGATAGGCACATGTCGTTGACGTGTTACCGTATGCGATTTACTCGGATCAGGGTCACAGGAGTGAAATCGTTCTAGCATTGTTTCAAAGTCTGCGTATATAACAAATGGTACAGTTTGCTTTCTGCTAAAATTTTTAAATTGTATAAATGAGCCCTTCGGGGGTAGTTCCGTAGCGACACCTCCACAACTATGTGAATCAAGGGCATCGTATGTATTAAAAAATATTAAACACACATCACAAAAATGCAATTTACCGTAATGTTTTGTGATTTGATTTTTAACAAGTCGCGGTAAATCTTTAATTAGACAGTAATGTGACAAATCATTGCTTTCTAGATAAAGTAAATGAATAACATTTTTCTTTAAATTATTTGATTTATAATGCGGTCCCACTACAGTATATTTTTTTAACCCATAGATATAAACACAAATTTCAGGATTATTCACTTCAAACTTAGCAATATCTGAGAAAGTTAATGGAAATTGTATGCCTTCTATATTTAACACATCCCGAAAATCAGGGTAAGACGATACTCTTTCAGGATGACTTTTGGCTGGGTATAACGCTGCAACGACTGACCATAAAAAGCAATAATCATCCTTATTTCGAATATTTACACAAGCTTTTTTAGATTTTATAGTAGCCGGTAACTCGATAAAGCCTGAACCATGAAAAGGTTGATATTTGTTAATATTTACTTCTAAGTGTGAGCTACTTAAGAATGTCCAACCACTATCGCGATCCTGAAATTCTTCAATCTTTTTTGTTAAAATGTTTTTAACTTGAGATATTAAGGGTTCGTATTCATAGTTTTGATGAAGTGTATAATTTTTTGTAAAGAAGGATTTCATCTCTTGAGAGTCATTTTTAAACATTAAAAACAAAGCAAAATATTCAAAGTTAATTTTCACGCATATATGTTGTTTAAGAGACAAGGTTATTAATGACCTAATCTTTTCATGAATGTTATTTAAAAATGAAATCGAAGAACAGTTTTCATATTGATTTACAATTCTATAGGACGCAATGCGGTTTCGAAATGCAGAATTTATTAATTCAACACCATCACAGAAATAAGAAATACTTTTATTCTTGTGATTAGTACTACGTAAGTGACCTACCCAGTGCTTGCGCTCAACAGATGTATTACAGATAGTACAGAAAGGCATTTTAGATGGACGAAAATGGGATTAGAATAACTTATTAAGTATCTCAATAAAAGTACAGTGCTACACAATAAAAAAGAATGATGTAATTGATTTAATAATATCGCAAAAAGAACAAATTACCTAATCTATTTAAAATCAATATTATCGCTAAAGTACGTAGGCTCCGTGTTATTAAATAAAAAAAAAAAAAAAAAAAAAAAAAAAAAGGATGATGTAATTGATCTAATAATATCGCAAAAAGAACAAATTACCTAATCTATTTAAAATTAATATTATCGCTAAAGTACGCAGGCTCTGTGTTATTAAATAAATCATGTGCTCTTTGCATGAATTTTTGCAGCGCATTCCACTGCACAGAGCCTCGGTCTAATTGAACTTTTAACGCTACTAAGGCCTTTCTCCACTGATCTTCGCGAGGGATGGAGATCACGTCGCTCTTAGCGTAAACTTTGATGTCTACGTAAAATTCTCCTGACAAAACCGCTTGTCTTCTCACCTTCCCGTTATCGACGTGGGCCACGAGAGACGAGCCGAGATCACTGCGTGTAGTAGGGGGTCGCTCCACATCCACTTCTAGGCCGAAGAGATCAGTGGGCTTATTTCCATTGTCAGAGTTTTTTCTGTAAATAAAAATAATAAATTACTACCTATTGCAAAAGAGCCTTAGGTTGAGATCTATAGATGTTTAATAATAGATTGAAATGGACTAAGTTAATTGACAGTTATTACCTAGGTATATTTTATTTAAAGTTTTAATGTTTATTTGTTACACTATATAATTAAGGTACTAGGTAATGTGTCCATGGATCAGGGTGAACAGTACTATTGTTCAATATTAAAACCAAAAATTACAAACTAATTACGTTCTAAATTTAGATCGGGTTGAAGCGCGGTCACGTGCTAGCTCTACGTAC
Organism: Plagodis dolabraria; assembly: GCA_963854805.1. Lineage (NCBI taxonomy): Eukaryota > Metazoa > Arthropoda > Insecta > Lepidoptera > Geometridae > Plagodis > Plagodis dolabraria. The sequence continues at coordinate 1,270,123 of OY978469.1, read as the reverse complement.
AATTTACTATATCAACAATTTAGCCCACTCGCCTGTGTGTCCCTACATAAACCCCTAACCTTTTTTTTTTTTTTTTTTTTTTTTCAAATAAGTTTTTTACAACAAACTTTATATAGTATCGTCTTAATTAAGTCTTATAAACTACCATAAAAATCGTTGTCACCCTACAACCTTGCTGGTTGAAGTCTACTAGAAGATCTACTACGCTATAAGTACTAACTAACACAGTTAAATTGTAGTTTCTATTATCTTGTACTTCGTACCTGGTAAAAGTACCATACACTACGAAACAGTAACTCAATTAAGACAATTCTTGAAAATGTGTATTTTCACTAATCTATGTTACTCATAACCATCTTATATATATATATTATATATATATATATATATATATATATATATATATATATATATACTCGTTTTAGCATAAAATTATAATCGCTTTAGTTTATTGACTTTAACATTTTTCCAATATGAAATTTATTAGTATACTACATCACTGGACACAAATAATATTAATTTACGTATAAAGTAGGTAATACAAAGCAAAACATTTTCAAAGTTAACACAAGTAATAGAATATACTCGATGAAATAAACTTACGTATAACTGAGATATTTGGTTCCCACTTTAACATATTGCATATGAATTCAAATTACAGCGTAAATACAACCTGTTGTGGATTTCGCGTGACATTAGCTACTTCCACACATGGTTTATCGTTTATTTGTCCTCAGAGACGTTTTAAGCAATTACTATCTCCTTACTGAATGTTTTACCCATGATTAACCTTAGTGGTTTAACGTTGAAATAACTATATTACCTACTAAAAGTTTTGTACAAAAAGAGAATCTTTAATATTTGTTATGTGTTTTAAATCGGAGTAGAAGACTTATATGTATAATTGTAACGGACTATATCTAATACTGGAAATGTAAGTAATGTAAGTAAATTAAATGTAAGTAAATTACCTTAATTTTGACTCGTGAGGCTTGGAAACGGTGACAGTGTTGGATGTACTCGTAGCTTGTGAATCGGTCACTTTGCGTTTCGTCGCCCTTTTCTTCAGCTGCTTTGCTTGCGGCGGTGCTTCAACCACTACGGAACGGCTGTTGTGAGAATATTCGCTTTCGGAGGTAGACCTGCAAATAAGACACAAAGATTAATAATTTATAAAACACCAACTTTGTCTGCGACCTAATCCTGATATCACGAGAAAAGATAACCTATATGTTTCATTAAAATCTGTACAAATATATTTTTAAACATCCAAACATTGCACTTATAATGTTAATAAAGATTGATACAATCACTAAGTATTGTTAATAACTTAGTTAATGATTAGGATTGTTATTCATTAAACCACAAACATGATTATTTAGATAGATAGCACTTACTTACATTTTCGTTGTAGGTTTCAACAGTTTTAAAGCGCGTAGCAGCAAGTATATCCAGCCGGTGGCAGCGGGCAGAAACCAGGATCCGTAGTTGTCACGTTAAGACAAAGGAGTAAAGTAATTTTTCAAACCAAATTGATCGAGTTTTTATATAGAGAAATCGTCCATTCAGCAAAACTATGTTACTTTGAAAATATACTTAAAGTTCTTTGTTTTAAATAATCGTGAGTAATTATTGTCGGTTACGACCATTTAAATTAAATCTTTCCCATCGATTCCGTCAAATTGACTTTTTTTGAGTAATGAAATATAACACTTTCGTATATTCAAAGCCGCCAATAATCGCCGCAACTTCTTTGAAATAGATACCCGTGTACTTGTTCATAAAACATAATTACCTAAGCGTAATATATGAACTAGTGTTTGTCCACGACTTCGTACGCGTTAAAGTTACAATTAAATTGTATCATTTTTACTATAGTTATTTTTGTCTTTAGTACCTATTTGATGAGGACAGGAATCATACAAATAAATAAAGGACCTATCCAACCGTTCTCCAGTTGTAAATTGTGTTAATAATACAATTTTGTTTTATCTACATGTACCTATAATACTTTATTTATATAGATTAAATCATATTTCGAACATTGAAAGATTTCATTTAAAGGCTACGTAGTAATGTTTTAATATAGACCGCAAAATGCTCGAATCATCATAAATGTATTCCCACAACCTTGACACACACATGCACAGTACACAAGCAACATACAATACGACCCGTGCAATACTTAGAAATGTACATTATGCAGCTCAGCAGTTTTATTACTTTGTAGCTTTTAATAACGTAATTCCAATGTCACTTCACGAAGAAACGTGAAAGAGTCAAGTTTATACATTCTAGTGATGATATTTCAGCTAAACCTAAAAGTGTTATAATTTCGGTCGGCGATAGGTAGTAAAGTAGTGCAGTGAAACAGTTATTTATACTAATTTCGGTCGATGATAGGTAGTGAAGTAGTGCAGTGGAACAGCGCCCAGACCAAACACTCGATGATATCTTAATCAAGGTAAGCTCATATGTTGCACGATCTCGAAGTATTATTGGACGGCCTACTCCACCGAGAGTGGATGAGGCGAACGGAGTGAGCCTCAGAAACGGAAGGTGTAACTTTTTGGAATAAAAAATTATAAAATGTATGTTTTTCTTTGAATTCAAGCATTATCACAATGTCACTCACATTGTCAATAACTGGAAATTCGTCAACGTTATCTACATACTATCCAAATACATTGCAACTAGATGGTGCTTATGAGTGTGCCTTATTGCAATTTTCAACATTTAATTCAATTCCAAATGTTGACAAAAGTAATAATAAGTTTTATTATGGCTCTAACGAAGTTATTGAAATACCGGAAGGCACTTATGAATTGCAAGATATCAGTGATTATTTAAAAACTGAAATAAATTATGCAACTATAAAACTACTGTGCAATAACAATACGTTAAAAACTACTATTTTCTGTACAAAAGACATTGATTTTAACAAAGAAGGCTCTTTCAGAAGACTGTTAGGATTTAATAAGCAGATTTTAAAAGGTAATAAATGGCATGTATCACAGTTCCCAGTCAACATTTTACCTACGACCGTGATCAGGGTTGAATGTGATATCGTTAGTGGGTCGTTTATAAACAACGAACCAAGTCACATCATTCACGAATTTGCACTCAACGTGCCACCTGGATACAGGATCATAGAAATACCGAAGAACGCAATATACTTTCCGATAAATCAAAACAATATAAGCTGTATTCATATTAAGCTATTAGATATAAGGAATCGCTTAATAAATTTACGTGGTGAAGAAGTGCAGCTGTATTTGCATCTCAGACGAAAAAATGATTGACTACAATAAATATGTACCTCAACAAGTAAAAAATATCAGTTCTACTCGAGCTATCCGCCATACAAGACCCCGCTCTAAGAAGAAAATAAAATTAACCAAAGACAATAAAGCATTCCTGAAAGCAATCGGATTACTAGAATGAATATCTTAGACGTTTTATCCACTCCGACTTACGACACCACGATAGAAGGCATAGAATTTCATTCTTACAAACCCTACGTAACAAGTTTTAATAGAAATGATGAAATACGTATACCTATCAACCAACAGGACCTGTACATATTACCGTCAGCTAGCACTTTATATTTGGAAGGAACCGTTATAGTCAGCAAAAAGGATCCGAAAGACAAAGCTACTAGTGTCCAATTCACCAACAATGCTCTACTTTACCTATTTCAAGATATTAGGTATGAGCTAAATGGAGTAGAGATAGATAAAATAAAAAATGCTGGTATAACTACAACCATGAAATCGTTAATATCAATGAATGAGAGTGAATCAAAGATGTCTAACGCCTGGGGTTGGAATATCGACGGTGTAAAAAATATTAACGAAGGAAGTTTTTCTGCTTCTATCCCACTTCGCAATATCCTCGGTTTTGCGGAAGATTTAAAAAAAGTCGTTATAAATAGTAGACACGAACTGGTACTGTTACGAAGTAACACTAATTTAAACGCTGTAAAACTTAACCCTGGGGAAGTAGTGGATGACATTCACATCAACAAAATCATATGGCGTGTACCACATGTTAAAGTATCAGACAAGGAAAAAATTTCTTTGCTTAAAGTGTTAGAAAAAGATCGACCGCTTCAGATGATTTACCGAAATTGGGATCTGTACGAATATCCAGCTTTACCTAAAACTACAAAGCATACATGGTCTATCAAAACTGCATCTCAAATCGAAAAACCAAGATACGTCATTATAGGTTTACAGACAAATAGGAAAAATAGTGCAAGTTCTGACATGTCTCAATTCGATCACTGCAATGTTCGTGACGTAAAAGTGTACCTTAATTCAACTTATTTTCCATATGAAAGTCTTAACGCGAATTTCGCTAATAACAGGATTGCTTTATTATATGAGCAATATATCAGATTTCAACAGTCGTATTACGGACGTTGTCCACAACCGTTGTTAAGTGAGAAACAGTTTAAAGATTTAGCACCGCTGTTTGTGGTTGATTGCTCTAGACAAGCAGAGAATCTAAAGACGGGTCCTGTTGTAGATGTAAGAGTAGAAATTGAGAGTGATTCGGAACTACCAGATCAGACAGCCGCTTATTGTCTCATTCTGAACGACTGCATTGTTGAATACAAACCATTAAGTAGCATCGTAAAGAAGATATCATGAACGTAGATACCATCATAGTTGACCTCCAAGGATTTAAAGATATTCAAAATAATTTTATCGTGAAGGAAGTGGCCATTGTAAGTCAGGAGCTTACACAAACATTCTTAGTAAAACCACCATATTCGTTTCATTATTTGTCTGATGAAGAAAAGAAGCAAGTAAGATGGTTAGAAAGAAATCGAGGAATTTACTGGAGTGAGGGTTACATAGATTATAGAGAATTTCTACGTGTTGTAGTATTATATCTCGAGAATAAAAAAATAATGACAAAGGGTTTGGAAAAAATACAGTGGATTAAAGAATTGTGTACAAAGTGTGAAGTGATTGATATTGGTGAAAAGGGATGTCCTAATCTTCCAACATTAAAAAAAAAATTTTTAAAAAATAAAACTGACTTTAACTGTGTGCATCATAAAATTAACTGTGCATTAAATAATGCTATATGTATTAAAAAATGGTGTTTTGATAATCACACGTATATGTTTGATTTGTTTAGAAAAAATAAAACATAATTGATTTATAACTAATAGCAGTTTTATTTATTATATCATCATACCTATACACTAAACATACAGTGTACATATTTCATTATCATAAAACTTAATAACAAGAAATTAAATACTTATATACTTAAACTACTTACTGCATAAATTTAAACATTTTGATTACATCTAAATTCTTAATTATTTACAGTAAATGAAATTAAAATAGTAACATTTCTTATACCAACACACCTTTAATATTTACACATAACTAGAGTCTTCACATAGTTTTTTCGATATTTTGTTCACTAATCTTTCTGCCTCATCCATAATGTTGTCCACTGATTCACTCACTACGTATTGCGCACTGATCAGTATATTATTATCATCTCCACTGAGGTCTACCACTTGTATTTGAAGGAGTCTTAAGCCTTTTTTCTTTTGATTATTAATCACGTAAGACAGATGACTATTAAGTTGCTTCCGTTTTTGAGGCTCTCGCCTCGTCCTTGATTTTTTATTGACCGGTTCGTCTTGTGGTTCAGGAATATGCCAGCTTGGATTTGGGCTCGGAAATCTTTGACCATACTGAGAGAAAATTATATCAGGTGAATCATTCATTATTGTTGATAATCTGAAACAATAATAGAAATTATTTATTTGTACATATAAAAGGTAATCCTATAATCATAAGATTCGTGAAATATGTATAGGTACTTACGATTTATTAAATCGATGTGATCACCACAACAAGCACCAGCTTAATGATTAATAAACTAATCGGCGAATGCATAGTGTAACATAAAACTTATGACACAATTTGATGTTTCCTTCCAACAAGTTTGAACTTGTTTCTCGAGCACAATGAGTGTTGAAAACACCTGACTAATATTATATTTCAAAACTTTATATGTTTTGTATGGCAGTTACTTACTGAGAAAAATTATATCATGTTTTGACAGGTTTGTAAATTATACAACAGGTTTCAACTTGTCTTTGTAAGTGATATATTTCAAAAACTTTATAACCTTATTTTATACCAGTTAATTACTGATTAACAATATCATCGTATGTCAACAGGTTAAAGCTTGTAAATCCTTCGACAAGTTTGAACTTCTTTCTATATATTTTGTATAGGTACCAGTTAAACACTGAGATACAATAATATCAACAGGTTTGAACATGAATGCCAGTTAATTACTGAAAACAATAACATTATGTTTTAACAGGTTACCTTTTTATTGAATGTACGACTGGCTTCTATTTGGTATAGTACATTCATAGACGTGGTAGGTAGGTATTACTTAAATGGATAAAAATAAAAGAGTCTATATATTCACACAAATGTATTTATTTTCACATAAAACTTACAATTTATTTTACTACACAGCTATTTTTAATATCTTTAAATAATATTTACGTTACATTAGCACATAGTATTCTATAACTATTTATTACTCTGTATACAGTAGAAACATTTAATTTATAACTAATAATTTAGAAATATATAGATACATTACTTTAATATAGATGCATTACCCCAAGCTAAAGTAGATACTTTATCAGGTAATAGCAAACGTTTATCGTCATTGCTAGAAAGTGCTATTTTATTAACACTCTGTGTAAATATTTCATGTTTGATTGACCTAAAGAGTAAATTTTTCTTGCGGATGACATTACAATTATACAAAACATTTTTATAATCTATCATATGTAAATTTTTCGTTACACTTTTTTTTGTTCCCTTTGCTTTCTTTATTGTTTTGTCTAAAGTTTTTATACAGTATAGCTTTGAACGCAGTCCTACAAATTCTTTAATTATTTTACCTCCCATTTCGTCCTTAAAGAGCCCAGGTACTTTTTTATTAATAATTGGCAGGCCAAACTTGTTATCAGAATTGTAATTGCTAGTATCAAAATATTTAAGGAAATAATTTTTAATATCTTTGTAAAAGTCATTCGTATTTACATTATAAACAAGACTATCAGTGTCAGTATAGCATAATTCAACATTATTGCCATAAAATGGTTTTATAGTAGAATAGTGAAAATCGTACATATGACTCTTTGATAATTCTAACACAGCGAAACCTATGTATATCGGTTTATTAAGAATAACACGCGAAGGTTTCATTTGTATTGCTACCAAATCATCTGAAAATACTGAAGCACTATGAAAATATGGGCTGGCGATTAGTTTTTCAGCACATGTTGATTTCTTGGTCTTATTTTTTAAATCATGCCATTTGTTTACTAACTTTAAATCAATTTTATGCTCATTGTTTTCTAGAGTTTTACCAAAAATACTGTTGTTTAGTAATTTAAAAAAATCTTGTTCAAACTGTGACTCGGCTTTTTGACGTAAATGAGTATTAAGATCAATATATTTTTTTAAATAATTACTTTGCTTAAAAACGATAGCGCGATGGATCTTTTTCAATATTAAACCGTGACGTATGCATGTTTTTAAATGAGTATAATGAATAACATAGTGGTATTTATCATACAAGTTTGGTATTAGTTTTTTATTCTTACCACCAGGGGGCAAGCACTTTTCTGGACAAAATGGAAAGTCATTGTGTTCAGTGTGTAAATTCTCAGGGTATGTTAAATCAACTTCGAGAATATATCCATATTCCGCGTTATCACTAATATCAGTCAAGTTCAAATGTAAATTATCTATTTCATTGCTCGACATAAATCTAAAATCTGAATACGGCAAATATTGACACATGCTATGTCCATATAAATTGTTACAGTCTAAATAAACGATGAATGAATTTTGACGAGTCTGATCGTAAGTATCTAAATATGTGTGATTGGCTTTTACGTGTCGTTTGAAACACATACAAATACCTCCGCGAATACCTTTTTGTATCATTCTAAAAATTTCTACATCGCTAATAAGGTCTAATTTAACGCTTGTTTTCAAAAGCATTGCATCGAACGATAGACTTGGTGCTGTCAGGTAAAATGCCGGATCAAGATTATAATACCGTTTGCAAGTTTTTCTAAAACTTTCAAACACGTCTGCGAGCAATAACACATCGGTTTTAAGATATAAATCTGTGTACATACCCATATTTTTTATATCAAACTCTAACCAAATGGAATGCGCGTGTGCATAGTCGTCCTCAGTGATAAGCTCATTTGTCAAGGAGTTATAAAAATTAGTTTTGCTGGGCAAACACGTATCTTTATAACGGTTCAATTGTGACATATAATCATACGGATATATTCCTTTTCGAGTAAGGAGCTCAAATTGTCTTGTATCAGGAAAATACGATTTGAGTAATTTAAACTCTTGTTTTTTCATTGTATTAACTAATTTTTCTAAACTAGTCCCTAAAAACTTGAAAGAATCTACAAAGCGAACCTTTATACTTTCTTCTTTCGAAATAGGAATGAACTTTGTGAGCGAAATATAGTTTTCTTTTGTTTTAGGTATTACTTTTAAAGACCCAGGAGCTTTGCCTAATTCTTTAATGAAAAGGTGACAGTCATAACCTGATAAATTATGAAAAAACACTGGTAAAAATGTAGGCAATTTATATTGCAAGTTACAATAACTATGAGCCGTGCCGCGATATTTACCGGTCAAATGACAGTGGTCTCGGACCTTATCACCAAACAATAAATTCTCACAAATATGACAAGTAACCGAGTTATCAAAGTCATGAGCATTAGTATCGGTGTAAATCATAGGAACTTGTTTTTTAAAAATATTGTAAATTTTTTTTGCATCTTTATAAATAGAATTTACAAATTTTGATATGCAATCCAAACCACGGTAAGAGACGTACCTATTGTATTGTTTGTCTAGCGCACACGTAATATGATAAGCAAAAGCGATAGGCACATGTCGTTGACGTGTTACCGTATGCGATTTACTCGGATCAGGGTCACAGGAGTGAAATCGTTCTAGCATTGTTTCAAAGTCTGCGTATATAACAAATGGTACAGTTTGCTTTCTGCTAAAATTTTTAAATTGTATAAATGAGCCCTTCGGGGGTAGTTCCGTAGCGACACCTCCACAACTATGTGAATCAAGGGCATCGTATGTATTAAAAAATATTAAACACACATCACAAAAATGCAATTTACCGTAATGTTTTGTGATTTGATTTTTAACAAGTCGCGGTAAATCTTTAATTAGACAGTAATGTGACAAATCATTGCTTTCTAGATAAAGTAAATGAATAACATTTTTCTTTAAATTATTTGATTTATAATGCGGTCCCACTACAGTATATTTTTTTAACCCATAGATATAAACACAAATTTCAGGATTATTTACTTCAAACTTAGCAATATCTGAGAAAGTTAATGGAAATTGTATGCCTTCTATATTTAACACATCCCGAAAATCAGGGTAAGACGATACTCTTTCAGGATGACTTTTGGCTGGGTATAACGCTGCAACGACTGACCATAAAAAGCAATAATCATCCTTATTTCGAATATTTACACAAGCTTTTTTAGATTTTATAGTAGCCGGTAACTCGATAAAGCCTGAACCATGAAAAGGTTGATATTTGTTAATATTTACTTCTAAGTGTGAGCTACTTAAGAATGTCCAACCACTATCGCGATCCTGAAATTCTTCAATCTTTTTTGTTAAAATGTTTTTAACTTGAGATATTAAGGGTTCGTATTCATAGTTTTGATGAAGTGTATAATTTTTTGTAAAGAAGGATTTCATCTCTTGAGAGTCATTTTTAAACATTAAAAACAAAGCAAAATATTCAAAGTTAATTTTCACGCATATATGTTGTTTAAGAGACAAGGTTATTAATGACCTAATCTTTTCATGAATGTTATTTAAAAATGAAATCGAAGAACAGTTTTCATATTGATTTACAATTCTATAGGACGCAATGCGGTTTCGAAATGCAGAATTTATTAATTCAACACCATCACAGAAATAAGAAATACTTTTATTCTTGTGATTAGTACTACGTAAGTGACCTACCCAGTGCTTGCGCTCAACAGATGTATTACAGATAGTACAGAAAGGTATTTTAGATGGACGAAAATGGGATTAGAATAACTTATTAAGTATCTCAATAAAAGTACAGTGCTACACAATAAAAAAGAATGATGTAATTGATTTAATAATATCGCAAAAAGAACAAATTACCTAATCTATTTAAAATCAATATTATCGCTAAAGTACGTAGGCTCTGTGTTATTAAATAAAAAAAGAGCCTCGGTCTAATTGAACTTTTAACGCTACTAAGGCCTTTCTCCACTGATCTTCGCGAGGGATGGAGATCACGTCGCTCTTAGCGTAAACTTTGATGTCTACGTAAAATTCTCCTGACAAAACCGCTTGTCTTCTCACCTTCCCGTTATCGACGTGGGCCACGAGAGACGAGCCGAGATCACTGCGTGTAGTAGGGGGTCGCTCCACATCCACTTCTAGGCCGAAGAGATCAGTGGGCTTATTTCCATTGTCAGAGTTTTTTCTGTAAATAAAAATAATAAATTACTACCTATTGCAAAAGAGCCTTAGGTTGAGATCTATAGATGTTTAATAATAGATTGAAATGGACTAAGTTAATTGACAGTTATTACCTAGGTATATTTTATTTAAAGTTTTAATGTTTATTTGTTACACTATATAATTAAGGTACTAGGTAATGTGTCCATGGATCAGGGTGAACAGTACTATTGTTCAATATTAAAACCAAAAATTACAAACTAATTACGTTCTAAATTTAGATCGGGTTGAAGTGCGGTCACGTGCTAGCTCTACGTACAATTTACTATATCAACAATTTAGCCCACTCGCCTGTGTGTCCCTACATAAACCCCTAACCTTTTTTTTTTTTTTTTTTTTTTTTTTTTCAAATAAGTTTTTTACAACAAACTTTATATAGTATCGTCTTAATTAAGTCTTATAAACTACCATAAAAATCGTTGTCACCCTACAACCTTGCTGGTTGAAGTCTACTAGAAGATCTACTACGCTATAAGTACTAACTAACACAGTTAAATTGTAGTTTCTATTATCTTGTACTTCGTACCTGGTAAAAGTACCATACACTACGAAACAGTAACTCAATTAAGACAATTCTTGAAAATGTGTATTTTCACTAATCTATGTTACTCATAACCATCTTATATATATATTATATATATATATATATATATATATATATATATATATATACTCGTTTTAGCATAAAATTATAATCGCTTTAGTTTATTGACTTTAACATTTTTCCAATATGAAATTTATTAGTATACTACATCACTGGACACAAATAATATTAATTTACGTATAAAGTAGGTAATACAAAGCAAAACATTTTCAAAGTTAACACAAGTAATAGAATATACTCGATGAAATAAACTTACGTATAACTGAGATATTTGGTTCCCACTTTAACATATTGCATATGAATTCAAATTACAGCGTAAATACAACCTGTTGTGGATTTCGCGTGACATTAGCTACTTCCACACATGGTTTATCGTTTATTTGTCCTCAGAGACGTTTTAAGCAATTACTATCTCCTTACTGAATGTTTTACCTATGATTAACCTTAGTGGTTTAACGTTGAAATAACTATATTACCTACTAAAAGTTTTGTACAAAAAGAGAATCTTTAATATTTGTTATGTGTTTTAAATCGGAGTAGAAGACTTATATGTATAATTGTAACGGACTATATCTAATACTGGAAATGTAAGTAATGTAAGTAAATTAAATGTAAGTAAATTACCTTAATTTTGACTCGTGAGGCTTGGAAACGGTGACACTGTTGGATGTACTCGTAGCTTGTGAATCGGTCACTTTGCGTTTCGTCGCCCTTTTCTTCAGCTGCTTTGCTTGCGGCGGTGCTTCAACCACTACGGAACGGCTGTTGTGAGAATATTCGCTTTCGGAGGTAGACCTGCAAATAAGACACAAAGATTAATAATTTATAAAACACCAACTTTGTCTGCGACCTAATCCTGATATCACGAGAAAAGATAACCTATATGTTTCATTAAAATCTGTACAAATATATTTTTAAACATCCAAACATTGCACTTATAATGTTAATAAAGATTGATACAATCACTAAGTATTGTTAATAACTTAGTTAATGATTAGGATTGTTATTCATTAAACCACAAACATGATTATTTAGATAGATAGCACTTACTTACATTTTCGTTGTAGGTTTCAACAGTTTTAAAGCGCGTAGCAGCAAGTATATCCAGCCGGTGGCAGCGGGCAGAAACCAGGATCCGTAGTTGTCACGTTAAGACAAAGGAGTAAAGTAATTTTTCAAACCAAATTGATCGAGTTTTTATATAGAGAAATCGTCCATTCAGCAAAACTATGTTACTTTGAAAATATACTTAAAGTTCTTTGTTTTAAATAATCGTGAGTAATTATTGTCGGTTACGACCATTTAAATTAAATCTTTCCCATCGATTCCGTCAAATTGACTTTTTTTGAGTAATGAAATATAACACTTTCGTATATTCAAAGCCGCCAATAATCGCCGCAACTTCTTTGAAATAGATACCCGTGTACTTGTTCATAAAACATAATTACCTAAGCGTAATATATGAACTAGTGTTTGTCCACGACTTCGTACGCGTTAAAGTTACAATTAAATTGTATCATTTTTACTATAGTTATTTTTGTCTTTAGTACCTATTTGATGAGGACAGGAATCATACAAATAAATAAAGGACCTATCCAACCGTTCTCCAGTTGTAAATTGTGTTAATAATACAATTTTGTTTTATCTACATGTACCTATAATACTTTATTTATATAGATTAAATCATATTTCGAACATTGAAAGATTTCATTTAAAGGCTACGTAGTAATGTTTTAATATAGACCGCAAAATGCTCGAATCATCATAAATGTATTCCCACAACCTTGACACACACATGCACAGTACACAAGCAACATACAATACGACCCGTGCAATACTTAGAAATGTACATTATGCAGCTCAGCAGTTTTATTACTTTGTAGCTTTTAATAACGTAATTCCAATGTCACTTCACGAAGAAACGTGAAAGAGTCAAGTTTATACATTCTAGTGATGATATTTCAGCTAAACCTAAAAGTGTTATAATTTCGGTCGGCGATAGGTAGTAAAGTAGTGCAGTGAAACAGTTATTTATACTAATTTCGGTCGATGATAGGTAGTGAAGTAGTGCAGTGGAACAGCGCCCAGACCAAACACTCGATGATATCTTAATCAAGGTAAGCTCATATGTTGCACGATCTCGAAGTATTATTGGACGGCCTACTCCACCGAGAGTGGATGAGGCGAACGGAGTGAGCCTCAGAAACGGAAGGTGTAACTTTTTGGAATAAAAAATTATAAAATGTATGTTTTTCTTTGAATTCAAGCATTATCACAATGTCACTCACATTGTCAATAACTGGAAATTCGTCAACGTTATCTACATACTATCCAAATACATTGCAACTAGATGGTGCTTATGAGTGTGCCTTATTGCAATTTTCAACATTTAATTCAATTCCAAATGTTGACAAAAGTAATAATAAGTTTTATTATGGCTCTAACGAAGTTATTGAAATACCGGAAGGCACTTATGAATTGCAAGATATCAGTGATTATTTAAAAACTGAAATAAATTATGCAACTATAAAACTACTGTGCAATAACAATACGTTAAAAACTACTATTTTCTGTACAAAAGACATTGATTTTAACAAAGAAGGCTCTTTCAGAAGACTGTTAGGATTTAATAAGCAGATTTTAAAAGGTAATAAATGGCATGTATCACAGTTCCCAGTCAACATTTTACCTACGACCGTGATCAGGGTTGAATGTGATATCGTTAGTGGGTCGTTTATAAACAACGAACCAAGTCACATCATTCACGAATTTGCACTCAACGTGCCACCTGGATACAGGATCATAGAAATACCGAAGAACGCAATATACTTTCCGATAAATCAAAACAATATAAGCTGTATTCATATTAAGCTATTAGATATAAGGAATCGCTTAATAAATTTACGTGGTGAAGAAGTGCAGCTGTATTTGCATCTCAGACGAAAAAATGATTGACTACAATAAATATGTACCTCAACAAGTAAAAAATATCAGTTCTACTCGAGCTATCCGCCATACAAGACCCCGCTCTAAGAAGAAAATAAAATTAACCAAAGACAATAAAGCATTCCTGAAAGCAATCGGATTACTAGAATGAATATCTTAGACGTTTTATCCACTCCGACTTACGACACCACGATAGAAGGCATAGAATTTCATTCTTACAAACCCTACGTAACAAGTTTTAATAGAAATGATGAAATACGTATACCTATCAACCAACAGGACCTGTACATATTACCGTCAGCTAGCACTTTATATTTGGAAGGAACCGTTATAGTCAGCAAAAAGGATCCGAAAGACAAAGCTACTAGTGTCCAATTCACCAACAATGCTCTACTTTACCTATTTCAAGATATTAGGTATGAGCTAAATGGAGTAGAGATAGATAAAATAAAAAATGCTGGTATAACTACAACCATGAAATCGTTAATATCAATGAATGAGAGTGAATCAAAGATGTCTAACGCCTGGGGTTGGAATATCGACGGTGTAAAAAATATTAACGAAGGAAGTTTTTCTGCTTCTATCCCACTTCGCAATATCCTCGGTTTTGCGGAAGATTTAAAAAAAGTCGTTATAAATAGTAGACACGAACTGGTACTGTTACGAAGTAACACTAATTTAAACGCTGTAAAACTTAACCCTGGGGAAGTAGTGGATGACATTCACATCAACAAAATCATATGGCGTGTACCACATGTTAAAGTATCAGACAAGGAAAAAATTTCTTTGCTTAAAGTGTTAGAAAAAGATCGACCGCTTCAGATGATTTACCGAAATTGGGATCTGTACGAAT
Source organism: Plagodis dolabraria (assembly GCA_963854805.1). Lineage (NCBI taxonomy): Eukaryota > Metazoa > Arthropoda > Insecta > Lepidoptera > Geometridae > Plagodis > Plagodis dolabraria. The sequence continues at coordinate 1,255,080 of OY978469.1, read as the reverse complement.
ATCCAGCTTTACCTAAAACTACAAAGCATACATGGTCTATCAAAACTGCATCTCAAATCGAAAAACCAAGATACGTCATTATAGGTTTACAGACAAATAGGAAAAATAGTGCAAGTTCTGACATGTCTCAATTCGATCACTGCAATGTTCGTGACGTAAAAGTGTACCTTAATTCAACTTATTTTCCATATGAAAGTCTTAACGCGAATTTCGCTAATAACAGGATTGCTTTATTATATGAGCAATATATCAGATTTCAACAGTCGTATTACGGACGTTGTCCACAACCGTTGTTAAGTGAGAAACAGTTTAAAGATTTAGCACCGCTGTTTGTGGTTGATTGCTCTAGACAAGCAGAGAATCTAAAGACGGGTCCTGTTGTAGATGTAAGAGTAGAAATTGAGAGTGATTCGGAACTACCAGATCAGACAGCCGCTTATTGTCTCATTCTGAACGACTGCATTGTTGAATACAAACCATTAAGTAGCATCGTAAAGAAGATATCATGAACGTAGATACCATCATAGTTGACCTCCAAGGATTTAAAGATATTCAAAATAATTTTATCGTGAAGGAAGTGGCCATTGTAAGTCAGGAGCTTACACAAACATTCTTAGTAAAACCACCATATTCGTTTCATTATTTGTCTGATGAAGAAAAGAAGCAAGTAAGATGGTTAGAAAGAAATCGAGGAATTTACTGGAGTGAGGGTTACATAGATTATAGAGAATTTCTACGTGTTGTAGTATTATATCTCGAGAATAAAAAAATAATGACAAAGGGTTTGGAAAAAATACAGTGGATTAAAGAATTGTGTACAAAGTGTGAAGTGATTGATATTGGTGAAAAGGGATGTCCTAATCTTCCAACATTAAAAAAAAAAATTTTAAAAAATAAAACTGACTTTAACTGTGTGCATCATAAAATTAACTGTGCATTAAATAATGCTATATGCATTAAAAAATGGTGTTTTGATAATCACACGTATATGTTTGATTTGTTTAGAAAAAATAAAACATAATTGATTTATAACTAATAGCAGTTTTATTTATTATATCATCATACCTATACACTAAACATACAGTGTACATATTTCATTATCATAAAACTTAATAACAAGAAATTAAATACTTATATACTTAAACTACTTACTGCATAAATTTAAACATTTTGATTACATCTAAATTCTTAATTATTTACAGTAAATGAAATTAAAATAGTAACATTTCTTATACCAACACACCTTTAATATTTACACATAACTAGAGTCTTCACATAGTTTTTTCGATATTTTGTTCACTAATCTTTCTGCCTCATCCATAATGTTGTCCACTGATTCACTCACTACGTATTGCGCACTGATCAGTATATTATTATCATCTCCACTGAGGTCTACCACTTGTATTTGAAGGAGTCTTAAGCCTTTTTTCTTTTGATTATTAATCACGTAAGACAGATGACTATTAAGTTGCTTCCGTTTTTGAGGCTCTCGCCTCGTCCTTGATTTTTTATTGACCGGTTCGTCTTGTGGTTCAGGAATATGCCAGCTTGGATTTGGGCTCGGAAATCTTTGACCATACTGAGAGAAAATTATATCAGGTGAATCATTCATTATTGTTGATAATCTGAAACAATAATAGAAATTATTTATTTGTACATATAAAAGGTAATCCTATAATCATAAGATTCGTGAAATATGTATAGGTACTTACGATTTATTAAATCGATGTGATCACCACAACAAGCACCAGCTTAATGATTAATAAACTAATCGGCGAATGCATAGTGTAACATAAAACTTATGACACAATTTGATGTTTCCTTCCAACAAGTTTGAACTTGTTTCTCGAGCACAATGAGTGTTGAAAACACCTGACTAATATTATATTTCAAAACTTTATATGTTTTGTATGGCAGTTACTTACTGAGAAAAATTATATCATGTTTTGACAGGTTTGTAAATTATACAACAGGTTTCAACTTGTCTTTGTAAGTGATATATTTCAAAAACTTTATAACCTTATTTTATACCAGTTAATTACTGATTAACAATATCATCGTATGTCAACAGGTTAAAGCTTGTAAATCCTTCGACAAGTTTGAACTTCTTTCTATATATTTTGTATAGGTACCAGTTAAACACTGAGATACAATAATATCAACAGGTTTGAACATGAATGCCAGTTAATTACTGAAAACAATAACATTATGTTTTAACAGGTTACCTTTTTATTGAATGTACGACTGGCTTCTATTTGGTATAGTACATTCATAGACGTGGTAGGTAGGTATTACTTAAATGGATAAAAATAAAAGAGTCTATATATTCACACAAATGTATTTATTTTCACATAAAACTTACAATTTATTTTACTACACAGCTATTTTTAATATCTTTAAATAATATTTACGTTACATTAGCACATAGTATTCTATAACTATTTATTACTCTGTATACAGTAGAAACATTTAATTTATAACTAATAATTTAGAAATATATAGATACATTACTTTAATATAGATGCATTACCCCAAGCTAAAGTAGATACTTTATCAGGTAATAGCAAACGTTTATCGTCATTGCTAGAAAGTGCTATTTTATTAACACTCTGTGTAAATATTTCATGTTTGATTGACCTAAAGAGTAAATTTTTCTTGCGGATGACATTACAATTATACAAAACATTTTTATAATCTATCATATGTAAATTTTTCGTTACACTTTTTTTTGTTCCCTTTGCTTTCTTTATTGTTTTGTCTAAAGTTTTTATACAGTATAGCTTTGAACGCAGTCCTACAAATTCTTTAATTATTTTACCTCCCATTTCGTCCTTAAAGAGCCCAGGTACTTTTTTATTAATAATTGGCAGGCCAAACTTGTTATCAGAATTGTAATTGCTAGTATCAAAATATTTAAGGAAATAATTTTTAATATCTTTGTAAAAGTCATTCGTATTTACATTATAAACAAGACTATCAGTGTCAGTATAGCATAATTCAACATTATTGCCATAAAATGATTTTATAGTAGAATAGTGAAAATCGTACATATGACTCTTTGATAATTCTAACACAGCGAAACCTATGTATATCGGTTTATTAAGAATAACACGCGAAGGTTTCATTTGTATTGCTACCAAATCATCTGAAAATACTGAAGCACTATGAAAATATGGGCTGGCGATTAGTTTTTCAGCACATGTTGATTTCTTGGTCTTATTTTTTAAATCATGCCATTTGTTTACTAACTTTAAATCAATTTTATGCTCATTGTTTTCTAGAGTTTTACCAAAAATACTGTTGTTTAGTAATTTAAAAAAATCTTGTTCAAACTGTGACTCGGCTTTTTGACGTAAATGAGTATTAAGATCAATATATTTTTTTAAATAATTACTTTGCTTAAAAACGATAGCGCGATGGATCTTTTTCAATATTAAACCGTGACGTATGCATGTTTTTAAATGAGTATAATGAATAACATAGTGGTATTTATCATACAAGTTTGGTATTAGTTTTTTATTCTTACCACCAGGGGGCAAGCACTTTTCTGGACAAAATGGAAAGTCATTGTGTTCAGTGTGTAAATTCTCAGGGTATGTTAAATCAACTTCGAGAATATATCCATATTCCGCGTTATCACTAATATCAGTCAAGTTCAAATGTAAATTATCTATTTCATTGCTCGACATAAATCTAAAATCTGAATACGGCAAATATTGACACATGCTATGTCCATATAAATTGTTACAGTCTAAATAAACGATGAATGAATTTTGACGAGTCTGATCGTAAGTATCTAAATATTTGTGATTGGCTTTTACGTGTCGTTTGAAACACATACAAATACCTCCGCGAATACCTTTTTGTATCATTCTAAAAATTTCTACATCGCTAATAAGGTCTAATTTAACGCTTGTTTTCAAAAGCATTGCATCGAACGATAGACTTGGTGCTGTCAGGTAAAATGCCGGATCAAGATTATAATACCGTTTGCAAGTTTTTCTAAAACTTTCAAACACGTCTGCGAGCAATAACACATCGGTTTTAAGATATAAATCTGTGTACATACCCATATTTTTTATATCAAACTCTAACCAAATGGAATGCGCGTGTGCATAGTCGTCCTCAGTGATAAGCTCATTTGTCAAGGAGTTATAAAAATTAGTTTTGCTGGGCAAACACGTATCTTTATAACGGTTCAATTGTGACATATAATCATACGGATATATTCCTTTTCGAGTAAGGAGCTCAAATTGTCTTGTATCAGGAAAATACGATTTGAGTAATTTAAACTCTTGTTTTTTCATTGTATTAACAAATTTTTCTAAACTAGTCCCTTAAAACTTGAAAGAATCTACAAAGCGAACCTTTATACTTTCTTCTTTCGAAATAGGAATGAACTTTGTGAGCGAAATATAGTTTTCTTTTGTTTTAGGTATTACTTTTAAAGACCCAGGAGCTTTGCCTAATTCTTTAATGAAAAGGTGACAGTCATAACCTGATAAATTATGAAAAAACACTGGTAAAAATGTAGGCAATTTATATTGCAAGTTACAATAACTATGAGCCGTGCCGCGATATTTACCGGTCAAATGACAGTGGTCTCGGACCTTATCACCAAACAATAAATTCTCACAAATATGACAAGTAACCGAGTTATCAAAGTCATGAGCATTAGTATCGGTGTAAATCATAGGAACTTGTTTTTTAAAAATATTGTAAATTTTTTTTGCATCTTTATAAATAGAATTTACAAATTTTGATATGCAATCCAAACCACGGTAAGAGACGTACCTATTGTATTGTTTGTCTAGCGCACACGTAATATGATAAGCAAAAGCGATAGGCACATGTCGTTGACGTGTTACCGTATGCGATTTACTCGGATCAGGGTCACAGGAGTGAAATCGTTCTAGCATTGTTTCAAAGTCTGCGTATATAACAAATGGTACAGTTTGCTTTCTGCTAAAATTTTTAAATTGTATAAATGAGCCCTTCGGGGGTAGTTCCGTAGCGACACCTCCACAACTATGTGAATCAAGGGCATCGTATGTATTAAAAAATATTAAACACACATCACAAAAATGCAATTTACCGTAATGTTTTGTGATTTGATTTTTAACAAGTCGCGGTAAATCTTTAATTAGACAGTAATGTGACAAATCATTGCTTTCTAGATAAAGTAAATGAATAACATTTTTCTTTAAATTATTTGATTTATAATGCGGTCCCACTACAGTATATTTTTTTAACCCATAGATATAAACACAAATTTCAGGATTATTTACTTCAAACTTAGCAATATCTGAGAAAGTTAATGGAAATTGTATGCCTTCTATATTTAACACATCCCGAAAATCAGGGTAAGACGATACTCTTTCAGGATGACTTTTGGCTGGGTATAACGCTGCAACGACTGACCATAAAAAGCAATAATCATCCTTATTTCGAATATTTACACAAGCTTTTTTAGATTTTATAGTAGCCGGTAACTCGATAAAGCCTGAACCATGAAAAGGTTGATATTTGTTAATATTTACTTCTAAGTGTGAGCTACTTAAGAATGTCCAACCACTATCGCGATCCTGAAATTCTTCAATCTTTTTTGTTAAAATGTTTTTAACTTGAGATATTAAGGGTTCGTATTCATAGTTTTGATGAAGTGTATAATTTTTTGTAAAGAAGGATTTCATCTCTTGAGAGTCATTTTTAAACATTAAAAACAAAGCAAAATATTCAAAGTTAATTTTCACGCATATATGTTGTTTAAGAGACAAGGTTATTAATGACCTAATCTTTTCATGAATGTTATTTAAAAATGAAATCGAAGAACAGTTTTCATATTGATTTACAATTCTATAGGACGCAATGCGGTTTCGAAATGCAGAATTTATTAATTCAACACCATCACAGAAATAAGAAATACTTTTATTCTTGTGATTAGTACTACGTAAGTGACCTACCCAGTGCTTGCGCTCAACAGATGTATTACAGATAGTACAGAAAGGCATTTTAGATGGACGAAAATGGGATTAGAATAACTTATTAAGTATCTCAATAAAAGTACAGTGCTACACAATAAAAAAGAATGATGTAATTGATTTAATAATATCGCAAAAAGAACAAATTACCTAATCTATTTAAAATCAATATTATCGCTAAAGTACGTAGGCTCTGTGTTATTAAATAAAAAAAAAAAAAAAAAAAAAAAAAAAAAAAAAAGGATGATGTAATTGATCTAATAATATCGCAAAAAGAACAAATTACCTAATCTATTTAAAATTAATATTATCGCTAAAGTACGCAGGCTCTGTGTTATTAAATAAATCATGTGCTCTTTGCATGAATTTTTGCAGCGCATTCCACTGCACAGAGCCTCGGTCTAATTGAACTTTTAACGCTACTAAGGCCTTTCTCCACTGATCTTCGCGAGGGATGGAGATCACGTCGCTCTTAGCGTAAACTTTGATGTCTACGTAAAATTCTCCTGACAAAACCGCTTGTCTTCTCACCTTCCCGTTATCGACGTGGGCCACGAGAGACGAGCCGAGATCACTGCGTGTAGTAGGGGGTCGCTCCATATCCACTTCTAGGCCGAAGAGATCAGTGGGCTTATTTCCATTGTCAGAGTTTTTTCTGTAAATAAAAATAATAAATTACTACCTATTGCAAAAGAGCCTTAGGTTGAGATCTATAGATGTTTAATAATAGATTGAAATGGACTAAGTTAATTGACAGTTATTACCTAGGTATATTTTATTTAAAGTTTTAATGTTTATTTGTTACACTATATAATTAAGGTACTAGGTAATGTGTCCATGGATCAGGGTGAACAGTACTATTGTTCAATATTAAAACCAAAAATTACAAACTAATTACGTTCTAAATTTAGATCGGGTTGAAGCGCGGTCACGTGCTAGCTCTACGTACAATTTACTATATCAACAATTTAGCCCACTCGCCTGTGTGTCCCTACATAAACCCCTAACCTTTTTTTTTTTTTTTTTTTTTTTTCAAATAAGTTTTTTACAACAAACTTTATATAGTATCGTCTTAATTAAGTCTTATAAACTACCATAAAAATCGTTGTCACCCTACAACCTTGCTGGTTGAAGTCTACTAGAAGATCTACTACGCTATAAGTACTAACTAACACAGTTAAATTGTAGTTTCTATTATCTTGTACTTCGTACCTGGTAAAAGTACCATACACTACGAAACAGTAACTCAATTAAGACAATTCTTGAAAATGTGTATTTTCACTAATCTATGTTACTCATAACCATCTTATATATATATTATATATATATATATATATATATATATATATATATATATATATATATATATATATATATATATATATATATATATATATATATATATATATATACTCGTTTTAGCATAAAATTATAATCGCTTTAGTTTATTGACTTTAACATTTTTCCAATATGAAATTTATTAGTATACTACATCACTGGACACAAATAATATTAATTTACGTATAAAGTAGGTAATACAAAGCAAAACATTTTCAAAGTTAACACAAGTAATAGAATATACTCGATGAAATAAACTTACGTATAACTGAGATATTTGGTTCCCACTTTAACATATTGCATATGAATTCAAATTACAGCGTAAATACAACCTGTTGTGGATTTCGCGTGACATTAGCTACTTCCACACATGGTTTATCGTTTATTTGTCCTCAGAGACGTTTTAAGCAATTACTATCTCCTTACTGAATGTTTTACCCATGATTAACCTTAGTGGTTTAACGTTGAAATAACTATATTACCTACTAAAAGTTTTGTACAAAAAGAGAATCTTTAATATTTGTTATGTGTTTTAAATCGGAGTAGAAGACTTATATGTATAATTGTAACGGACTATATCTAATACTGGAAATGTAAGTAATGTAAGTAAATTAAATGTAAGTAAATTACCTTAATTTTGACTCGTGAGGCTTGGAAACGGTGACACTGTTGGATGTACTCGTAGCTTGTGAATCGGTCACTTTGCGTTTCGTCGCCCTTTTCTTCAGCTGCTTTGCTTGCGGCGGTGCTTCAACCACTACGGAACGGCTGTTGTGAGAATATTCGCTTTCGGAGGTAGACCTGCAAATAAGACACAAAGATTAATAATTTATAAAACACCAACTTTGTCTGCGACCTAATCCTGATATCACGAGAAAAGATAACCTATATGTTTCATTAAAATCTGTACAAATATATTGTTAAACATCCAAACATTGCACTTATAATGTTAATAAAGATTGATACAATCACTAAGTATTGTTAATAACTTAGTTAATGATTAGGATTGTTATTCATTATATTCATGCTGTCTTTGTTCGTTTCCTACTTGTGTACTTGGACACGTTGTCAAGGTTGTGGGAATACATTTATGATGATTCGAGCATTTTGCGGTCTATATTAAAACATTACTACGTAGCCTTTAAATGAAATCTTTCAATGTTCGAAATATGATTTAATCTATATAAATAAAGTATTATAGGTACATGTAGATAAAACAAAATTGTATTATTAACACAATTTACAACTGGAGAACGGTTGGATAGGTCCTTTATTTATTTGTATGATTCCTGTCCTCATCAAATAGGTACTAAAGACAAAAATAACTATAGTAAAAATGATACAATTTAATTGTAACTTTAACGCGTACGAAGTCGTGGACAAACACTAGTTCATATATTACGCTTAGGTAATTATGTTTTATGAACAAGTACACGGGTATCTATTTCAAAGAAGTTGCGGCGATTATTGGCGGCTTTGAATATACGAAAGTGTTATATTTCATTACTCAAAAAAAGTCAATTTGACGGAATCGATGGGAAAGATTTAATTTAAATGGTCGTAACCGACAATAATTACTCACGATTATTTAAAACAAAGAACTTTAAGTATATTTTCAAAGTAACATAGTTTTGCTGAATGGACGATTTCTCTATATAAAAACTCGATCAATTTGGTTTGAAAAATTACTTTACTCCTTTGTCTTAACGTGACAACTACGGATCCTGGTTTCTGCCCGCTGCCACCGGCTGGATATACTTGCTGCTACGCGCTTTAAAACTGTTGAAACCTACAACGAAAATGTAAGTAAGTGCTATCTATCTAAATAATCATGTTTGTGGTTTAATGAATAACAATCCTAATCATTAACTAAGTTATTAACAATACTTAGTGATTGTATCAATCTTTATTAACATTATAAGTGCAATGTTTGGATGTTTAAAAATATATTTGTACAGATTTTAATGAAACATATAGGTTATCTTTTCTCGTGATATCAGGATTAGGTCGCAGACAAAGTTGGTGTTTTATAAATTATTAATCTTTGTGTCTTATTTGCAGGTCTACCTCCGAAAGCGAATATTCTCACAACAGCCGTTCCGTAGTGGTTGAAGCACCGCCGCAAGCAAAGCAGCTGAAGAAAAGGGCGACGAAACGCAAAGTGACCGATTCACAAGCTACGAGTACATCCAACAGTGTCACCGTTTCCAAGCCTCACGAGTCAAAATTAAGGTAATTTACTTACATTTAATTTACTTACATTACTTACATTTCCAGTATTAGATATAGTCCGTTACAATTATACATATAAGTCTTCTACTCCGATTTAAAACACATAACAAATATTAAAGATTCTCTTTTTGTACAAAACTTTTAGTAGGTAATATAGTTATTTCAACGTTAAACCACTAAGGTTAATCATGGGTAAAACATTCAGTAAGGAGATAGTAATTGCTTAAAACGTCTCTGAGGACAAATAAACGATAAACCATGTGTGGAAGTAGCTAATGTCACGCGAAATCCACAACAGGTTGTATTTACGCTGTAATTTGAATTCATATGCAATATGTTAAAGTGGGAACCAAATATCTCAGTTATACGTAAGTTTATTTCATCGAGTATATTCTATTACTTGTGTTAACTTTGAAAATGTTTTGCTTTGTATTACCTACTTTATACGTAAATTAATATTATTTGTGTCCAGTGATGTAGTATACTAATAAATTTCATATTGGAAAAATGTTAAAGTCAATAAACTAAAGCGATTATAATTTTATGCTAAAACGAGTATATATATATATATAATATATATATAAGATGGTTATGAGTAACATAGATTAGTGAAAATACACATTTTCAAGAATTGTCTTAATTGAGTTACTGTTTCGTAGTGTATGGTACTTTTACCAGGTACGAAGTACAAGATAATAGAAACTACAATTTTACTGTGTTAGTTAGTACTTATAGCGTAGTAGATCTTCTAGTAGACTTCAACCAGCAAGGTTGTAGGGTGACAACGATTTTTATGGTAGTTTATAAGACTTAATTAAGACGATACTATATAAAGTTTGTTGTAAAAAACTTATTTGAAAAAAAAAAAAAAAAAAAAAGGTTAGGGGTTTATGTAGGGACACACAGGCGAGTGGGCTAAATTGTTGATATAGTAAATTGTACGTAGAGCTAGCACGTGACCGCGCTTCAACCCGATCTAAATTTAGAACGTAATTAGTTTGTAATTTTTGGTTTTAATATTGAACAATAGTACTGTTCACCCTGATCCATGGACACATTACCTAGTACCTTAATTATATAGTGTAACAAATAAACATTAAAACTTTAAATAAAATATACCTAGGTAATAACTGTCAATTAACTTAGTCCATTTCAATCTATTATTAAACATCTATAGATCTCAACCTAAGGCTCTTTTGCAATAGGTAGTAATTTATTATTTTTATTTACAGAAAAAACTCTGACAATGGAAATAAGCCCACTGATCTCTTCGGCCTAGAAGTGGATGTGGAGCGACCCCCTACTACACGCAGTGATCTCGGCTCGTCTCTCGTGGCCCACGTCGATAACGGGAAGGTGAGAAGACAAGCGGTTTTGTCAGGAGAATTTTACGTAGACATCAAAGTTTACGCTAAGAGCGACGTGATCTCCATCCCTCGCGAAGATCAGTGGAGAAAGGCCTTAGTAGCGTTAAAAGTTCAATTAGACCGAGGCTCTGTGCAGTGGAATGCGCTGCAAAAATTCATGCAAAGAGCACATGATTTATTTAATAACACAGAGCCTGCGTACTTTAGCGATAATATTAATTTTAAATAGATTAGGTAATTTGTTCTTTTTGCGATATTATTAAATCAATTACATCATTCTTTTTTATTGTGTAGCACTGTACTTTTATTGAGATACTTAATAAGTTATTCTAATCCCATTTTCGTCCATCTAAAATGCCTTTCTGTACTATCTGTAATACATCTGTTGAGCGCAAGCACTGGGTAGGTCACTTACGTAGTACTAATCACAAGAATAAAAGTATTTCTTATTTCTGTGATGGTGTTGAATTAATAAATTCTGCATTTCGAAACCGCATTGCGTCCTATAGAATTGTAAATCAATATGAAAACTGTTCTTCGATTTCATTTTTAAATAACATTCATGAAAAGATTAGGTCATTAATAACCTTGTCTCTTAAACAACATATATGCGTGAAAATTAACTTTGAATATTTTGCTTTGTTTTTAATGTTTAAAAATGACTCTCAAGAGATGAAATCCTTCTTTACAAAAAATTATACACTTCATCAAAACTATGAATACGAACCCTTAATATCTCAAGTTAAAAACATTTTAACAAAAAAGATTGAAGAATTTCAGGATCGCGATAGTGGTTGGACATTCTTAAGTAGCTCACACTTAGAAGTAAATATTAACAAATATCAACCTTTTCATGGTTCAGGCTTTATCGAGTTACCGGCTACTATAAAATCTAAAAAAGCTTGTGTAAATATTCGAAATAAGGATGATTATTGCTTTTTATGGTCAGTCGTTGCAGCGTTATACCCAGCCAAAAGTCATCCTGAAAGAGTATCGTCTTACCCTGATTTTCGGGATGTGTTAAATATAGAAGGCATACAATTTCCATTAACTTTCTCAGATATTGCTAAGTTTGAAGTAAATAATCCTGAAATTTGTGTTTATATCTATGGGTTAAAAAAATATACTGTAGTGGGACCGCATTATAAATCAAATAATTTAAAGAAAAATGTTATTCATTTACTTTATCTAGAAAGCAATGATTTGTCACATTACTGTCTAATTAAAGATTTACCGCGACTTGTTAAAAATCAAATCACAAAACATTACGGTAAATTGCATTTTTGTGATGTGTGTTTAATATTTTTTAATACATACGATGCCCTTGATTTACATAGTTGTGGAGGTGTCGCTACGGAACTACCCCCGAAGGGCTCATTTATACAATTTAAAAATTTTAGCAGAAAGCAAACTGTACCATTTGTTATATACGCAGACTTTGAAACAATGCTAGAACGATTTCACTCCTGTGACCCTGATCCGAGTAAATCGCATACGGTAACACGTCAACGACATGTGCCTATCGCTTTTGCTTATCATATTACGTGTGCGCTAGACAAACAATACAATAGGTACGTCTCTTACCGTGGTTTGGATTGCATATCAAAATTTGTAAATTCTATTTATAAAGATGCAAAAAAAATTTACAATATTTTTAAAAAACAAGTTCCTATGATTTACACCGATACTAATGCTCATGACTTTGATAACTCGGTTACTTGTCATATTTGTGAGAATTTATTGTTTGGTGATAAGGTCCGAGACCACTGTCATTTGACCGGTAAATATCGCGGCACGGCTCATAGTTATTGTAACTTGCAATATAAATTGCCTACATTTTTACCAGTGTTTTTTCATAATTTATCAGGTTATGACTGTCACCTTTTCATTAAAGAATTAGGCAAAGCTCCTGGGTCTTTAAAAGTAATACCTAAAACAAAAGAAAACTATATTTCGCTCACAAAGTTCATTCCTATTTCGAAAGAAGAAAGTATAAAGGTTCGCTTTGTAGATTCTTTCAAGTTTTTAGGGACTAGTTTAGAAAAATTAGTTAATACAATGAAAAAACAAGAGTTTAAATTACTCAAATCGTATTTTCCTGATACAAGACAATTTGAGCTCCTTACTCGAAAAGGAATATATCCGTATGATTATATGTCACAATTGAACCGTTATAAAGATACGTGTTTGCCCAGCAAAACTAATTTTTATAACTCCTTGACAAATGAGCTTATCACTGAGGACGACTATGCACACGCGCATTCCATTTGGTTAGAGTTTGATATAAAAAATATGGGTATGTACACAGATTTATATCTTAAAACCGATGTGTTATTGCTCGCAGACGTGTTTGAAAGTTTTAGAAAAACTTGCAAACGGTATTATAATCTTGATCCGGCATTTTACCTGACAGCACCAAGTCTATCGTTCGATGCAATGCTTTTGAAAACAAGCGTTAAATTAGACCTTATTAGCGATGTAGAAATTTTTAGAATGATACAAAAAGGTATTCGCGGAGGTATTTGTATGTGTTTCAAACGACACGTAAAAGCCAATCACAAATATTTAGATACTTACGATCAGACTCGTCAAAATTCATTCATCGTTTATTTAGACTGTAACAATTTATATGGACATAGCATGTGTCAATATTTGCCGTATTCAGATTTTAGATTTATGTCGAGCAATGAAATAGATAATTTACATTTGAACTTGACTGATATTAGTGATAACGCGGAATATGGATATATTCTCGAAGTTGATTTAACATACCCTGAGAATTTACACACTGAACACAATGACTTTCCATTTTGTCCAGAAAAGTGCTTGCCCCCTGGTGGTAAGAATAAAAAACTAATACCAAACTTGTATGATAAATACCACTATGTTATTCATTATACTCATTTAAAAACATGCATACGTCACGGTTTAATATTGAAAAAGATCCATCGCGCTATCGTTTTTAAGCAAAGTAATTATTTAAAAAAATATATTGATCTTAATACTCATTTACGTCAAAAAGCCGAGTCACAGTTTGAACAAGATTTTTTTAAATTACTAAACAACAGTATTTTTGGTAAAACTCTAGAAAACAATGAGCATAAAATTGATTTAAAGTTAGTAAACAAATGGCATGATTTAAAAAATAAGACCAAGAAATCAACATGTGCTGAAAAACTAATCGCCAGCCCATATTTTCATAGTGCTTCAGTATTTTCAGATGATTTGGTAGCAATACAAATGAAACCTTCGCGTGTTATTCTTAATAAACCGATATACATAGGTTTCGCTGTGTTAGAATTATCAAAGAGTCATATGTACGATTTTCACTATTCTACTATAAAACCATTTTATGGCAATAATGTTGAATTATGCTATACTGACACTGATAGTCTTGTTTATAATGTAAATACGAATGACTTTTACAAAGATATTAAAAATTATTTCCTTAAATATTTTGATACTAGCAATTACAATTCTGATAACAAGTTTGGCCTGCCAATTATTAATAAAAAAGTACCTGGGCTCTTTAAGGACGAAATGGGAGGTAAAATAATTAAAGAATTTGTAGGACTGCGTTCAAAGCTATACTGTATAAAAACTTTAGACAAAACAATAAAGAAAGCAAAGGGAACAAAAAAAAGTGTAACGAAAAATTTACATATGATAGATTATAAAAATGTTTTGTATAATTGTAATGTCATCCGCAAGAAAAATTTACTCTTTAGGTCAATCAAACATGAAATATTTACACAGAGTGTTAATAAAATAGCACTTTCTAGCAATGACGATAAACGTTTGCTATTACCTGATAAAGTATCTACTTTAGCTTGGGGTAATGCATCTATATTAAAGTAATGTATCTATATATTTCTAAATTATTAGTTATAAATTAAATGTTTCTACTGTATACAGAGTAATAAATAGTTATAGAATACTATGTGCTAATGTAACGTAAATATTATTTAAAGATATTAAAAATAGCTGTGTAGTAAAATAAATTGTAAGTTTTATGTGAAAATAAATACATTTGTGTGAATATATAGACTCTTTTATTTTTATCCATTTAAGTAATACCTACCTACCACGTCTATGAATGTACTATACCAAATAGAAGCCAGTCGTACATTCAATAAAAAGGTAACCTGTTAAAACATAATGTTATTGTTTTCAGTAATTAACTGGCATTCATGTTCAAACCTGTTGATATTATTGTATCTCAGTGTTTAACTGGTACCTATACAAAATATATAGAAAGAAGTTCAAACTTGTCGAAGGATTTACAAGCTTTAACCTGTTGACATACGATGATATTGTTAATCAGTAATTAACTGGTATAAAATAAGGTTATAAAGTTTTTGAAATATATCACTTACAAAGACAAGTTGAAACCTGTTGTATAATTTACAAACCTGTCAAAACATGATATAATTTTTCTCAGTAAGTAACTGCCATACAAAACATATAAAGTTTTGAAATATAATATTAGTCAGGTGTTTTCAACACTCATTGTGCTCGAGAAACAAGTTCAAACTTGTTGGAAGGAAACATCAAATTGTGTCATAAGTTTTATGTTACACTATGCATTCGCCGATTAGTTTATTAATCATTAAGCTGGTGCTTGTTGTGGTGATCACATCGATTTAATAAATCGTAAGTACCTATACATATTTCACGAATCTTATGATTATAGGATTACCTTTTATATGTACAAATAAATAATTTCTATTATTGTTTCAGATTATCAACAATAATGAATGATTCACCTGATATAATTTTCTCTCAGTATGGTCAAAGATTTCCGAGCCCAAATCCAAGCTGGCATATTCCTGAACCACAAGACGAACCGGTCAATAAAAAATCAAGGACGAGGCGAGAGCCTCAAAAACGGAAGCAACTTAATAGTCATCTGTCTTACGTGATTAATAATCAAAAGAAAAAAGGCTTAAGACTCCTTCAAATACAAGTGGTAGACCTCAGTGGAGATGATAATAATATACTGATCAGTGCGCAATACGTAGTGAGTGAATCAGTGGACAACATTATGGATGAGGCAGAAAGATTAGTGAACAAAATATCGAAAAAACTATGTGAAGACTCTAGTTATGTGTAAATATTAAAGGTGTGTTGGTATAAGAAATGTTACTATTTTAATTTCATTTACTGTAAATAATTAAGAATTTAGATGTAATCAAAATGTTTAAATTTATGCAGTAAGTAGTTTAAGTATATAAGTATTTAATTTCTTGTTATTAAGTTTTATGATAATGAAATATGTACACTGTATGTTTAGTGTATAGGTATGATGATATAATAAATAAAACTGCTATTAGTTATAAATCAATTATGTTTTATTTTTTCTAAACAAATCAAACATATACGTGTGATTATCAAAACACCATTTTTTAATACATATAGCATTATTTAATGCACAGTTAATTTTATGATGCACACAGTTAAAGTCAGTTTTATTTTTTAAAAATTTTTTTTTTAATGTTGGAAGATTAGGACATCCCTTTTCACCAATATCAATCACTTCACACTTTGTACACAATTCTTTAATCCACTGTATTTTTTCCAAACCCTTTGTCATTATTTTTTTATTCTCGAGATATAATACTACAACACGTAGAAATTCTCTATAATCTATGTAACCCTCACTCCAGTAAATTCCTCGATTTCTTTCTAACCATCTTACTTGCTTCTTTTCTTCATCAGACAAATAATGAAACGAATATGGTGGTTTTACTAAGAATGTTTGTGTAAGCTCCTGACTTACAATGGCCACTTCCTTCACGATAAAATTATTTTGAATATCTTTAAATCCTTGGAGGTCAACTATGATGGTATCTACGTTCATGATATCTTCTTTACGATGCTACTTAATGGTTTGTATTCAACAATGCAGTCGTTCAGAATGAGACAATAAGCGGCTGTCTGATCTGGTAGTTCCGAATCACTCTCAATTTCTACTCTTACATCTACAACAGGACCCGTCTTTAGATTCTCTGCTTGTCTAGAGCAATCAACCACAAACAGCGGTGCTAAATCTTTAAACTGTTTCTCACTTAACAACGGTTGTGGACAACGTCCGTAATACGACTGTTGAAATCTGATATATTGCTCATATAATAAAGCAATCCTGTTATTAGCGAAATTCGCGTTAAGACTTTCATATGGAAAATAAGTTGAATTAAGGTACACTTTTACGTCACGAACATTGCAGTGATCGAATTGAGACATGTCAGAACTTGCACTATTTTTCCTATTTGTCTGTAAACCTATAATGACGTATCTTGGTTTTTCGATTTGAGATGCAGTTTTGATAGACCATGTATGCTTTGTAGTTTTAGGTAAAGCTGGATATTCGTACAGATCCCAATTTCGGTAAATCATCTGAAGCGGTCGATCTTTTTCTAACACTTTAAGCAAAGAAATTTTTTCCTTGTCTGATACTTTAACATGTGGTACACGCCATATGA
Organism: Plagodis dolabraria; assembly: GCA_963854805.1. Classification (NCBI taxonomy): domain Eukaryota; kingdom Metazoa; phylum Arthropoda; class Insecta; order Lepidoptera; family Geometridae; genus Plagodis; species Plagodis dolabraria. Next base: position 1,237,680 of record OY978469.1, on the reverse strand, counting down.
TTTTGTTGATGTGAATGTCATCCACTACTTCCCCAGGGTTAAGTTTTACAGCGTTTAAATTAGTGTTACTTCGTAACAGTACCAGTTCGTGTCTACTATTTATAACGACTTTTTTTAAATCTTCCGCAAAACCGAGGATATTGCGAAGTGGGATAGAAGCAGAAAAACTTCCTTCGTTAATATTTTTTACACCGTCGATATTCCAACCCCAGGCGTTAGACATCTTTGATTCACTCTCATTCATTGATATTAACGATTTCATGGTTGTAGTTATACCAGCATTTTTTATTTTATCTATCTCTACTCCATTTAGCTCATACCTAATATCTTGAAATAGGTAAAGTAGAGCATTGTTGGTGAATTGGACACTAGTAGCTTTGTCTTTCGGATCCTTTTTGCTGACTATAACGGTTCCTTCCAAATATAAAGTGCTAGCTGACGGTAATATGTACAGGTCCTGTTGGTTGATAGGTATACGTATTTCATCATTTCTATTAAAACTTGTTACGTAGGGTTTGTAAGAATGAAATTCTATGCCTTCTATCGTGGTGTCGTAAGTCGGAGTGGATAAAACGTCTAAGATATTCATTCTAGTAATCCGATTGCTTTCAGGAATGCTTTATTGTCTTTGGTTAATTTTATTTTCTTCTTAGAGCGGGGTCTTGTATGGCGGATAGCTCGAGTAGAACTGATATTTTTTACTTGTTGAGGTACATATTTATTGTAGTCAATCATTTTTTCGTCTGAGATGCAAATACAGCTGCACTTCTTCACCACGTAAATTTATTAAGCGATTCCTTATATCTAATAGCTTAATATGAATACAGCTTATATTGTTTTGATTTATCGGAAAGTATATTGCGTTCTTCGGTATTTCTATGATCCTGTATCCAGGTGGCACGTTGAGTGCAAATTCGTGAATGATGTGACTTGGTTCGTTGTTTATAAACGACCCACTAACGATATCACATTCAACCCTGATCACGGTCGTAGGTAAAATGTTGACTGGGAACTGTGATACATGCCATTTATTACCTTTTAAAATCTGCTTATTAAATCCTAACAGTCTTCTGAAAGAGCCTTCTTTGTTAAAATCAATGTCTTTTGTACAGAAAATAGTAGTTTTTAACGTATTGTTATTGCACAGTAGTTTTATAGTTGCATAATTTATTTCAGTTTTTAAATAATCACTGATATCTTGCAATTCATAAGTGCCTTCCGGTATTTCAATAACTTCGTTAGAGCCATAATAAAACTTATTATTACTTTTGTCAACATTTGGAATTGAATTAAATGTTGAAAATTGCAATAAGGCACACTCATAAGCACCATCTAGTTGCAATGTATTTGGATAGTATGTAGATAACGTTGACGAATTTCCAGTTATTGACAATGTGAGTGACATTGTGATAATGCTTGAATTCAAAGAAAAACATACATTTTATAATTTTTTATTCCAAAAAGTTACACCTTCCGTTTCTGAGGCTCACTCCGTTCGCCTCATCCACTCTCGGTGGAGTAGGCCGTCCAATAATACTTCGAGATCGTGCAACATATGAGCTTACCTTGATTAAGATATCATCGAGTGTTTGGTCTGGGCGCTGTTCCACTGCACTACTTCACTACCTATCATCGACCGAAATTAGTATAAATAACTGTTTCACTGCACTACTTTACTACCTATCGCCGACCGAAATTATAACACTTTTAGGTTTAGCTGAAATATCATCACTAGAATGTATAAACTTGACTCTTTCACGTTTCTTCGTGAAGTGACATTGGAATTACGTTATTAAAAGCTACAAAGTAATAAAACTGCTGAGCTGCATAATGTACATTTCTAAGTATTGCACGGGTCGTATTGTATGTTGCTTGTGTACTGTGCATGTGTGTGTCAAGGTTGTGGGAATACATTTATGATGATTCGAGCATTTTGCGGTCTATATTAAAACATTACTACGTAGCCTTTAAATGAAATCTTTCAATGTTCGAAATATGATTTAATCTATATAAATAAAGTATTATAGGTACATGTAGATAAAACAAAATTGTATTATTAACACAATTTACAACTGGAGAACGGTTGGATAGGTCCTTTATTTATTTGTATGATTCCTGTCCTCATCAAATAGGTACTAAAGACAAAAATAACTATAGTAAAAATGATACAATTTAATTGTAACTTTAACGCGTACGAAGTCGTGGACAAACACTAGTTCATATATTACGCTTAGGTAATTATGTTTTATGAACAAGTACACGGGTATCTATTTCAAAGAAGTTGCGGCGATTATTGGCGGCTTTGAATATACGAAAGTGTTATATTTCATTACTCAAAAAAAGTCAATTTGACGGAATCGATGGGAAAGATTTAATTTAAATGGTCGTAACCGACAATAATTACTCACGATTATTTAAAACAAAGAACTTTAAGTATATTTTCAAAGTAACATAGTTTTGCTGAATGGACGATTTCTCTATATAAAAACTCGATCAATTTGGTTTGAAAAATTACTTTACTCCTTTGTCTTAACGTGACAACTACGGATCCTGGTTTCTGCCCGCTGCCACCGGCTGGATATACTTGCTGCTACGCGCTTTAAAACTGTTGAAACCTACAACGAAAATGTAAGTAAGTGCTATCTATCTAAATAATCATGTTTGTGGTTTAATGAATAACAATCCTAATCATTAACTAAGTTATTAACAATACTTAGTGATTGTATCAATCTTTATTAACATTATAAGTGCAATGTTTGGATGTTTAAAAATATATTTGTACAGATTTTAATGAAACATATAGGTTATCTTTTCTCGTGATATCAGGATTAGGTCGCAGACAAAGTTGGTGTTTTATAAATTATTAATCTTTGTGTCTTATTTGCAGGTCTACCTCCGAAAGCGAATATTCTCACAACAGCCGTTCCGTAGTGGTTGAAGCACCGCCGCAAGCAAAGCAGCTGAAGAAAAGGGCGACGAAACGCAAAGTGACCGATTCACAAGCTACGAGTACATCCAACAGTGTCACCGTTTCCAAGCCTCACGAGTCAAAATTAAGGTAATTTACTTACATTTAATTTACTTACATTACTTACATTTCCAGTATTAGATATAGTCCGTTACAATTATACATATAAGTCTTCTACTCCGATTTAAAACACATAACAAATATTAAAGATTCTCTTTTTGTACAAAACTTTTAGTAGGTAATATAGTTATTTCAACGTTAAACCACTAAGGTTAATCATGGGTAAAACATTCAGTAAGGAGATAGTAATTGCTTAAAACGTCTCTGAGGACAAATAAACGATAAACCATGTGTGGAAGTAGCTAATGTCACGCGAAATCCACAACAGGTTGTATTTACGCTGTAATTTGAATTCATATGCAATATGTTAAAGTGGGAACCAAATATCTCAGTTATACGTAAGTTTATTTCATCGAGTATATTCTATTACTTGTGTTAACTTTGAAAATGTTTTGCTTTGTATTACCTACTTTATACGTAAATTAATATTATTTGTGTCCAGTGATGTAGTATACTAATAAATTTCATATTGGAAAAATGTTAAAGTCAATAAACTAAAGCGATTATAATTTTATGCTAAAACGAGTATATATATATATATATATATATATATATATATATATATATATATATATATATAATATATATATAAGATGGTTATGAGTAACATAGATTAGTGAAAATACACATTTTCAAGAATTGTCTTAATTGAGTTACTGTTTCGTAGTGTATGGTACTTTTACCAGGTACGAAGTACAAGATAATAGAAACTACAATTTAACTGTGTTAGTTAGTACTTATAGCGTAGTAGATCTTCTAGTAGACTTCAACCAGCAAGGTTGTAGGGTGACAACGATTTTTATGGTAGTTTATAAGACTTAATTAAGACGATACTATATAAAGTTTGTTGTAAAAAACTTATTTGAAAAAAAAAAAAAAAAAAAAAAAAGGTTAGGGGTTTATGTAGGGACACACAGGCGAGTGGGCTAAATTGTTGATATAGTAAATTGTACGTAGAGCTAGCACGTGACCGCGCTTCAACCCGATCTAAATTTAGAACGTAATTAGTTTGTAATTTTTGGTTTTAATATTGAACAATAGTACTGTTCACCCTGATCCATGGACACATTACCTAGTACCTTAATTATATAGTGTAACAAATAAACATTAAAACTTTAAATAAAATATACCTAGGTAATAACTGTCAATTAACTTAGTCCATTTCAATCTATTATTAAACATCTATAGATCTCAACCTAAGGCTCTTTTGCAATAGGTAGTAATTTATTATTTTTATTTACAGAAAAAACTCTGACAATGGAAATAAGCCCACTGATCTCTTCGGCCTAGAAGTGGATGTGGAGCGACCCCCTACTACACGCAGTGATCTCGGCTCGTCTCTCGTGGCCCACGTCGATAACGGGAAGGTGAGAAGACAAGCGGTTTTGTCAGGAGAATTTTACGTAGACATCAAAGTTTACGCTAAGAGCGACGTGATCTCCATCCCTCGCGAAGATCAGTGGAGAAAGGCCTTAGTAGCGTTAAAAGTTCAATTAGACCGAGGCTCTGTGCAGTGGAATGCGCTGCAAAAATTCATGCAAAGAGCACATGATTTATTTAATAACACAGAGCCTGCGTACTTTAGCGATAATATTAATTTTAAATAGATTAGGTAATTTGTTCTTTTTGCGATATTATTAGATCAATTACATCATCCTTTTTTTTTTTTTTTTTTTTTTTTTTATTTAATAACACAGAGCCTACGTACTTTAGCGATAATATTGATTTTAAATAGATTAGGTAATTTGTTCTTTTTGCGATATTATTAAATCAATTACATCATTCTTTTTTATTGTGTAGCACTGTACTTTTATTGAGATACTTAATAAGTTATTCTAATCCCATTTTCGTCCATCTAAAATGCCTTTCTGTACTATCTGTAATACATCTGTTGAGCGCAAGCACTGGGTAGGTCACTTACGTAGTACTAATCACAAGAATAAAAGTATTTCTTATTTCTGTGATGGTGTTGAATTAATAAATTCTGCATTTCGAAACCGCATTGCGTCCTATAGAATTGTAAATCAATATGAAAACTGTTCTTCGATTTCATTTTTAAATAACATTCATGAAAAGATTAGGTCATTAATAACCTTGTCTCTTAAACAACATATATGCGTGAAAATTAACTTTGAATATTTTGCTTTGTTTTTAATGTTTAAAAATGACTCTCAAGAGATGAAATCCTTCTTTACAAAAAATTATACACTTCATCAAAACTATGAATACGAACCCTTAATATCTCAAGTTAAAAACATTTTAACAAAAAAGATTGAAGAATTTCAGGATCGCGATAGTGGTTGGACATTCTTAAGTAGCTCACACTTAGAAGTAAATATTAACAAATATCAACCTTTTCATGGTTCAGGCTTTATCGAGTTACCGGCTACTATAAAATCTAAAAAAGCTTGTGTAAATATTCGAAATAAGGATGATTATTGCTTTTTATGGTCAGTCGTTGCAGCGTTATACCCAGCCAAAAGTCATCCTGAAAGAGTATCGTCTTACCCTGATTTTCGGGATGTGTTAAATATAGAAGGCATACAATTTCCATTAACTTTCTCAGATATTGCTAAGTTTGAAGTAAATAATCCTGAAATTTGTGTTTATATCTATGGGTTAAAAAAATATACTGTAGTGGGACCGCATTATAAATCAAATAATTTAAAGAAAAATGTTATTCATTTACTTTATCTAGAAAGCAATGATTTGTCACATTACTGTCTAATTAAAGATTTACCGCGACTTGTTAAAAATCAAATCACAAAACATTACGGTAAATTGCATTTTTGTGATGTGTGTTTAATATTTTTTAATACATACGATGCCCTTGATTCACATAGTTGTGGAGGTGTCGCTACGGAACTACCCCCGAAGGGCTCATTTATACAATTTAAAAATTTTAGCAGAAAGCAAACTGTACCATTTGTTATATACGCAGACTTTGAAACAATGCTAGAACGATTTCACTCCTGTGACCCTGATCCGAGTAAATCGCATACGGTAACACGTCAACGACATGTGCCTATCGCTTTTGCTTATCATATTACGTGTGCGCTAGACAAACAATACAATAGGTACGTCTCTTACCGTGGTTTGGATTGCATATCAAAATTTGTAAATTCTATTTATAAAGATGCAAAAAAAATTTACAATATTTTTAAAAAACAAGTTCCTATGATTTACACCGATACTAATGCTCATGACTTTGATAACTCGGTTACTTGTCATATTTGTGAGAATTTATTGTTTGGTGATAAGGTCCGAGACCACTGTCATTTGACCGGTAAATATCGCGGCACGGCTCATAGTTATTGTAACTTGCAATATAAATTGCCTACATTTTTACCAGTGTTTTTTCATAATTTATCAGGTTATGACTGTCACCTTTTCATTAAAGAATTAGGCAAAGCTCCTGGGTCTTTAAAAGTAATACCTAAAACAAAAGAAAACTATATTTCGCTCACAAAGTTCATTCCTATTTCGAAAGAAGAAAGTATAAAGGTTCGCTTTGTAGATTCTTTCAAGTTTTTAGGGACTAGTTTAGAAAAATTAGTTAATACAATGAAAAAACAAGAGTTTAAATTACTCAAATCGTATTTTCCTGATACAAGACAATTTGAGCTCCTTACTCGAAAAGGAATATATCCGTATGATTATATGTCACAATTGAACCGTTATAAAGATACGTGTTTGCCCAGCAAAACTAATTTTTATAACTCCTTGACAAATGAGCTTATCACTGAGGACGACTATGCACACGCGCATTCCATTTGGTTAGAGTTTGATATAAAAAATATGGGTATGTACACAGATTTATATCTTAAAACCGATGTGTTATTGCTCGCAGACGTGTTTGAAAGTTTTAGAAAAACTTGCAAACGGTATTATAATCTTGATCCGGCATTTTACCTGACAGCACCAAGTCTATCGTTCGATGCAATGCTTTTGAAAACAAGCGTTAAATTAGACCTTATTAGCGATGTAGAAATTTTTAGAATGATACAAAAAGGTATTCGCGGAGGTATTTGTATGTGTTTCAAACGACACGTAAAAGCCAATCACAAATATTTAGATACTTACGATCAGACTCGTCAAAATTCATTCATCGTTTATTTAGACTGTAACAATTTATATGGACATAGCATGTGTCAATATTTGCCGTATTCAGATTTTAGATTTATGTCGAGCAATGAAATAGATAATTTACATTTGAACTTGACTGATATTAGTGATAACGCGGAATATGGATATATTCTCGAAGTTGATTTAACATACCCTGAGAATTTACACACTGAACACAATGACTTTCCATTTTGTCCAGAAAAGTGCTTGCCCCCTGGTGGTAAGAATAAAAAACTAATACCAAACTTGTATGATAAATACCACTATGTTATTCATTATACTCATTTAAAAACATGCATACGTCACGGTTTAATATTGAAAAAGATCCATCGCGCTATCGTTTTTAAGCAAAGTAATTATTTAAAAAAATATATTGATCTTAATACTCATTTACGTCAAAAAGCCGAGTCACAGTTTGAACAAGATTTTTTTAAATTACTAAACAACAGTATTTTTGGTAAAACTCTAGAAAACAATGAGCATAAAATTGATTTAAAGTTAGTAAACAAATGGCATGATTTAAAAAATAAGACCAAGAAATCAACATGTGCTGAAAAACTAATCGCCAGCCCATATTTTCATAGTGCTTCAGTATTTTCAGATGATTTGGTAGCAATACAAATGAAACCTTCGCGTGTTATTCTTAATAAACCGATATACATAGGTTTCGCTGTGTTAGAATTATCAAAGAGTCATATGTACGATTTTCACTATTCTACTATAAAACCATTTTATGGCAATAATGTTGAATTATGCTATACTGACACTGATAGTCTTGTTTATAATGTAAATACGAATGACTTTTACAAAGATATTAAAAATTATTTCCTTAAATATTTTGATACTAGCAATTACAATTCTGATAACAAGTTTGGCCTGCCAATTATTAATAAAAAAGTACCTGGGCTCTTTAAGGACGAAATGGGAGGTAAAATAATTAAAGAATTTGTAGGACTGCGTTCAAAGCTATACTGTATAAAAACTTTAGACAAAACAATAAAGAAAGCAAAGGGAACAAAAAAAAGTGTAACGAAAAATTTACATAATTATGATAGATTATAAAAATGTTTTGTATAATTGTAATGTCATCCGCAAGAAAAATTTACTCTTTAGGTCAATCAAACATGAAATATTTACACAGAGTGTTAATAAAATAGCACTTTCTAGCAATGACGATAAACGTTTGCTATTACCTGATAAAGTATCTACTTTAGCTTGGGGTAATGCATCTATATTAAAGTAATGTATCTATATATTTCTAAATTATTAGTTATAAATTAAATGTTTCTACTGTATACAGAGTAATAAATAGTTATAGAATACTATGTGCTAATGTAACGTAAATATTATTTAAAGATATTAAAAATCAGTAGTAATGTCACCAGCAGTCACCCATCCAAGTCATGACCGCGGCTGACGTTGCTTAACTTTGCTGTTCAGAATGGCTAAGCAAACTTCGCTACGAGCGCTTCACAATCAGCCAGATTGTCCACTGCGGAACACAGCCTTTCCCAATATTGGGGGCGTGCCACAATCATAATGGTAGTTAGCATAAAATAATCAAAGTGTGGCACTTATTATCATGAAGGAGTACTTATTATACATTGAGTGATTAATGAAACTGAACATACTGTATATCAAAAACTAGCTCTCCGGGCGCGGCTCCGCCCACGCGTATGTCGGTTATCACGCAAAAACATTATCCTCTTTTTGCGCAGTTGGATAAAAATTATCCTTTGTTTTTTCCCGGGTCTCAAACTATTTCCATACCAAATTTCATTCAAATCGATCCAGTAGTTTTGGCGTGAAAGCGTAACAGACAGACAGATAGAGTTACTTTCGCATTTATTATATTATATAGTACTTATGATGGTTGTTAAGGTATGTAGTGTTATTATCCTATTGCATTATATTTCCAATAAGAATTATCTAATCGGTGGTGAGAACGCCTAAATAAACAGGCGGGCAAAGCATACTATTTAGATAGCACCTTAAACCTAGGTAAATCTGGGAGATGTATTGAAATATAAATATACCAAAGCCTCTTAAATGTTTTGTTTGCGGAATGTACGTATGAAAGACCAAACCTGGTATGTTTTAATTAGTTAGAAATATTGAGAGAATGTCACGGCAAAGATATTCTAACGTTTTGAATATGAAGAATGGTCTGAGATCCCACAAGCGCATGATAAAATGCGATGAAACTGTCGCCTCGAAAATATATTGCTCGCGAAAAGTAAATAATAAAATCAAAATGTTTAGTAATAAAGTCCTGCTTTTCCCGGCATTCTGGAAGCTGGAAAAGATCACGAGGCGATCTCTCAATAACCCATGATTACCCCTAATATATAATTATTGCATGTCTAACAGATTATTGACCATTTGAGAACAATAACAAGTTTTGTCAATGAAATTGGAAACAGTCTCTGGTTTTCAAGATATTTCCTTTTTACCGTCCAGGCTCATTATGAAATTATATTTAACACCTGTTCCTGGTCAGGTGACAATATAAATTAATTTAAGAATAATCCTCGTTTAAAAGTTGTAGTCATTTGAAAAGCTGGGTCGACCACATGATGATAATAGTCATAATTGCAAGGGCTATTGTATATGAAAATTGAATAGATTAGTATTGGCATTTTCCTCTTTTGAATTGTATACTCAGATTAGGCTTTAGAATTTAATATTACAAAGAATACTCAATAATAAAGTGAGGTTATGAAAAAAGGAAAGAGGTAGCACATGCGAGCAAGCGAGAAGGAAGATCAAACTAACGGGTGTTACCCTGCCTCCCGCAAGCTGGTATATATACCCCTCATCAGTAGTAGTGTATTATTGGGCGTCCTACTCCACCTTCCGTTTCTGAGGCTCACTCCGTTCGCCTCATCCACTCTCGGTGGAGTAGGCCGTCCAATAATACTTCGAGATCGTGCAACATATGAGCTTACCTTGATTAAGATATCATCGAGTGTTTGGTCTGGGCGCTGTTCCACTGCACTACTTCACTACATCAACAAAGATTTACAATTCAACCCTATTCCACTTTTCCAGTTTTTAAACCTAACCGGATTTATATTATTTTATATATGTCGATGTAATAAATGAATCTACTCATTATTAATCAAACCATTTCAACCGGTGGCCATGAAATTTGTAAAACAATCACAATCGTTAGATTTAAACAGAATCTGCGTTGAGCCTGGAAAGTCTGATTTACGTCATGGAGAATTATTGCCTAATTCGGTTCGGTGCATTATTTGTGGACCATCAAATTGTGGAAAAACTAATTTACTGATTGGTCTTCTAATACATGAGAATGGTTTAAGATTTCAAAATGTGTATGTTTATTCAAAAACCCTGCATCAACCGAAGTATATTTTTTTAGAACGAGTTTTGCAACGTGTACCAAGCCTTTCATTTCAGAAATATTATGAAAATGGAGAGGTATTAAGTGTTCAAGACGCAAAACCGTATTCTGTTATCATATTTGATGATGTTGCATGTGAAAATCAAAATAACATGCGTGATTATTTTGCGATGGGGAGACATAAGAACATTGATTGTATTATAAAAGCTAACGTGGTTTTCACTCATTTTAGTAAATAATACGGGATAACTCACGTGAATCAGTCAGATAGCTCCGACTATAGTTTCAACCACATTCGGTGGTCTTTTTCAAGGAGAGCTCGGGACGCCCGCGTTGACGTCTCGCTTAGCACTGCGGGCGGCGCTCCATGAAGAATCAGGACATCAACAGCTCAGCCGTGACAGAACATTCTCTGTTATCTGGTTCAGGACACTACATCCGCTTTGACAAAACTCGGGTCTTGTCGAGAGAAAAGTTCTTCGTGCCTCGCAAGATCCGAGAATCTATTGAAATTAGTAGACGTCCAACCTTCAATAGAGACGGAGGATGGTTCTTGTCACCTACTTGGAAGCCGTGTCTTCATGGAACTGTTATGGATGATAAGGACGGGTGTAGTGGAGATGTGGTGAGTTCTTTTTGCTGGGACGTTCCCCATGCCAGCCGGGATTTCACCATCAGCGACGAAGAGGATTCGCATCAGTCGACGACACGACCAACTGCAACCCACCCCTCGCACCAACCGATGACGTCACGCGGACTACGAGCTGCCGCCCGCAGTGCTAAGCGAGACGTCAACGCGGGCGTCCCGAGCTCTCCTTGAAAAAGACCACCGAATGTGGTTGAAACTATAGTCGGAGCTATCTGACTGATTCACGTGAGTTATCCCGTATTATTTACTAAAATTGATTGTATTTATGTGAATCAAACATACACTAAAATCCCGAAACAGTTAGTAAGAGACAACGCAAATGTAATCGTACTTTTTAAACAAGATGAAATAAATATGAGGCACGTATATGATGAACATGTTAATACAGACATGACATGGATTGAATTTCGTGAAATGTGTTCTAAAATATGGAGGGAACCCTTTAATTATGTTGTAATTAATAAAGACTGTCCCAAGAATAAAGGTTGTTACAGAAATAAATTTGACACTTTCGTAGTCTTTGATTAGGAACATGAGTTATATATAAGACCGTTACCTGTGCGGTAATATTATTCGTCAGACAACCCCTAATCAATTGTGACCTATTTTAAAAATATGGATAAATCATTGAAAAGGCAAATTGTTGATGCAGCAGAAGCTGTGAAGAAAAAAGTACGAAAAATGAGAGATGATGAGATTAACAATAAACAAGCACTGGAATCGGTTTTCAAGCCTGTAACAGAACCTCTCAATTTAATTGCTAGTGCCAGTCAGCAAACTCCTCTCGTGCATGCTATGGAAGATGAAGAGACCGAAGTTCCATTTATTGATAAAACTTTGCACAAGGAACCTGACTATCAAAGCAGCAAGGAAGATGAAAACGAATACGAATCTGATAGCGACAGTGACATTTCATATAAATCAGTAGGTGATACGTCATCCTGGTCAGTATCTTCAGATGCGTTAACAGACATACCGTTTGGTGTTAGAGTAGAACGTGGGAACCTAATGTTAGGTTCTGCTCGCATAACTATCAATGATCAATACATCATCGTGGCAGGACGTAAATACCGGAATACGCCTGGTTTGAAGCAGTTGCTGTTAAAGAAAGACGTGGACCTGAACTTGGTTACAGATAGTGATATGCAACATTATAAATCGATGCTAATCGAAACAAATGCACATCGACGAGGTTTTGATCCAAGTAAGCCAATAAAAAGTTATAAGGGACAAAAATATTTGCAAGTAATTAAACCTCTTTTCAAACTGCGAAATACAGTTCAGGGTATCCAATCGAAAGGAAAAGGACTACCGCTGACAAAAAAATGGGAAAAAAACGTAGATTTTGTGTATTGGGATGATCCGAACGAATTAGTGGAAAGGCTAAAATTATTAATTGCATCTCGAGATGCTGGTAACACAGGTTTAGACAACGAAATAATATCTATTATTGAAGAATTACGTGAAAGTAAAGTAATAAATAAGTAAGTATTTTTGTTATGTTTCATTTTATCATTGACCATTCATTACAATACACCCTAATCATGAATGTCGATAAGTTCGGTCATTTTATTCATAAAAGAATGCGTTTATCAGAAATATTTGACTTTAACGAAAACGCATTACTAAAATCAGAAAATGGAAATTTCAATCTGAAAAATTCTAGATTGGGAGGAATTAAACCTCCCGTAGAATTAGACGATGCTGTTAATAAGGATTATGTGGATCGATTGAATACTAAAACGATAAGAGAATTTGATAAACTGATTGGTTCATTACGATCTCGAATCATATTAGACATACACAAGATAGCTCAGGATACTTTAAAAGCAAAGATACCTGAGGTTTTAATTCAATTGGAAGATAAGTTTTACACTAAAGCAGATGTAAATAAATTAATAAAAAAGACTCCGTAATGTCAAAACAGCAAATTGTAAATGAAATACACAAAGCAGCACGAAGAAATTTTCTTCGACGTTGTGTTATTCTTAAGGGAATTGACGACTTGTGGCAAGCAGATCTTATGGACATGCAAAACTTGAGAACGTATAATAAAGGACATAACTACGTTTTAGTAGTGATTGACTGTTTTTCAAAATACGCCTGGACAGAGCCATTAAAATCGAAAAATAAATTTGAGGTTAGTAGGGCATTTGAACGTATACTGCTTAGCACTCATCGGCATCCTGTTAATTTACAAACTGATATGGGGACAGAGTTTTATAATAGCACGTTTCAAACGCTCATGAAGACGTACAACATTAATCATTACTCATCGTTTTCCACAAAAAAAGCTTCGATCGTAGAACGACTGATTAAAACGGTTAAAAATAAATTATATAAATCTTTTAGTTTGAATGGAAACTATAAATGGTTAGGTTCAACATTAGAAGATATACTGAAGACATATAACAACACAATCCATCGAACTATTAGATGTAAACCGGTTGATGTGAATAAATCTAATGAATCAGTAATAAAAGAAAATATTAAAAAAACATACAAACATATATCCATCAAACGACTGCCTAAGTTCAAAGTTGGTGACTGTGTTCGTATCAGTAAATACAAACACAATTTCGAAAAAGGTTACACCCCCAATTGGTCAACTGAACTATTTACTATTAAGAAGATAAATAAAACCATACCAGTAACATACCACATAGAAGATCAACGAAAGAAAGATATAGTAGGAGCATTTTATGAGCAAGAACTTCAAAAATCTAATCATCCTAATGTTTATTTGATAGAAAAAGTTTTAAAAAGAAAAGGACGTAAACTGTTCGTCAAATGGTTAGGTCTAAACGATGAAGAAAACAGTTGGATTGATAAAGCTGCAATAATGAGTTAAGATATATAACTAATGCTGATGTAACATTCCTATCATTACACTTCGAGTAATGCAGGGTGGTGGACTAGTAAATAACATAATCAATAATCTACCGTTTGAAGTTCATTTGCCTGGATACAATTATTGCGGACCAGGAACTAAACTTCAAAAACGTTTATTACGAGGTGATCGAGGTGTAAATAAGCTAGATGAAGCTTGCATGCACCACGACATTGCTTACGCAAATCATACAGATCTATCCCATCGTCACAAAGCTGACTTACAATTACTCAACATGGCCAAACAAAGACTTAAATCAAAAGATGCGGGAAAAGGTGAAAAGTTAAGCTCATGGCTAGTGAGCAAGGTTATGAAAGCAAAACTGAAGTCTGGTTCCGGAGTTAAAACATTCAGAAGCTTGGTTTCAAAAATAAGAGCAAAAATAAAAAAAATTAAGCCTAAGAATAGTAAAACTTTGATTAAAGTTGCTTATTTAGCAGCTAAAAAAATGTTTCCAGAAATTAATCGAATTCGAGTACCGCGAGTAATACCTTTGCCAAAAACTGGCGGGGTCCTGCCTTTAATCCCTATTTTCGCTGGTTTATCAGCTTTAGGTGCTTTAGCTGGTGGTGCTGCTGGTATTGCAAAAACTGTAAACGATTACAAAGCAGCTCAGCAAAATTTGCGAGAAACAGAACGACACAATAAGGCTATGGAAGGTTCGGTGCTGGGCAAGGGTTTATACATTAAACCGTACAAAAATGGTAAAGGATTGTTTATAAAATCATCAAAAAACTAGAAAGTTTGCTACCTGATCGTCCTCTGACTAATGTAGATATTCAAAAGTATGCAAGAGACATCCCATATTTCCGAGGGATCTACATGAAGGATCAGTTACCAAGAAAACCGAAGAGAATTGAATGCGCTATCGTAAACTTAGACGATTCTAAGAACGAAGGAACTCATTGGGTAGCTTATGTTAAATTATACAAGTATTGTGAATATTTTGATAGCTATGGAGATTTAAAACCTCCAGCAGAATTAATGCGATATTTTAAGAATTGTAATGTTTATTATAACTACACAAGATATCAAAGATTCAATACAGTAAATTGTGGTCACTTATGTTTAGAGTACCTGCTAACTTTTTGGAATAAAAAATTACAAAATGTATGTTTTTCTTTGAATTCAAGCATTATCACAATGTCACTCACATTGTGATAATGCTTGCTACTGCTAGGCTCGTTTATTTCGCGTACTTCCACAGTATTATGTCTTATGGTATATTGCTGTGGGGAGCTGCTGCTGAGATAGAGACAATCTTTATCTTACAAAAGCGTGCAATTCGAGCCATATATGAAATGGATCCTAGGGAATCCCTGAGAGATATTTTTAAAGAAATTGATATTTTAACTTTACCAAGTCTGTATATATTTGAAAATATTATGTATGTTCGTAAAAATTTGAGCAAATTTAAATCAAACAGTGACACTCACGATTATAACACTAGGAATAAAGATAAAATAGCGGTGCCAGGTTTTAGATTAGCAAAGACAAATAAAAGGTCCTTCTTAGGAAATTGTGTGCGGTTTTATAATAAATTGCCCAAACATATTACAACGCTCACAGAAAGAAAATTCAAGTTGCATGTGAAGAATATTTTGATAAAGAAATCTTACTACACAGTTTGTGATTACTTAAACGACAAAAATGCTTGGACTGGTTCGCCTCTGCCAAGCTAGCGCCTAACACCTACGTAATGTAAATTAAGTATTGTAATAATTTTATTATATAGTATGTACTTAACACATTTTTAAAAAAACCTTTAAAAGAATGGCCCCGAGTTTCTTGCCCGTTCTTCTCGCAGTGGCTCTATAACTTTTGTTTGCTGAACGTGGCAGTACAATGTAGTATATTTCAATATTAAAATTTGTAATTGACCTTCATAAGAGCGTCGTAGACGCCTAAATTGAATAAATGATTTTGACTTTGACTTTGACTTTGTCAATAACTGGAAATTCGTCAACGTTATCTACATACTATCCAAATACATTGCAACTAGATGGTGCTTATGAGTGTGCCTTATTGCAATTTTCAACATTTAATTCAATTCCAAATGTTGACAAAAGTAATAATAAGTTTTATTATGGCTCTAACGAAGTTATTGAAATACCGGAAGGCACTTATGAATTGCAAGATATCAGTGATTATTTAAAAACTGAAATAAATGATGCAACTATAAAACTACTGTGCAATAACAATACGTTAAAAACTACTATTTTCTGTACAAAAGACATTGATTTTAACAAAGAAGGCTCTTTCAGAAGACTGTTAGGATTTAATAAGCAGATTTTAAAAGGTAATAAATGGCATGTATCACAGTTCCCAGTCAACATTTTACCTACGACCGTGATCAGGGTTGAATGTGATATCGTTAGTGGGTCGTTTATAAACAACGAACCAAGTCACATCATTCACGAATTTGCACTCAACGTGCCACCTGGATACAGGATCATAGAAATACCGAAGAACGCAATATACTTTCCGATAAATCAAAACAATATAAGCTGTATTCATATTAAGCTATTAGATATAAGAAATCGCTTAATAAATTTACGTGGTGAAGAAGTGCAGCTGTATTTGCATCTCAGACGAAAAAATGATTGACTACAATAAATATGTACCTCAACAAGTAAAAAATATCACTTCTACTCGAGCTATCCGCCATACAAGACCCTGCTCTAAGAAGACAATAAAATTAACCAAAGACAATAAAGCATTCCTGAAAGCAATCGGATTACTAAAATGAATATCTTAGACGTTTTATCCACTCCGACTTACGACACCACGATAGAAGGCATAGAATTTCATTCTTACAAACCCTACGTAACAAGTTTTAATAGAAATGATGAAATACGTATACCTATCAACCAACAGGACCTGTACATATTACCGTCAGCTAGCACTTTATATTTGGAAGGAACCGTTATAGTCAGCAAAAAGGATCCGAAAGACAAAGCTACTAGTGTCCAATTCACCAACAATGCTCTACTTTACCTATTTCAAGATATTAGGTATGAGCTAAATGGAGTAGAGATAGATAAAATAAAAAATGCTGGTATAACTACAACCATGAAATCGTTAATATCAATGAATGAGAGTGAATCAAAGATGTCTAACGCCTGGTGTTGGAATATCGACGGTGTAAAAAATATTAACGAAGGAAGTTTTTCTGCTTCTAACCCACTTTGCAATATCCTCGGTTTTGCGGAAGATTTTAAAAAAGTCGTTATAAATAGTAGACACGAACTGGTACTGTTACGAAGTAACACTAATTTAAACGCTGTAAAACTTAACCCTGGGGAAGTAGTGGATGACATTCACATCAACAAAATCATATGGCGTGTACCACATGTTAAAGTATCAGACAAGGAAAAAATTTCTTTGCTTAAACTGTTAGAAAAAGATCGACCGCTTCAGATGATTTACCGAAATTGGGATCTGTACGAATATCCAGCTTTACCTAAAACTACAAAGCATACATGGTCTATCAAAACTGCATCTCAAATCGAAAAACCAAGATACGTCATTATAGGTTTACAAACAAATAGGAAAAATAGTGCAAGTTCTGACATGTCTCAATTCGATCACTGCAATGTTCGTGACGTAAAAGTGTACCTTAATTCAACTTATTTTCCATATGAAAGTCTTAACGCGAATTTCGCTAATAACAGGATTGCTTTATTATATGAGCAATATATCAGATTTCAACAGTCGTATTACGGACGTTGTCCACAACCGTTGTTAAGTGAGAAACAGTTTAAAGATTTAGCACCGCTGTTTGTGGTTGATTGCTCTAGACAAGCAGAGAATCTAAAGACGGGTCCTGTTGTAGATGTAAGAGTAGAAATTGAGAGTGATTCGGAACTACCAGATCAAACAGCCGCTTATTGTCTCATTCTGAACGACTGCATTGTTGAATACAAACCATTAAGTAGCATCGTAAAGAAGATATCATGAACGTAGATACCATCATAGTTGACCTCCAAGGATTTAAAGATATTCAAAATAATTTTATCGTGAAGGAAGTGGCCATTGTAAGTCAGGAGCTTACACAAACATTCTTAGTAAAACCACCATATTCGTTTCATTATTTGTCTGATGAAGAAAAGAAGCAAGTAAGATGGTTAGAAAGAAATCGAGGAATTTACTGGAGTGAGGGTTACATAGATTATAGAGAATTTCTACGTGTTGTAGTATTATATCTCGAGAATAAAAAAATAAAGACAAAGGGTTTGGAAAAAATACAGTGGATTAAAGAATTGTGTACAAAGTGTGAAGTGATTGATATTGGTGAAAAGGGATGTCCTAATCTACCAACATTAAAAAAAAAATTTTTAAAAAATAAAACTGACTTTAACTGTGTGCATCATAAAATTAACTGTGCATTAAATAATGCTATATGTATTAAAAAATGGTGTTTTGATAATCACACGTATATGTTTGATTTGTTTAGAAAAAATAAAACATAATTGATTTATAACTAATAGCAGTTTTATTTATTATATCATCATACCTATACACTAAACATACAGTGTACATATTTCATTATCATAAAACTTAATAACAAGAAATTAAATACTTATATACTTTAACTACTTACTGCATAAATTTAAACATTTTGATTACATCTAAATTCTTAATTATTTACAGTAAATGAAATTAAAATAGTAACATTCCTATACCAACACACCTTTAATATTTACACATAACTAGAGTCTTCACATAGTTTTTTCGATATTTTGTTCACTAATCTTTCTGCCTCATCCATAATGTTGTCCACTGATTCACTCACTACGTATTGCGCACTGATCAGTATATTATTATCATCTCCACTGAGGTCTACCACTTGTATTTGAAGGAGTCTTAAGCCTTTTTTCTTTTGATTATTAATCACGTAAGACAGATGACTATTAAGTTGCTTCCGTTTTTGAGGCTCTCGCCTCGTCCTTGATTTTTTATTGACCGGTTCGTCTTGTGGTTCAGGAATATGCCAGCTTGGATTTGGGCTCGGAAATCTTTGACCATACTGAGAGAAAATTATATCAGGTGAATCATTCATTATTGTTGATAATCTGAAACAATAATAGAAATTATTTATTTGTACATATAAAAGGTAATCCTATAATCATAAGATTCGTGAAATATGTATAGGTACTTACGATTTATTAAATCGATGTGATCACCACAACAAGCACCAGCTTAATGATTAATAAACTAATATTATTGTACGGCGAATGCATAGTGTAACATAAAACTTATGACACAATTTGATGTTTCCTTCCAACAAGTTTGAACTTGTTTCTCGAGCACAATGAGTGTTGGAAACACCTGACTAATATTATATTTCAAAACTTTATATGTTTTGTATGGCAGTTACTTACTGAGAAAAATTATATCATGTTTTGACAGGTTTGTAAATTATACAACAGGTTTCAACTTGTCTTTGTAAGTGATATATTTCAAAAACTTTATAACCTTACTTTATACCAGTTAATTATACTGATTAACAATATCATCGTATGTCAACAGGTTAAAGCTTGTAAATCCTTCGACAAGTTTGAACTTCTTTCTATATATTTTGTATAGGTACCAGTTAAACACTGAGAGACAATAATATCAACAGGTTTGAACATGAATGCCAGTTAATTACTGAAAACAATAACATTATGTTTTAACAGGTTACCTTTTTATTGAATGTACGACTGGCTTCTATTTGGTATAGTACATTCATAGACGTGGTAGGTAGGTATTACTTAAATGGATAAAAATAAAAGAGTCTATATATTCACACAAATGTATTTATTTTCACATAAAACTTACAATTTATTTTACTACACAGCTATTTTTAATATCTTTAAATAATATTTACGTTACATTAGCACATAGTATTCTATAACTATTTATTACTCTGTATACAGTAGAAACATTTAATTCATAACTAATAATTTGGAAATATATAGATACATTACTTTAATATAGATGCATTACCCCAAGCTAAAGTAGATACTTTATCAGGTAATAGCAAACGTTTATCGTCATTGCTAGAAAGTGCTATTTT